>JACEEZ010025572.1:175223-307723 GCA_016584305.1 Chionoecetes opilio
TCTCTCCTCCTCTCTTCCTCTCTCTCCTCTCTCTTCCTCTTCTCTCTCTTCTCTCTCTCTCTTTTCCCCTCTTTTCCTCTCTCTCTCTCTCTCTCTCTCTCTCTCTCCTCTCTCCTCCTCTCTCTCTCTTTCTCCTTTTCCTCTCCTCTCTCTCCTCTCTCTCTCTCTCCTTTCTCTCTCTCTCTCTCTCTCTCTCTCTCTCTCTTCTTTTCTCTCTCTCCTCTCTCCTTTCTCCTCTCTCTCTCTCTCTCTTCTCTCCTCCTCTCCCTCTCTCCTCTCTCTCTCTCCTCCTCTCTCTCCTCTCTCCTCTTCTCTCTCTCTCTCTCTCCTTTTCCTCTCTCTCTCCTTCTCTCTCTCTCTCTCTCTCTCCTCTCTTCCCTCTCTCCTTTTCTCTCTCTCTCTCCCCATCCTCTCTCTCTTTTCTTCTCTCCTCTCTCTTCTCTTTCCCCCTCTCTCTCTCAAATATTGATTCATTTTCCCCCAGAAAGCTATCAAAAAAGGGCAGGTTTTTTTTGGGGAACTCGCCTTTCCCTCATAGCTTTTTAATTTTTTACAGGTTGTTTCACCGTGCACTGCTCTGTCAACAAAAAAAATATTAGCCCATATAGACTACATTTTAACTTGGATATTATTTTTTGGGATGGTATTTACCTATTTATATTTGCAGGATTGAGTCAAGCTTGTAATGTGTGATCTGTAGGTTTTTCTCTTATTAGGTATCTTGTTGTGTTGTGTGGAGGTATTCTTTATTGGTACTTGTTGTGTGTGGGGTGTGGGTATTCTTTTTTAGGGGCTGTGTGTGTGTTGGTGGGGAGGGATTCTCTTTTTAGGGATTGTGTGGTTGTTGGTGGGGATTCTCTTATTTGGTAGCTTGGGGGTGTGTGTGTGTGAGGGTTTCTCTTATTAGGTATCTATGGTGTGTTGTGTGTGTGTGAGGGATTCTCTTATTAGGGATCTATGTGTGTGTGTGTTGAGGTATTCTTTATTGGATCTGTGTGTGTGTGGTGTGAGGTATTTTCTTTTTAGGGATCGTGGTGTGTGTGTGTGTGAGGTATTCTTTATTAGGTATTGGGGTTGTGTGGGTTGTGTGTGGTGTGAGGTATTTCTTATTTGGTATCGTGTGTGTGTGTTTTGTGAGGGGGTTTCTTTTTAGGTTCTGTGTGTGTGTGTGTGGTGTTTGTGTGTGAGGTTTCTCTTATTAGGGGATCTGTGTGTGTTTGTGTGTGTGGGGTGGGTATTCTTTATTGGTATCTGTGTGTGTGTGTGTGTGAGGTATTTTCTTATTAGGGTTTTGTGTGTGTGTGTGTGTGGTGGAGGGTTTCCTTATTTGGGATCTTTTTTTTGTGTGGTTGAGGTATTCTTTATTAGGTATCTGTGTGTGGTGTTGTGTGTGAGGTTTTCTTATTAGGGACTGTTTTGTGTTGTGTGAGGTATTCTCTTTTTAGGTACTGTGTGTGTGTGTGAGGGATTCTCTTTTTGGTACTATGGTGGGGTGTGTGGTGGGTGTGTGTGTGTAGGGTTTCTCTTATTAGGTATCTGTGTGTGTGTGTGTTGAGGTATTTTTTTATTGGTACTGTGTGTGTGTGTGGTGGAGGTATTCCTTATTAGGTATCTGTGTGTGTGTGTGTGTGTGTGTGTGTTGTTGGAGGTTTTTTCTCTTATTTTGGGACTGTGTTGTGTGTGTGTGTGTGTGTGTGTGTGAGGTTTTTTATTAGGTATTTGTGTGTGTGTGGAGGTATTCTCTTATTAGTTTATGTGTGTGTGTGTGTGGTGTAGTTTTCTCTTATTAGGTATTATTTTGTGTGTGTGTGTGTGTGTGTGAGGGATTCTTTATTAGGGTTTTGTGGTTGTTTGTGTGTGTGTGGGTTTTCTTTTTAGGATCTGTTGTGTGTGTTGGGTATTTCTTTTTGGTATCTGTGTTGTGTGTTGTGTTGTGAGGTATTCTCTTTTAGGTATCTATGTGGTGTGTTTTGTTTGTGGTGGTGAGGTATTCTCTTATTAGGTATCTGTGTGTGTGTGTGTGTGTGAGGTATTCTCTTATTAGGTATCTGTGTTGTGTGTGTGTGTGTGTGTGAGGTATTCTCTTATTAGGTATCTGTGTGTGTGTGTGTGTGAGGTATAATAGAATACATATACCGATCATCAGCAAATTATCATCCATGCAGTTTTGACGATAGCTATAGTCTATTTTATTTAATATGGTCAAAAGTCACTAAGGAAGCCACGCCCCCTGCCTTCCCCCCCTTTGCTACGGGGCAGCTGATTGGTGCACTCAATGTTCAACATGTGTACAGATTACTCATAAGAACATAGGAAAATAAGGAAGCTACAAGAGGCCAGGAAATCTACGCATGGTAGTTCCTGTTACTTAACACTACCTACATCCACTTTTCATCCCCACCTATGAAATTATCCAGCCTCCTTAAACCTTTCAATGACTCTGCGCTAACTACCTGTCTACTGAGTCCATTGCAATCATTTACCACCCTATTTGTGAACCAGTTTTCCTATTTCTGTTTTAAATCTACACTTGTATCATCATCACTCCAAACACACCATCACCACTACACAACAGCACGTGACCATATTAAATAAAATAGACTATAATATTGACCCAAAATTCACGCCTAGACCTTTATTTTCCACCTTAACACACTTTTCCACTCCCCAAAACACACTCTTCCACTCCCCAAAGCACACTCAGACCCTTATTTCTGACCTTAACACACTCTTCCACTCCCCAAAACACACTTTTCCACTCCCCAAAACACACTTTTCCACTCCCCAAAACACACTTTTCCACTCCCCAAAACACACTTTTTCACTCCCCAAAACACACTTTTCCACTCCCCAAAACACACTTTTCCACTCCCCAAAACACACTCTTCCACTCCCCAAAACACACTTTTCCACTCCCCAAAACACACTTTTCCACTCCCAAAACACACTTTTCCACTCCCCAAAACACACTTTCCACTCCCCAAAACACACTTTTCCACTCCCCAAAACACACTTTTCCACTCCCCAAAACACACTTTTCCACTCCCCAAAACACACTTTTCCACTCCCAAAACACACTCTTCCACTCCCCAAAACACACTTTTCCACTCCCCAAAACACACTTTTCCACTCCCAAAACACACTTTTCCACTCCCAAAAACACACTTTTCCACTCCCCAAAACACACTTTTCCACTCCCCAAAACACACTTTTCCACTCCCCAAAACACACTTTTTCACTCCCCAAAACACTCAGACCCTTATTCCTGACCTTAACACACTTTTCCACTCCCAAAACACACTCTTCCACTCCCCAAAACACACTTTTCCACTCCCCAAAACACACTTTTCCACTCCCCAAAACACACTTTTCCACTCCCCAAAACACACTTTTCCACTCCCCAAAACACACTTTTCCACTCCCCAAAACACACTTTTCCACTCCCCAAAACACACTTTTCCACTCCCCAAAACACACATTTTCCACTCCCCAAAATATACTTTTCCACTCCCAAAACACACTTTTCCACTCCCCAAAACACACTTTTCCACTCCCCAAAACACTTTTCCACTCCCCAAAACACACTTTTTCACTCCCCAAAACATTCAGACCCTTATTCCTGACCTTAACACACTTTTCCACTCCTCAAAACACACTTTTCTACTCCCCAAAACACACTTTTCCACTCCCCAAAACACACTTTTTTCACTCCCCAAAACACACTTTTCCACTCCCCAAAACACTTTTTCACTCCCAAAACACACTTTTCCACTCCCCAAAACACACTTTTCCACTCCCCAAAACACACTTTTCCACTCTTCAAAACACTTATCCACTCCCAAAAAACACTTTTCCACTCCCCAAAACACACTATTCCACTCCCAAAACACACTTTTCCACTCCCCAAAACACACTTTTCCACTCCCCAAAACACACTCTTCCACTCCCCAAAACACACTTTTCCACTCCCCAAAACACACTTTTCCACTCCCCAAAACACACTTTTCCACTCCCCAAAACACACTTTTCCACTCCCCAAAACATACTTTTCCACTCCCCAAAACACACTTTTCCACTCCCCAAAACACACTTTTCCACTCCCCAAACACACTTTTCCACTCCCCAAAACACACTTTTTCACTCCCCAAAACATTCAGACCCTTATTCCTGACCTTAACACACTTTTCCACTCCTCAAAACACACTTTTCCACTCCCCAAAACACACTTTTCCACTCCCCAAAACACACTTTTTTCACTCCCAAAAACACACTTTTCCACTCCCCAAAACACTTTTCACTCCCAAAACACACACTTTTCCACTCCCCAAAACACACTTTTCCACTCCCCAAAACACACTTTTCCACTCCCCAAAACACACTTTTCCACTCCCCAAAACACACTTTTCCACTCCCCAAAACACACTTTTCCACTCCCCAAACACACTTTTCCACTCCCAAAACACTTTTCCACTCCCCAAAACACACTTTTCCACTCCCCAAAACACACTTTTCCACTCCCAAAAACACACTTTTCCACTCCCCAAAACACACTTTTCCACTCCCAAAACACACTTTTCCACTCCCCAAAACACACTTTTTCACTCCCCAAAACACTCAGACCCTTATTCCTGACCTTAACACACTTTTCCACTCCTCAAAACACACTTTTTCACTCGCCGAAACACACTCAGACCCTTAATTTTTTATGTTAACGCACTTTCCCGCCCTCTGCAGAGATCGTGCGGGAGGGAGCCAAGTCCCACGCCATCTACATAGTGAGTGTGATGCGGCGCGATGTGTCCGGGCAGGAGGAGCTGTGGCACGTGTTTAGGCGCTACTCAGAGTTCCACGACTTCCACCTCTCCCTCGTAGCCAAGGTGTGTATGTGTATTCATCTAGTTGTATTTTACAGGGCCAGAGCAATGCTCGTATGGCCCCGTCTCCATATCAACATTTTTATCATTCATCCCTAGTGCTTTGTGTTGGCCGAAGCCACCACCCCGGAGAGCAGGTCACAAACCCCGGCTAACACCCGGTACCCATTCACTGCTGGGTGGACAGGGGCTCGGGTTTTAAGGAAACAACCCATCTGTTTCCTCTCCGCCCGGGGATCGAACCCGGGACTTCTCGGTTGTGAACTGAGCGTTCTCTCCCTCGTAGCCAAGGTGTGTGTGTGTGTGTGTGTGTGTATTAAAAGAGGGAACAGTATATGCTTGATTCATTCCTGTAAATATAATTATAAGGACAAATGTAGATAGATAATACAGGAAAATACCTTTTATCCGGATACCCAACAACCGGAATAACCCAATAACCGGAATTTGTGGCAGGTAAGTAAATAGTATTAAAAAATAAAAAAGTAATGAAATATTTAACTTTTAATTTTGCCGCCGTAGACGTGAGCGCCACCTATCGCCACCTGTTTATTCCCGCCATAATGCGCCATGCGCTATGATAATTCAGTGTTTATCAGTCCGTGGGCAAGGTCAGTGCTACCCGACGACCGGAGTGGTATTTTGAGTCATCCGTACTTTCAACATGCCGAAAGTTACGGCAAAGAAAATAACACGTAAACATGTCGTATTATCGATTAAAGACAAACTAGACATTTGCAAAAGACTTGAAAGTGGGGAAAGGAGACAAAATATTCTAGAACAATATAATATTTGCTTGTCAACTATGTACGATATAAAAGCACAGGCTAAACAACTAAAGCAATTTTATTTGAAGTCTGAGACTGGACTAGGTGTGGAATCGTGGAAAACGTTACGAAAACCAAAGCAGGAGGAGGTAGACAAGGCAGTGTAGGAGTGGTTGGCCCTAAAACCATGGGAAGGAACTTGCGTTAGTGGCCCTTTGATTATTGAAAAAGCAAAATCTTTCCATGAAAAAATGGGGGTCCAGTCAGAGTGTGGTTACACAATTGGATGGTTAAATAAATTCAAGATTCGCCATGGTATTAGAAAGCTGGATGTTAGTGGAGAAAAAAAGTCGGCTGATGAAAATGCTGCAAGTGACTTTCGGGACTATTTTACAAGAACAGTTGCGAAATATAATTTGACCCCTGAACAAATCTACAATGCAGACGAGACCGGAGCTTTCTACAGATGTCTGCCAAAGACCACATTGGCTCTGGCACATGAAAAGACTGCAGTTGGGTACAAAGCAAACAAGGAGAGGCTAACTTTACTGTTGTGTGCTAATGGCGCCAGTACTCACAGGGTAAAGTTATTGGTGATCGGCAAGTATGGGAAGCCTCGCTGCCTGAAGGGAATTGTACACCTTCCAGTTGACTACAAAAACCAGAAAAGTTCATGGATGGATGCTGAAATATTTACCTGGTGGTTTTTTCATGTATTTGTCCCTAGTGTAAAAGAACATTTAAGAAAAATGGGACGTCCTGAAAACACTACAATTGTGTTTTTTCTTGACAATTGTAAAGCTCATCCTCCTGCAGACAAGTTAAGAAGCGGAAATATTTTTATGATTTACCTGCCCCCTAATGTGACCAGTATCTTGCAGCCGATGGATCAGGGCGTTATCCAAAATGCTAAAATGTTGTACCGTAGAGATTTCATGAGACGCCTTGTGAATTATGAGGGCACCATTCCTGAATTCCAAAAAACAATCACCATCAAGGATGCCATATACATGTTGTCTTTTGCATGGGATAGTGTAAAGCCAATCACTCTGCAGCGAAGCTGGCGCAAATTATGGCCCCAAGTCATGGACGTTGGTGAGAAATCGGACGAACCCGAATTCGAAGGATTCCCGACAGTTACTGGGGACGAGTCAGACAAAGTATATGATCAAATCCGTGAGCTGATGGCTTCCAAAGACACTCACATCGACATGGCAGGAATGGATGAAAATATACTAAATGAGTGGCTTGCAGTTGATGAAGATATTTCTGTGACAATGAGTATGGATGACGACCAAATAATTGCAGCCGTAAAAAATGAAAATGAGCAGGTAACGTCTGGGAGCGAAAGTGAGGAGGAAGATGAAACCGTTAAAGTGTCATGGGAATCAGCACTTAACGGCTTACAAAATTACATCAACTTTGCACAATGTCACCAATTTATATCTCTCCAAGAAGTCATGCAACTTATAATGTTACAAAACAAGACTTTACATAAACGTCGCAAAGCACTCAAGCAGACCGATATCAAAACAATGTTCGCCCGCGCAATGAAACAAAGACAAGTGCCAGTATCTGTGCCGGGGCCATCAACTACAGCCTGCTGTGCCTGGACCATCATCTGTCCAAGACTCAGTGCCTGATGAGCCACTATCACCACTGTCAGACAACCCAGACGACCCGGACCTGGAGTTTTCTGACCAGACTGCCTAGCCCTAAACAAATACAGTAAATACAATAAACAAATAAAATAGAAGAAAAAAAAGTGTTCTTTTAGTATATAATTTTGTGTTAAAAGTCTTTGCATATACGCAGTTGAGTTTCTTTAGTTTATAATTTACGGTACTACATTACGGGAGTGTCATTTATACGTGCATAGTCAACAAGAACAGGAGTGCTATGTTGGGCTGGGCATGTCTATTTATGGTGAATTACAGTTCTACAATGATCTACTAATAAGGTAAGAGAAACAATCATACAATATTATGTTTATTTTTAGTAAATGCATCTTTCGTAAGTATCAATCAATCAATCATTGGGGGCATACGCCGGGAGGCGCGTCGCCTCGCCCACCCTACGACGCCACTCCCGGGGGTCACCACGCGCGAGTTCCCATGCAGGCTCCTTTCCCATACCAAGCAGCTCTCGACAAGAAACATCAACTTGCCCCAGCCACGAGCCTTGTGGGCGCCCCCTTGGCCTCCTCCACGCCGGATTGTCTCTTACAGATACAACCCGATGGGAAGGATCGGTTTCAGGGTAGCGTGCCACATGCCCATATAGCCGAAGTTGGCACTGACGAACTATGCAGGTAATAGGCCTCGATTCAGTCTCACGGTGCAATCGCTGATTTGACACGTAATCATCCCAGCGATACCCCATGATTCTGCGAAGACACTTATTACCAAAGGCATTGATTCGTCTCATCAAGTCACTATTTAGTGTCCATGTCTCACAACCATAGAGTAAGACAGGGATCACAAGCGACTTGAAGATCCGGATCTTTGTCCTCCTGCACAGGTACCGACAACGCCAAATACTCCCGCTGAGCGAGTCCATAACACCGTGGGCTATGCCAATCCGCCGTAAGACTTCTTGACGTGACCCGCCGTCATTATGGACTGCGCTACCAAGGTATGTAAAACTTTCCAAGATCTCAATGTCCTTGCCACACGCATGAACAGACTGTACTGTTTCATCTAGTAAGTCTCCAAATACCTGGACCTTGGTCTTGAGCCAGGAGACCTCAAGTCCCAAAGGCTTTACCTCCTCGTGCAGCGCCTCGAGAGCCATCACCAGGACCTCCAGCGACTCAGCAAAGATTACTGCATCATCGGCAAAAACAAGATCAGTGATCTTGGTGTTGCCGATGGATGCTCCACAATCACTTTGATCTACAACCTTGTCCAATACCCAGTCCATACAAGCGTTGAAAAGTGATGGGGCAAGGACGCACCCTTGCCTCACTCATAGATCAACATAGGCTGCAAGCATCCCCTGTCGAAACTCACGTCAGCGTTCCACCAGGACACGAAGCGCTAGGATACGGTCCGTTGTTGACTTACCAGGCGTGAACCCAGACTGCTGAGGTCTCTGATGCTTCACCAGATGACTGCGAATTCGTGTCAGCAATAGATGGGCAAGCACCTTGCCTGGTACGCTGAGCAGTGTAATACCGCGGTAATTGTTGCATCCTGACGGTCCCCTTTCCCTTTCCAGATAGGGACGACCAGCCCCCTTTTCCAGTCAGGAGGAATGGTACCTGATTGCCACACGGCAGTCAGGACAGCATGCAACCCGCGGATCATGGCCTCACCCCCAGCTTTGAGGAGCTCCGCACTGATATTACAAACACCAGCTGCCTTTCCACCCTTCAACTTTGCTACAGCCTCTCTGACTTCGTCAAGAGAGGGTGCGGTTTCGTCAATGGGAGGATCGGCATCCACTGCCTGTAACCCAGTGGTGTGAAGCTGCTCAGTTGGAGGGTCCACCGTGAACAACTGCCCAAAGTACTCAGCCCAACGAGCCATCTGCCATCCATGTCCGACACGAGGCGCCCATCTGCTGTTCGAATAGCACTCGCCCGAAGAAGGAGACTTGGAACGGAGCTTCTTCAGGGCTCGGTAGGCGGGTCGGAGGTCATTAGCGTTCAAATGACCCTCGACATCCTCAGCGAGACTCCTGACATACCTCTCCTTGTCTCTCCTCAGGAGGGTTCTGGTCCGGCGTGACAGAGCCCTGTGCTGGTCCCGGTTCCCAGCCAGCCTGGCAGCGCGACTCTCCTCGATTTTCTCCAGCGTCTCCGTAGAGACAAAACCACGCCTTGACCTCGGGCGCTCCCCAATACACTCCTTGGCAGCCTGTAGAGTTTCACGTTTGAAGGTATCCCACAGTTCTACAGGATCCCCGAGAGCACCGAGCACATCAAACCGATTTGAGACTGCCACCGCATACTCATGAGCACATGTCAAGTCCTTCAGTTTCTCAAGATGAAACACAGTATGGTTACCTCTTGAGATTCTTCTGGACTTGACATGAAGCTTAAGTGTAGCAACAACAAGTCTGTGATCTGTTCCAAAGAACTCAGCACTCCGGTAAACCCTGCAGTTCTGGAGGATCCTCCAACGAGTACTAATGAGGATGTGGTCGATCTCCTTAGCTACCCCTCCGGCATTACTATACCATGTCCAGCGGTGCAGCTCTGGTCTCTGATACCAAGAACCTGCAATTCTCAACCTTCTGGACCTTGCAAAGTTCAGAAGTAGAGAACTGTTGGTGTTTCTGGTACCGGAGCCATGGGGACCAACACACAACTCGTAGCCATCTCTCACAGTGCCAGTAGTAGCATTGAAGTCGCCCAAGACAATGAGTGTGTCCCGAGGAGGACACTGGTTTAATACAGAGTCGAGTTTGGCGTAGAACATCTCCTTCTCTTCAGTTTTACGCATCTCGGTAGGAGCGTACACTACAACAAGAGACATGAAACCCAGAGTGTGTTTCATCCTCACCCGCATTATACGCTCATCAACCGGAGTAACCTCAACGACTAATGGCTGCAGTTTGCTGGAGATGCCTATAGCTACTCCCCGTACACGGTAACCATTGCTCATGCCAGACCAGTAGTAGGGAACTCTGTAGTGTAGTGGTTAGCACGCTCGGCTTACAACCGAGAAATCCCGGGTTCGATCCCCGGGCGGAGCGAAAGATAGATGGGTGGTCTTTCTTAAATCCCTAGCCCCTGTCCACCCAGCAGTGAATGGGTACCGGGTGCCAGCCGGGGGTTTGTAACCCCCCCCCCCGGGGTGGTGGCTTCGGCCAACACTAATATGCAGCAGCGGTAGATCACTATGGCTCTGAGGCATTATCCTCTAAACAAAACAAACAAACAAACAAGAAAATAGGTGTAACCCCCACTGCTAGTCTCGCCACTGCCAGACCTCCTCGTCTCAGAGAGTCCCACTATATCCACCCTCAGCCTACTGAGCTCGCCCGATAGGAGAGGTAGTCGATGATCGTCTGAGAGGCTCAGAACGTTCCACGAGCCCACACGAAGAACCCTCCGCAGGTTGATCCCAGGAGTGATTCGACGGGCAGGCGCCGCCTCTGCACCGCCCCGGCCACCCCCATAAGAAAAAGTTGGGCTAAGGGGCCCTACCACTTGATTTAGAGTGCGGGATTCCCGAGGGCTTTGCCCCGCACTCGTCATAGGCAGACCCCTCCCCTGCGTCAGCATAGGAGGGGTTTGCATGGTCGGGCCCCCCGGCAAAACCGGGTCGGGGGCGCGATTACCGCGCCCCCGGCCTCTACCTCTTATTATGTTTGTGGCTAGTTTAGTTTTTACAGGGAAGGGTTGCAAACCCCCCCCCAACCAATCTATGTCAAGGATTGGCCTTACTGCTCACCGTTGCCAGGGACGCAGAACCCCCTGTAGGGATTAACCCCAGGCTGCCCACTATTTAACCCATAGCTGGGACTATTTAACCCATAGCTGGGATACTTCGTAAGTATACTTACCCATTAACCGGACTTTTCCATTAACCGGCTACCCGGAAGTCCGGATATATCCGGATAAAAGGTATTTTCCTGTAGTGGTAAATTCACACACACACTATACTCTATTTTTTTTAACGAGGTGAAAAATCCTGACCCCTTGCTGCTTACTGACTGATATTTGATTTGTTTGATATTTGATTGTTTGATGCCAGGAGAAGGGAATACTATGCTTCTTCTTAATTTCAGTTGTATTTTATCATAGTTAACCATATTATCAGCTAAACCGAGGCATAACTTTAAGAATGAGACCTTAAGATAGAATGGAATTTTCGCCTCGTTGAAAAATAGTCTATAACCCCATCACCCATGTTTAGCTTCCTTATGTTCTGATGTTCTTACTACTATTATTACTTCTACTACTTTTACTACTACTACTACTATATCATTACCTTATTTTCTTATAATAATAATAATAATAATAATGATTTTATTATCGCCCAGAGGCATAGACAAAAAAAGCAACAACAACAAGACAAGGAGTTAACTTAAAAGTAATCGTCCAAACCCATTTTTTCTTTGCATAATTATGTTGAATGCACATTCAAAATTCCTAATCCACAAAAAATAATTCATTTCCATGCCTTATTTCCCTAAAAACATGACTTTTGTAAAAAGCGCGGGAAAAACAACAGTCCCATTCCAGCCGTGGCGGGAAACTTGCTGGTGACGTCACGTCAGGAAGCCTCCCAGCCCTGCCTGATACAAATACATGTAAACTCAGAAAAAAATATAGTACAACTTGAAGAATTTTGGGTGTTTCTGATTTTTTTTTTTTGTGATATGGCATATGCTTGCATCCTTCATGGGTACAGCAAGAAAGCTGTGCCTTTCCAGAGAGCTTAGCACCCATTTCCGACCTATTCGGCCACGATATATGTGTGCAGCGCCGGGGAGTGGCGGGTGAGAGGCGCGCAGCAAGACAATTTGCTTCACACCGCGCGCCTCTCAACCGCCACTTCCCGGCGCTGCACACATATATCGTGGCCGAATAGGTCGGAAGTGCATGCTAAGCTCTCTGGAAAGGCACAGCTTTCTTGCTGCACCCATAGAGGATGCAAGTATATGCTATATCACAAAAAATATATATCAGAAACACCCAAAATTCTTCAAGTACTATATTTTTTTCTGAGTTTACATGTATTTGTATGAGCACCGGGCTGAGAGGCTTACTCCTGTGACGTCACCGAGCCGTGGTCCGTCGTCTGCTGGTCGTCAGTTGTGTTTTGAGAGCTCGGGGAATTTACAGATTTTGAATGCGGATCATTTAAAAACGGGTGACTGGATGCAAAAAGTGACAACATATTGTTGATATACTCGATAATGGCTATATTTTAACTGCATTAAATCAGGAATGATGAAATGGTCTGGACGATTACTAAGTACTAGAGCAAAACAAAAAATACATAATATAGGCACATTAGGGGACATAGTATCAAAGTGCATATAGTACATAGGGATTTATGTTCTTATGTTCTTACTAGCCGCAAAGCCGCCCTCCGGGCGGACTTTTTGGCTAGCTCCTGCGGAGGGCTATTGGTGGGCCTTTGGCCCACCACCTGTGTTTGGTGGGCCGAAGGCCCACCAAACACAGACTCTCCACATAGCCCCTTCTAACTTTCCTGAAATCATGGATGTAGAAATGTATGTATTCCCCCCACCCATTCACTCACCCATTACCCATCACCCCCCACCCATTCACTCACCCATTACCCATCACCCCCCACCCATTCACTCACCCATTACCCATAACCACACACCCATTCACTCACCCATTACCCATCACCCCCCACCTATTCCCTCACCCATCACCCATCACCCCCAACCCATCACCCCCCACCCATTCACTCACCCATCACCCCACACCCATTACCCATCACCCCACCCATTCACTCACCCATTACCCATCACCCTACATCAAGGTTTCCTCAATTCTTGCAACCCACTTTTTTTTCACAATTATCGCTAATAGGCTGCTAAAAAAAAAAAAAAAAATGACCGGATCATCTCATAATTGGGCTTAAAACCTTCCCTGGTCAACCCGGTTCCAAAAATGTGCCATATGAGGTGATTGCGCCACGGGGGGCGGAACCTATACCAACACACACTCACACACACACACACACACACACACACACACACACACACACACACACACAGACAGACAGACAGACAGACAGACACACTTTCGCTATATTTACCATTACCCATCACCCCCCACCTATTCCCTCACCCATCACCCATCACCCCCAACCCATCCACCCCCCACCCATCACCCCACACCCATTACCCATCACCCCACCCATTCACTCACCCATTACCCATCACCCTACATCAAGGTTTCCTCAATTCTCGCAACCCACTTTTTTTTCACAATTATCGCTAATAGGCTGCTAAAAAAAAAAAAAGTGATCGGATCATCTCATAATTGGGCTTAAAACCTTCCCCTGGTCAACCCGGTTCCAAAAATGTGCCATATGAGGTGATTGCGCCACGGGGGGCGGAACCTATACCAGACCACACAACACACACACACACACACACACACACACACACACACACACACACACAACAGACAGACAGACAGACACACTTTCGCTTATATTTACCATTACCCATCACCCCCCACCTATTCCCTCACCCATCACCCATCACCCCAACCCATCACCCCCCACCCATCACCCCACACCCATTACCCATCACCCCACCCATTCACTCACCCATTACCCATCACCTACATCAAGGTTTCCTCAATTCTCGCAACCCACTTTTTTTTTCACAATTATCGCTAATAGGCTGCTAAAAAAAAAAAAAAAAAAAAAAAAGTGATCGAATCATCTCATAAGTGGGCTTATGACCTTCCCCTGGTCAACCCGGTTCCAAAAATGTGCCATATGAGGTGATTGCGCCACGGGGGGCGGAACCTATACCACACACACACACACACACACACACACAGACAGACAGACAGACAGACAGACAGACAGACAGACAGACAGACAGACCACTTTCGCTTATATTATTATAGATAGTTCCCCGAGCTGTCCTCCGAGCTTATATTCACTAAAAATTGTCTAATGGTACCCAAATTTTTATGGAAATTACGTTCTGGGTCTCAAGGGGTTAAGCATGAGACCTTAAGATATTTCGCCTCCTTAAAACAAATAGACTATAACTCCTTCATCCATAGTTCCCCGAGCTGTCATCCGTGGCGTTCCCAAGTAAACGTATGCTGAACAACCTTCGCCTGTTCCTAGAGACGCAACCTCACGGTCAATGTGCTGAACACTCTGCTTTCCCACCAATTACGCACCCAGGCTGCTGGATGTACAAAAAAAAATTGATCAAACTCTCTTCTCAAGCAAGAACCTGGCGAAGTCTCAAAAGGCTTATATGCCTTCAATAGTGGCATATTAGTGTCAAGATGTAAGATATGAGGTTTGGCAGCTCGGTAGCCGACCTCACAGCCCAAACCTGCCCACAGAACGGCGGCACAGGATTGGAGGCTATCAGAAGAAGACAGTGCTAACACTTAGTTATATTAAGTTGTAATACTTCAGCTGTAACCAGAGTTATTGACTAAAACTCTATGCTCACACTCATTATGGCAAAAGTGCGGGGTCAAGGGATTCGTCATAATAAGTAAGAAAGTTGAGCATCCTCATTATGTAGCGTCCTCTGCTCATTCCATAGTCCCTTAGCCTGCTGTGGGTTCCCGGTACAAGTAGCTGGAACATTGCGCTGGTTCCACGATAGCTCCAGGTTCCGCAGGTACCAGTTATACCTGAAACTGGGGACCAACAGCCGGCTGCACGCCGACCAGCCTGGCCTGGATTCAACCAGGCCCCAAGTTTGTAGCTAGACCCTAGCTCCTCACACCAAGAACCTGGCCAGAGGAGACATTTGACATAGATTACCCAAGACTACTGAATTATAAGTATGTGCTGGTTGCTCAAGGAGACTAAAGGTTTGATAGAACCTGTGTTGTCTGTCAGCCCCAGACCCTAAAAGAAGGTTGAAGCGGTGTTGGTGTTTTAGAGACCAAAAGTTGAATTATACTAGTAGTAGTGTTGCAATATAGGATACGTATACAGGTGCAATATTAATTAAACAGAGGTTCTGAGATCGGACCTCTAAAAATCACGAATAAAGCCAGAAGTGTGGGCAGATGGCAGGGATTTTTAAAATATAAGTTAAAGATGTGTTGTGTGTCAGTGGCACTCTCCAAATCATGCATTAAGCCTTGGTGTGTACCGGGAACTACAGGTAGTGTACAGCCTGGTGTTCCACGTTACTCACGAGGTCCCAGTACCAGTACATAATCTGAAAGGGTGTGTTGATCAGATGGGGACCCTAAGTCTGATTATCCTGGTTGGATTGTCAGGGCGACCACTAAGTATGATTATAACCTGTGCTATACAATGAGGACCACTAAAAACTTGAACTTATAACGTTGTGTTGATATGGAGGACACTAGTATGATTTAAGCTGGTGCTATAGAGTTGATAACCACTAAGTACTGTTATAGCCTGTTGGTTGTCAGAGGAAGGACAATTAAAACCTGATTATGTTGTGTTGTGTTGTCAGAGGCCACGAACTACTGAAATTAGCTGTTTGTGTTGTGTTGTCAGATGGAGGACCACTAAAAGTACTGAATTATAAGCCTGTGTTGTGTTGTCAGATGGAGGACCACTAAAAATACTGAATTATAAGCCTGTGTTGTGTTGTCAGATGGAGGACCACTAAAAGTACTGAATTATAAGCCTGTGTTGTGTTGTCAGATGGAGGACCACTAAAAATACTGAATTTAAGCCGTGTGTGTTTTGTCAGATGGAGGACCAAAATATGAATTATAAGCCTGTGTTGTGTTGTCAGATGGAGGACCACTAAAACTACTGAATTATAAGCCTGTGTTGTGTTGTCAGATGGAGGACCACTAAAAATACTGAATTATAAGCCTGTGTTGTGTTGTCAGATGGAGGACCACTTGGTTGTTCCGTTGGTGAGCAGTGTGCATAGTGTGGGGCGGGCGGTGCGCTCCATGCCGGACACCGTCCTGAACACTGTGGACGGCGTAGTGGACGGCCTGTACCGGCGCTTTGTGCGACCCTCACACCCACGCCTGGCTCACACAGCCTCGGACTACACCCACCGCCAATCCTTTGACCTGGAGGTGGGTGTGTCTGTGTGTTTACCCATATTATCTAGCTGTATTTAGCTGTATTTTTTTTTTCTCTCTCTCTCTCTCTCTCTCTCTCTCTCTCTCTCTCTCTCTCTCTCTCTCTCTCTCTCTCTCTCTCTCTTCTCTCTCTCTCTCCCTCTCTCTCTCTCTCTCTCTCTCTCCTCTCTCTTCTCTCTCTCTCTCTCTCTCTCTCTTTCTCTCTCTCTCTCTCCCCCCCCCCCTCTTCCCCACCCAGGACGTTCCTCCCACTTTGAACCACTGAGTTCTTAGGGGAAGATACTCTCCTTATCGGTCCTTCTCCATCTCTCTCCCCATCCTCTCTCCCTCTCACCTCCTCATCACTCTCCTCCTCCCTCCTCCACAGTACGAACATCCGCGCGCATCCTACTGCAGCGAACAAGTGGGAGCACGGTTCCGCGCCCACTTTGCGCCAACTGAAGGATTTAGAGAGACAGTGAAGGAGTACTACCCTTAATCGGCCTTATCCATCCTCCCCATTACTGCAAGACTCACCATGCTCCACATTACAGGTGAGACATACGTGCGCATCCCCGCGAGACAGGTGCTGCCGACCTGTTACATGTCCAAGACCTCAAGAGGTAATGTTGGCATTGTGAAGGCGCATGTGGATTATTATATGTATATCCCCCGAACAGGTGGCCGATTACGTCAAGACCTTCAAGTGAGTGTTAGGTTAGGGTTGTTGTTAGTAGTAGTAGTAGTAGTAGTAGTAGTGTTATTATTATTATTATGTCCCCCGAACAGGTGGCCGATTACATCAAGACCTTCAAGTGAGTGTTAGGTTAGGGTTGTTGTTAGTAGTAGTAGTAGTAGTAGTAGTAGTGTTATTATTATTATTATGTCCCCTGAGCAGGTTGCAGATTACGTCAAGACCTTCAAGTGAGTGTAGAGGCTCGCTGTTGTTATTATTATTGTTAGTAGTAGTAGTAGTAGTACATAGTAGTATTACGTCCCCGAGCAGGTGGCCAATTATGTCAAGATCTTCAAGTGAGTGTAGAGGCTTGCTGTTGTTATTATTGATAGTAATAGTAGTAGTAGTAGTAATAGTATTGTTATTATTATTACATCCCCCGAGCAGGTTGCAGATTATGTTAAGACCTTCAAGTGAGTACAGGGAGGTTCCGTTATACGAGCATTCGGTATACGATAATCTGATGATACGAGATGTGTAAATTAGGGTCTATTTTCAATATACGAGATCAAAAATCCAATGATACGACATTCAAACTGGGGTGAGTACAATTATCAAGTTCAAAATGTGCGCCCTACCACCCCTGGGCTGGACAAAGGGGGATTTGGTTGACCCCAGTGAGGTCACCCCTAGCAGGCCGTGACATGAAGGGTAATTAAGCATATGGCGCGGCCTGACATTTAGGGGTAATTAGCAGGTGTGCGGCCCCAACCTTGGGACCGCAGTCAGGTCATCACTAGCAAGGCGTTGCCTGAAGGGTAATTAAGCATATGGCGCGGCCTGACCTTTAGGGGTAATTAGCAGGTGTGCGGCCCCAACCTTGGGACCGCTACACTACCTCCTCTTATATCATGCGGCGTCCCCTACATTACAACGTCTTTTTTGCTTGTTATGCATGTTTTATGTTTAATTAATGTGCAGTTATGTTATTTTGTGTGCTATTTTCTCTTTCAGAATGCTTTTTCTACAGAATAGGTAGTACAGTGGGGGTAATATAGACGCTGTGTGTTTGTTGTGTTTGCTATAGTTTATTTTAGCTTGAAAAACACGTCTTTTGTATTTTTTTCCTTTGTTTGATGGGGT
This sequence comes from Chionoecetes opilio, assembly GCA_016584305.1. NCBI lineage: Eukaryota > Metazoa > Arthropoda > Malacostraca > Decapoda > Majidae > Chionoecetes > Chionoecetes opilio. Next base: position 193,392 of record JACEEZ010025572.1, read on the forward strand.
CCTGGAACCAAACCTATATTTTACCATTAGTTATGTGTTTCATTATACGAGATTTCGCTTTACGAGTATGTCAGGTGGAACCTAACTGCTCGTATCTTCGGGACCTCCCTGTATAGAGTGTTGCTGTTATTATTATTATTATTGTTATTACCATTACCATTATTACAGAGTCCCTTCTCAGTCGCTCAGGACCGGGGGCACACCCAGGATTTATTTATGGGTGGACAGAATGTTTTTTCCCGCCAGCCAGTCTAGTAAACCCGCCAGAGTTATCACTAGCCGCTGGATGGGACATTTTGCCGCCATCAGCTGATTCTCTTTTCAGGCCTTATTATATCCTATTAATTTTCTGCTACTGAAACAATTGTTGTGGCAGTGATAACCCCTTGAGGCCCAGAACGTAATTTTTATTGTATTTTGGCTACCATTAGACGATTTAAGTTACGGTAATATAAGCAATATTTTATAGATATGAACTGTTTAGTATCCTTGTCGACTAACTAATTTGGTATATTTACTTAGTTTTTGGTAATTTTATGGCTCGACAACAGACAATTTTTAATAGCAAAGGAAAGATCTGGGTGTGAAGGGGTTAAGAGGCTTGTCCAAAGCATTACGGGAAGCATAAGTGCCACCAAATCAATCTGTATTCTGATTTTTTACAAGGAGGGAAATTTCTGGGGGGGGCATTGCTCCCTTGGTCCCCCCCCTGGGTGGGCTCAGGAGCCTCTGTACATCTTGAGTTTCCCTGTTAGTTCCTTTATAGGTCCTGCTTTACCCCTTAACACCCCTTATTCATCTTGAGTCTCCCCTGTTATCTCCTCTCACTCGCCCTTTATAGTTATCTCTGTATAGTTATCTCCTCACTGTCTCTGTGTGTTGCCTCAGGGAGTCTCTGGGGCATAACTCTCACTCTCTCACTCGCCCTTTATAGTTATCTCACTCTCTTTTATCTCTCACTCCCTTTATAGTAATCTCTGTATAGTTATCTCCTCACTGTCTCTGTGTCACCCTAGGGAGTCTCTGTGGCCCCACGGCTCCCTGGTGACGCCCTCGCCACAGCGCGACGATGCCACCAAGATGAGGACCAGGCTGGCCGCTCGGACCTGCATGCTGGCCTCCATATCAGGTGTGTGTGTGTGTGTACTGTATTTCTGCCTTCATCTTTTTTCACAGGTGCTCCATTAATGTTTGAGATTATATGTTAAACCATTACCGTAGATAACACTAAATTCACCAGGACAAAGTTTCTTTTCGATGTACAGACATGTGGTGGCGTTAATACTTACATTTCTACATCCATGATTTCAGGAAGGTTAGAAGGGGCTATCTGGAGAGTCTGTGTCAATTTGTGTCTTCATCTGTGTCATATTATGGCTATAAATGAACGAATTACAAAAATATCAACCGAGTGGCGACCTACACTAAGATCGCCAGCTAGTGTTTATGTTCTGGGTATCCTCCCGCCAGCGGCGTCGCCCGGAAAAAAACGAGCAGTGAAATTTGAAACCGTATATACTTGCAGATACAAAGCATAAAACAACGCTGGAACAGGGTAGATTATACAGTCATGATATAAACTACTGTGTATCATCTTCAGTGGCACATACACATCAGTAGTGATGCTATCATTCGTAATATATGGCAGCTGGCGACATTATTGCAGGTGGCTACTATAGTGTTATCTACGGTAGTATTTGAGATGATGTGTCATTAGTGTTTGAGATACCAGGCAGTGTAGCAGACCATGATGGTTCACAAATAGGGTGGTAAATGATTGGAATGGACTCAGTCATGGGGTAGTCAGTGCGGAGTCAATAGGGAGTTTTAAAAGGAGTCTGAATAAATTCATAGATGGGGATGAAAGGTGGATGTAGGTAGTGTTAAGTAACAGGAACTACCACGTGTAGGTCTCGGGGCCTCTTGTAGTTTCCTTATTTTCTTATGTTCTTATGATGCTTTCCCTGCCTTCTCAGACGAGCTGAAGGCCATCCTGGGCAGCCAGACGACGGCGCGCGGCGTGCTGGGCGTTTACGACACCGTGCAGTGGTCGGCCCTGAACCGCCGGCTGGTGTACGTGTGGCTGCAGGGCATGACCGAGGCACTGCTGGCCAACCACAGGCAGATCCCCCCCCTGCTGAGGTGTGTGTGTGTGTGTGTATATTTACCTAGTAGTGTTTTACAGAGCCTGAGCTACACTGGTGTGGTCCCGTCTCCATACCTACATTTATCCAGTCTTTCTTTCAAACCAAAAGGAGTGGCGTGGTAGGGTGGGCGAGGCGACGCGCCCCCCGGCCTGTGCCCCCAATGAGGATTGATTGAATAATAATAATAATAATAATAATAATGATGATTTTATTATCGCCCGGAGGCATACAGACAAAAAAAGCAACAACAACAAGACAAGGAGTTAACTTAAGTACTAGAGCAAAACAAAAAATACATAATATAGGAATAGAATTTTTATAGAATAGTGTAAGAAACAGTCCCCACCTAATACTGTGACATCTGACATCACCTGACCTGACCTTTGCCCCGCAGGTCACTCCACGCCGGGTCAGCGCGCATCACCGCCAAGAACGTCCCTCACACTCGCCGCACTCGCTCCGACAGATGATGATGATGACGATGATGAGAGAGAGAAAAAGAGGATGTTTTTTGAGGGAAAAGGATGATGATGATGGAGGAGGAGGAGGAGGAGGAGGAGGAGGAGAGGAGGAGGAGGAGGAGGAGTAGGAAGAAAAGAAGGAGGAGGAGGAGGAAGAAGAGAAGGTGGAGGAGGAGGGGTTTGGCATTCCATTGCACATATTATTATTATTATTATTATTATTATTATTATTATTATTATTATTATTATTGCACTCTTTGATAGGGTTGTTTTATGCACTGTGATGTATAGCCAGTTTGCCATTCATTGCCAAAGACTTTATATAGTGTATAATTGTGTGTGTGTGTGTGTTGGAGTGTGTGTGTGTGTGGGAGTGTGTGTGTTGGAGTGTGTATTCATCTAGTTGTATTCATCTAGTTGTATTTTACAGGGCCAGAGCAACGCTCGTATGGCCCCGTCTCCATATCAACATTTATTTTTTTTCTCATTCATCCTTAGTGTTGGTCGAAACCACCACCCCGGGAGGGTGGTCACAAACCCCCGGCTGACACCCGGTACCCATTCACTGCTGGGTGGACAGGGGCTCGGGTTTTAAGAAGACCGCCCGTCTGTCTTCGCTCCGCCCGGGGATCGAACCCGGGACTTCTCGGTTGTGAGCCGAGCGTGCTAACCCTTACACTACAGAGTTCCCCTGGGTACTGGTGTGTGTGTGTGTGTGTGTGTTGGTGGTTTCTACGCACACATATCACCTATTTGAAGTGTGTGTTTAAGTTTATTAGTTAATTTATTAGTCTCAGATCTGATATATATTTTAGCATTGTTTCTAGATGTGTGTGTGTTAGCATTTGGCTCAATTACTTTGTTGTTGATTTTTTAAATATATATTTTCTTCCTTAGTATATACCTACGTGCATATTTTATTATATTTACAAACAAATATTACGCCATAGCACGCAAAAGACAGTCTTATGTTTCGGTGATACAGGAGAACCTCGTTTATCCGGCACCCGCGGGGGGGAGCGCATGCCGGATAACTCATTTTGCCGTTGTTTTGAGAGTTACTCCTATGGCATCGCCCAAAATCCCTTTTTTTTTTTTTTTTTTTTTCCATCACAAGGAACCGGCCAAGGGCACAACAAAAATGGGTAACACAAAGCCCGCTTAGTTGCCAGTCCCTATAAAGAAGACAGTAAGAGAATAAAATAAAAAAGAGGGGTGAGCCAATTTAGTTCGGGAGGTGTCTTGTTACTCTTATTTTGAAAAGATGTAAGTCATAGGAAAGTGGAAAAATAGAAACAGGAAGAGAGTTCCAGAGTTTATCCGTGGGAAAAAAAAAAAAAAAAAAAAAAATGCCTGGGACGATTAGTGCCGTTGTTTTGAGGCTGCCGTTGTTTTAAATGCCGGTTAAACGAGGTTCTCCTGTATAAGGGTTATTTTTTTGTCCGGGTGTCATTTTTATTCCTTGCCGAGAAGAATAGTTAACCCTTTGAGGCCCAGAACGTAATTTCCATTGTAATTTGGGTACCATTAGACAATTTTTAGTGACTATAAGCAATAATTTATAGATATGACCTGTTTAGTAACCTTGTCCACAAGTTACTTTGGTTTATTCAGTCACTTTTCGTAATCTCATGGCTAACAACAGACGATTTTTAGTGAATACAGGGAGGTCCCGTTATACGAGCATTCGATATACGAGAATCCGATGATACGAGATGTGTAAATTAGGGTCTATTTTCAATATACGAGATCAAAAATCCAATATTACGACATTCAAACTGGGGTGAGTAAAATTACCAAGTTATTTACTAAAGTAAATTACAAGTTACTTACTAAAGTAAATTCCAAGTTATTTACTAAAATTATAAAGTCATTTACTAACTATATGATTTTACCTAAGGTTGTATGATAATCAATCTGAAAATATGATAATTCTGGTGGCTCGGTACGACAGTGGCCTACAAAAATTCACAACCCTGGGCGAGAAGCCAGCAACGGAGGTAGTATGGCCAGCAACGACCTGCTCGCACTACCTAGATACTACTTTCCCTAACGACGGAAGCTACAAAGCTCCCTCGATAGGTCATAAACGAGTAGGAAGGTTGTGACTGGCTAAGGCGTCATCCGTCACCAGCCAATGACAAACAGTTTTTAAAACTTCTCGACCAATCACAAGCCAGCGAGACATATTTCCGGGCAAGAATGGCATGCCAGACTGCCTCTCTCCGCCTTCTGTCCCCGTCATCTAAAACTAATTCTCGTTTTATTTGGAATGCTTGCGTTTTAAGGAGTTTTAATGTATCAGATAGTAAGATATATAAGTAAGGAGCCTGTGTTGCTAGTGTTTTGGTGGTAGAAGGTGTGTATGTGGGTTAAAATAGTGAATATTTGTGTTATGGGGCGGTGGGGCCACGGCAAGAATTTCTCCGTCACTCACTGCCCCGCCAGCAGTCACCTCATCATAACATCTTTAAATAGCCCTTATTTAAGGTGACACACGGTGCTACATTGATTTAGATAATGACACGTGGATATAACATCTCACCATAATCCCTAAGTTGTATAATAACGAGTGATAAGACGTTTAAGCCTGCCCAAACCTACCGTGGCGGAGGAGGCAGCGGCCTGCCCCGTCCGCCGCTTCTCAAAAACCGCCGTCATCCGCCTCACCTGTGCCTTCCTGAAGAAGACAGTCAGCTCCTACGCCTGTGATAGCACCATAGGATATCACCAGTGATCATAGGATTCCTCAAAGGATCCTCGCTTTCCTACTAAATAATTACCAAGGAGATCTCCGCTGGCGGCGGATATCGGCTGCCGCCCGCACAACACAACACCACGATATCATCTGTATAATATGTGCCTTCCTGAAGAAGTCAGGTCAGCTCCCACGCCTGTGATAGCACCATAGGATATCACCAGGGACCATAGGATTCCTCAAGGGGTTCTCGCACCCCTACTAAATACGTACAATAAACCCTTCATGTTCGCGGGGGTTAGGGAACAGAGACACCCGCGATTAGCGTAAATCCGCGAGCATGACATTGGTCATTCATTTACCCATTTTTTTTTTTTTTTTTTTTTTTTTTTTTTTTTTTTTTTTTTTTTTTTACATGACAAGGAACTGGCCAAGGGCACAACAAAAATGGGTAACACAAAGCCCGCTTAGTTGCCAGTTCCTATAAAGAAGACAGTAAGAGAATAAAATAAAAACAGAGGGGTAGGCCAATTTAGTTCGGGAGGTGTCTTGTTACTCTTCTTTTGAAAAGATTTAAGTCATAGGAAAGTGGAAAAATAGAAACAGGAAGAGAGTTCCAGAGTTTACCAGTGAAAGGGATGAAAGAGTAAAGATACTGATTAACTCTTGCATTAGGAAGATGGACAGAATAGGGATGAGAATGAGTAGAAAGTCTTGTGCAGCGAGGCTGCGGGAGTGGGGGAGGCATGCAGTTAGCAAGTTTAGAAGAGCAGTGAGCATGAAAGTAACGGTAGAAGAGAGCAAGAGAAGCAACATTGCGACGGTGATTTAAAGATTGAAGACAGTCAGTCAGAGGAGAAGAGTTGATGAGACGAAAAGCTTTTGACTCAACCCTGTTTAGGAGAGCTGTAGGAGTGGATCCTCCCCAAACATGTGAGACATACTCCATACATGGGCGGATAAGGCCCCTGTACAGAGCAAGCAATTGGGAGGGAGAAAAAAAAAAAAAAAAAAAAAATAATAATAATAATAATAATAATGATAAAAAAAAAGGGGGGGTTGAAAACCCGCGAGTAATCAAATCCGCGAGCCTTAAGCCCGCGAACATGAAGGGTTTAGTGTATTACCAAATTTTATTTTAGCTTGCAAAACTTTTTTTTTTTTTTAATTGATGGGGTCCTGGAACCGAACCTATATTTTACCATTAGTTATGTGTTTCGTTATACGAGATTTCACTTTACGAGTATACCAGGTTGAACCTAACTGCTCGTATCTTCGGAACTTCCCTGTATAAGCAATAATTTATAGATATGACATGTCAGTATCCTTGTCCACTAGTTAATTTGGTATATGCAGTCACTTTTCGTAATTTTATGGCTAATAAGAGACCATTTTATATAGCAAAGGAAAGATCTGGGCGTGAAGGGGTTAATCTAAGGGCCAAAGGAAAGATCTGGGCGTGAAGGGAAAAGTTAAGGGTACAGGTGTGATGCCTCCGTCTGCCTTCACACCTCCCATCAACCTGTGATATTTAAAGTATTTTTTTAACGAGGTGAAAAATCCTGACCGCTTGTACCCTACCATCTGTCTGGGTCTTGAGGCCACCTGTATACCCTCCACCACCTGTCTGGTTCCTTACACACACCAGCCACAGAAACAAGTAGCCTGGCTGTGACATGGGGCAGTGTTCTTGAGGCCACCTGTATACCCTCCACCACCTGTCTGGGTCCCCACACACACCAGCCACAGAGACCAGCGGTGCCTGGCTGTGACATGGGGCAGTGTTCTTGAGGCCACCTGTATACCCTCCCTCCACCCCCTGTCTGGGTCGTCACACACACCAGCACCCCACCACCACTAAGGTGAGGCAGGCAGGGCCACTCATTACCAGGCAACTAGCTCCTCTCTCTCTGATATTTTATTTTGTTATATTCTTATCTTCCAATTATTGGTGTTAACCTCTTGAGACCCTGAACGTAATTTGCATTGTAATTTGGGTACCATTAGATGATTATTAGTGAATATAAGCAATAATTTATAGATATGACCTGTTTAGTATCCTTGTCGACTAACTAATTTGGTATATTAAGTGACTTTTCTTAATTTTATGGCTCGACAAGATACATTTTTTTATAGCAAAGGAAAAATCTGGGCGTCAAGGGGTTAATATCATTGTCATTATTGTTAGCATTATTACTGTTATTATTAATTATCTATGTCATTGTTACGTGAGCCAGGCCTTAGCAGCACAATACTGAGCTCTTCATGAGTCAGTGATTCAATTTTCACTCATGGTATATTTCTTGCTGTTTTTAAAGGACACACTTTGGATGCATCTTCATTTTCACGAGAACATTATAAGTGTTCCTAGCTATCATGACTGTATGTATACAACATTTTGCAGGCTGTGTGAGGCAGGTCTGGTGCGTTGTGAGGCAGGCAGGAGGCAGGTCTGGTGCCCCGGGAACTAGGAGATCTCCACACAGGGACTCCAGGGACAAGGAGACAGCCTGGAGACCAAGACCAAGAGGAGGCAGCAGATCTCAACAGCCTCCCAGGGACACTCAAGGGTTAGTATATCACTATTTTGACACTGGAATAAAGCTCACACCATGCATTGACCTGCCTACATTGTATAAGGTTGTTCCGGGTTGTCTGTGGGGTTGAGAAAGGACGAGAAACCATTGAGGTGTAGGGCGGAGAGGGCGATGAGAGTGGTACAGGAACTACTACGCGTAGGTCTCGCGGCCTCTTGTAGCTTCCTTATTTTCTTATGTTCTTATGTTCTTATGAGTGATGAGGTGAGGTGAGGCGCAATGACCTACTCTTGAGTCAATTAAGGGTAAAGCTTGAGAACAGCCACCGCACCCACAACAAACTTAGCGATGATGTATTAACCCCTTGAGGCCCAGAACGTAATTTCCATTGTCATTTGGATACCATTAGACAATTTTTAGTGCATATAAGCAATGTTTTATAGATATGACCTGTTTAGTATCCTTTCCACTAACTAATTTGGTATATTAAGTTAGATTTCGTAATTTTATGGCTAACAACAGACAATTTCATATAGCAAAGGAAAGATCTGGGTGTGAAGGGGCTAAACATCACAATTATCGGCTCACTTGATTGTTTTTCATAAAAGAAGAAAACTTAGATTTTTCCATTTTTATAATGCTCATTTTCTTATCCACTCAAGTAACCAGTAACCAGCCTCGGAAGGAACTAGAAAAAAATATTCTATCAAAAAAACATTTATTTGTAAAGGAAATATACCATTTGAATAGTACCATGCAAAAGTTTCATCCATTTATTGTTTCTGTTTAAAGTCAGATTTTCCTGTAATGTCTTATGAGGTTAGACGGTTGATGATACTCTTCCAACTATCTCTATCCATTGCCTCGACCTCTTCCTATTGCTGCCTTCCTATAGCTGCCAGATCCTCTTCAACACACTGCCTCCATGTCTTCCTTGGCCTGCCCGGTGGACGGCGACCTGGACCGGTATTACCAAAGCGTGTATCATAGCTATGACAGAAATGTATCATACCTCTTGAATATCATAAATCAAAGACATACGCCATATATCATATGTTTAGAATCTAGCTAAACCATTTATCATAGTCGCCTGCAAAATTAAAACCCATTTTCTAGTGCCGTTAATATAGCGTCATTGTTTTTTAAAAAATGAATAAAAACAGTAAATTCTCCTTGACCACTTTTTTATGGATTGAAAATTCCCCCTTATGTTTAAAACTTAGGGCATGACACAGAAGTAAAGTAGATTCATTTCCAAAAAAAGGCTATAGTGTACCCTTTTGGGGTATCTGTGTAAAAAACGGGACAGAGTTTCCTTTTTCTTGATCTTGATCTTGATTTGGGGTCACCCAGCAGATGCTGTCGTGAAGCCTTTGGGGCCGGCTTCTCCACACATGTAACTGTTGGGAGAAGCAAAAGGGGGGGGCAAAACAAAGGGGTTTTTTTTTTCCCCTCCTTTCCCCTCTCTGCATCACATTCATACGGGGTCCCCCCTACGGGGCCCCCTGCCCCATGCTCTCTCCACGTGCTCTCCAAGAGTTCTCCAAGAATTCTTTTACACTCTCAATCACACGACTGTCCCCTCCCCCACTCAGCCAAAACCCCAGCGGTACTCCATCCCCACTCTCCTGTCTCTCATCTCTCGCCTTTTTCCACTCCGCCCTTTCCCTACCACTCCCCCAAACATTGTGTCCTAGCATACCATACCGTTCACATTCCACATCAAGTGCTCCAGGGTTTCATCCCCCCCTGTACACACTTCCACCCCTTGCCCCCTTTTCTTCCCTGACAACGACTTTTTCCTCCAGCGACTTTGCCCGGCTCTGAAGGTAGGTCCCCTCCATAGCCCCCATCTAGAACCTTTCTACCGGGCTGGCCCTTTTTCCCTGTACCATCCATGTTGATTTCCATCTTCCCCTCACCTTTCTTCTTCCCTTTCTCTTCCATCTCCTTTTATTTCCTTTTGCATACGCCATACTCCCATGTCTCATCACTCCTGTCACAAACTTCCATTCCCTGTCCATCTTTCCACTTTTACTGATTTTTCACCCATTCCCATACATTTTCCCCGCCCCAAAACCCTTTGCTTCCCCCTTTTGCTGCACCCATTCTTGAGTCTAGTCTGTACCCATCCTGCCTTTGCTATCCTCTTCTGAACGTGCCATCCCATGTCTCCTTAATCGCTCCACTGCCACATATCATTGGCTCCTAATGCTATTCTCCTGTTTTGTCTGTGTTACTTCCATCTGTCCACTCCTTCCAACCACACCATTTTTCCAGGCCATACAAAAATGCTGGGGACGCCACAAAACCCCTTTCCTATCCTCCCCACCCTTCATACTTGTTTGGCCCCCACTCTTGCCCCCTGCCTAGCCTTCCACCCACTGTTGGCTTAGCTATCCTCTCAGTTTTGTTTTCTCACAGCCTTTATCATCCAAACCAATACCCGATACTTGTACTTTTCGTTCTCTTTTTTTCATTTCCCCCCCCCCCACCAAAACCTTCTCATCAAGTTCCCCATTCACCACCAACACTTGCTTTCTCCTTACTGAGCCAACGTTGAAGTCCCTTCATACTCTCACACATTTAGCATCTCTTGTATTCTTGTGGTTTCCCCTAAGGGTCACCACATCATCTGCATACATCAGTACACTCAACACTTCATCTCCAATTTTCACACCCAGACCTGTACGCTTCACTCTCACTGCCATTTGCCAGATGGCGATATTTTCGATCTAAAAGCTGTCTGTACAAAGTTGGTGAGGAACAATATGCCCTCACACGGACTACTCGGTATTTCCTAATCAGCCGTGCATCACTCAGCTCACTCAACACATCCCTATTTGGGAGAATATTCCTTCACTGAGGCTGTTATTGTGTCTCGGCCCTGTTGCCTGTGGGACCGTACATCATAGTCGCGCTAGAACACCATGAACCCACTCTTAGCCTCCCGCGCAGTTTGTGATACTCACCCCCCAATTTATGATATTCGCCAGCCAGTTGTGACTAAAATGGGCCATTTTGTCCAGCTATGATATATGTTCTTAACTATGATCGCTTTGGTAATACCGGTCCTGGAACCTCCACTCTAACAGCTCTCACCAATACCTCGCCACCTTCTCTCCTCTTTACGTGCCCAAACCAAATCACTAGCCTTATTCTCAGCAATGTACTCAGCTCCTTCAATCCACATTTTCTTGCCACCTCTTCACTGGACACTTCATTTCTCTACGCGATCCCAGTCCTATATCTCAACATTCTCCGATCACAACATAAGAACATATGAAAATAAGGAAGCTACAAGAGGCTGGGAGACCTACACGTGGTAGTTCCTGTTACTTAACACTACCTACATCCACCTTTCATCCCCATCCATGAAATTGTCTAGCCTCCTTTTAAAACACCCTATTGACTCTGCACTAACTACCTGGCGACCGAGTCCATTCCAATCATTTACCACCCTATTTGTGAACCAGTTTCTCCCTATTTCCCATTTAAATTACGCTTTTCCAGTTTGAATCCGTTACTTCTTGTTCTACCCTGATTACGAGCCGTAATAACCTTTCCTACAACTCCTTTATTGTATCCCAACAACTAACCAACACATCCTACAACATCTTCATCAAAGCCCATACAACAATACAACCATGCACCGAATACAAGATCGCTTTCCACTTGAAACTACAGGAACTACCACGTGAAGGTTTTGTGGCCTCTTGTAGCTTCCTTATTTTCTTATGTTCTTATGTTCTTATGAAACTTATTTCTTGTTCTTCCTGGGATGGGCAGCCGGCCTATCCCAGATAGAAACAGATTTTGTCCCTTACGCCCTTTCTCTGCCCGACGCCTCAATTGTTGGTGTATACATTTGTGTTCCTCTAGTCAGGTGTTGAGGCATTAGTATGTTGCCTAACTCCGTCATTGTGTATTGTAAGACACAGACAGTGTTCTTATAGGTGTCTGGGCTGATCCAGGTGAGTCTTCAGTACCCTGCAGCTCATCATTATGTAGCGTGTTCCTATTAACTCCTTGAGACCCAGAACGTAATTTCCATTGTAATTTGGGTTCCATTCGACAAATTTTAGTGACTATAAGCAATATTTTATAGATGTGACCTGTTTAGTATCCTTGTCGACTAACTAATTTGGTATATTCAATTACTTTTCGTAATTTTATAACAACAGACAATTTTTTATAGCAAAGGAAAGATCTGGGCGTGAAGGGGTAAATCTATCTTCCTGACTTTGGTTCCCATGTGGTCCCACAAAGGGATGGCCGCAGCAGAAAGGTCTCCATGTATTCCTGTCCTTACGTTACCTCCTGACATGCTCCAGCCCTCTCATTCTTCCCTCACCCCTTTTGATCACATACTCTAGCACTGTGTCCTGCCATGTAACTGTGGGTTGTCCTCTTCTTCCCTCTGCATCTACTACACTACTAGACTCACTCTCTCAGTCATCTCACTTTCCACCATTCCCTCTACCCTAGATAACACTATAGTCGCCAGTCACTTGCCACTGCACTAATGTCGCCAGGCACAATATATTACAAATTTTAGCATCACTACAGACTTTTATGTGCCACTGAAGACATGTAGTGTGATGTACATAATATAAACTACTGTGCATGCATCTTCAGTGGCACATAAGTCTGTAGTGATGCTAAAATTTGTAATATATGGCGCCTGGCGACATTAGTGAAGTGGCGAGGGACTGGCGACTATAGTGTTATCTACGGTACACAGGAACTACCACGTGTAGGTCTCGCGGCGTCTTGTAGCTTCCTTATTTTCTTATGTTCTTATAGGACCAGGCCACCTCAGAGTGCTGCGCTTCACCCCTTCAGCCACGCCACACGCCTACTCTGACCTGACTTGACATGCCTAACCTGTCATACACATGTTCATGACTCACTGTCCACTGTTCCCTTGAGGCACACCTTCAATACCTCATGTCAGCTGCCTGGATCCTCCACCTCTGTCTCTCATGCCACATCCAAGGCTGGCTGGCATAGAGCAGTGTTTTGGTACAATTGTTACATAAGAACATCAGAAAATAAGGAAGCTACAAGAGGCCGTGAGACCTACACGTGGTAGTTCCTGTTACTTAACACTACCTACATCCACCTTTCATCCCCATCCATGAATTTATCTAGCCTCTTATCTAACCAGTTTTCCCTATTTCTTTTTAAATCTACGCTTTTCCAGCTTGAATCCGTTACTTCTTGTTCTACCCTGGTTAATAGCCGTAAGAACTTTTCCTACATCGCCTTTATTAAATTATTGCATCTCTCAGTCCCTTCTTTACCTCCATGCTCACTCCTTCCTTGCATCACACATCTTACAGATACAATCACTTTCCTCCCCTGCAGCGCTCTCTCTCTCTCTCTCGTTACTTCCTTGACTTGCCTAAAAAACACTTTTATCTGGCCCACTCTCACTCTTGGCAAGTATTTTACTGTGTATATCCTTCTCGTCACCTTATTCTGATCCCTCCTCTCTAGGGGTGCAAAGGATCTCAGACCGATGCACTTCATCACTTCCACAGTTCACTCTTGCTCTCCACGTCCTACCTAATACTCCAAGTCTAGACTCATTACTCTCTCCACACATTCTATTCACACCAAATCCACCTCTCGGCTCCCTCATTTCCACCATGTAAATGTGTTAGCGTGTCTCGGGTTCAGTCTTCACCTGCACTGATGCCGTTCCCTGTAGGCGGCCACGGCTGCCACACACATTCTCTCACATGCCTCTTACATCCCCTCTCTCTTAAGGTAATAATGTTACATCCCCTCTCTCTTAAGGTAATAATGATCTCTGTATTTGCATCTCCTCTGTATTTGCAGTTGGTGAATGATTGGAATGGACTCAGTCGTCAGGTGGTCAATGCCTAGTCAGTCTATTGGGGTCTTTAAAAGGAGTCTGGATAAATTCATGGATGGGGAAGAGAGGTGGATGTAGGTAGAGTTAAGTAACAGGAACTACCTCGTGTAGGTCTCGCAGCCTCTTGTAGCTTCCTTATTTTCTTATGTTCTTATCTCCATATAATATTCTCACTCATAATTCCATGTTTTTGTCACTTCGCTTACATTCATTGCTTATTCGTTCATCCCTGAATCTCTCCAGGCTGTCTCTTTCTCTGTCAAGGCACCATTGGGCAGAAGTAGCCAGCCCTCCTTACTGTAATAATGATGTCAGGGTCAATAAGTGTCATAGTTGTGGCTTGTTTTGGTTTTGCCCCGGGAGGCCAGGCTATCAGCTATCAAGCTGTCGTGTGCTTGTGTGCTCGCGCGTTTGTCTCTCATTCTCACATGCTCCTACACTCCTATCTTCAGAGATGCTTACATTTATAAAGCAAAAGTCTTTTTTCAGGCAGACAAGCAGAACGACATCTCCAGCAGCAGCAGGCAGAACCAGTAGCAGTGGCGGCCACAATGGAACCAGCACCAGTAGTAGTAGTAGTAGTGGTAGAAGTAGCAGCCGTAGTAGTTGTAGTATCACAATAATCTTTTTAAAGAATAAAGATTTGGAAATATTTGCATGTGTAATAAATAACATCAGTTGGGTCTAGAGGAGGCCGGGCGTGTAGGTTGAAGTTTAGAACAAGGTATTGATGGGTGTAATTTTAATGAGTAAAGGTACATAGTACATACCTGGAATGTGGTAGATAGTACAAAAAGTATAACTAGTGTTGATACTTTCAGCATCTTTATTTATTAACCGTGTTGACAGCTTACTTCAGTCATCTAAAGCAGATCAGAAAGTTACAACATTTAATTAAAAGTATGAATAGGTATTATTTTACCTATTCATACTTCTAATTTAGTAACTTTCTTATGTTTAAGATTACTTTAGGTGACACTCGGCTGTCAAAACGTTCAATAAATAAATTCTCTCTCTCTCTCTCTCTCTCCACAGGGAGCCACAGGATGTCCACCCACAGTATGTTTGATATACCACAGCCCTTATAAACATGATCAGTGAGTGTGTGTGTCAGCTCATCACATCTGTACAAATAATTTATCAATACATTTACTTCATGGCAAATCTTTTAAATAAGAAAAGAAAATTTAACTACATGTTGAAGCCTTGACATCTAAAAAAAATTACGTATTATGTAATTTTACTTTATATCCAATACAATTTTAAACTGATAAGAGAGGACGGCTGATCGAATGCATTGATGGAGAAAGGAGGGAAGGGGGAGAGGTATTGATAGAGGGAGGAGGGATGGAGATAACATGTATATATGGAATACATGTTATCTTCATCCCTCCTCCATCTATCAATCAATCCCCCCTTCCCTCCTTTCCATCTATCTCTATCCCTCCCTCCATCAGGCCGCCTCTAAGATGCCTGCTATAGTTAGTGGAGAGTACCAGGACAGCGGGTAAACAGAGGAGTCTTGCCATCAAGGGAAAGTTATAAGAGGGAAGAGACAGTGAAGAGTATGTCTTCTTAGATAATAGAGGGTCTGCCTGAGAAATAGAAATGCAAAGTCAGCAACCAAGTAATAAGGTCGTGAAAACTGTGCATGAATGACTGACATGAAATAATGACTGCATGGAAAGGAATCTATACAAAAAAAAAGAGGAAGAATCTGGAGAAAGGCTTAAATATGGGAGGAGGAAGAGAAGAGCTACATGAGAATAAAATTGTTGTGAATGATATATGAAAATTATATGAGTGCAGGAAAGCAATTGTGATGTCATATAAAGGTGAGGGTATGTGTGTGTGTATTAGGCAATCATGTGGCAAAAGTTTCAACCATTCCTTTGGTCAGGTAATGCAAGATTTAACACAATGCACGACAGAGCCCGGGACTTCTGCGTGCTAACCACTACACTACGGAGTACCTGTGTGTGTGTGGGGCTGTCTGGTTTTATGCAAGACACTATTGATGCTCAAGACTAATAGCCATGTGTATGTGCAAGCTATAAATAATAATTGAAAGCATTTCTGAGTTTGTTTTTCAATATAGAATGAGAGTTTAGAGATAAAAGCAATGAATGGACAGATATTGGAAGAGTGAATAAACATAAGCACCTTGACTCTTGTACAAATATGGAATGGGAGATCAGAGAGAGAGCCATACAAGGAGGGAAAGTTTTGGGATCATTGGGTTGCATGATGAGAGAAAAGACTAAGACGTGAATTAGAATTAGAGAAAGGACAAAGACGTGAATTAGAATTAGAGAAAAGGTAATGAGTAAGGAAGTGAAGCCAGCACTCAGGGATAGCCTGATAGCAGTAACAGCAGTGACATGTAAGTGAAACCTGGACGATGATTAACCCCTTGAGGCCCAGAACGTAATTTCCATTGTAATTTGGGTACCATTAGACAATTTTTAGTGACTAAGCAATATTTTATAGATATGACCTATTTAGTATCCATGTCCACTCGCTAATGTGGTATATTAAGTTGTTTTTTGTAATTTTATGAACAAAACAATATATGCTATATACAATATATGCTATATGATATATATGCAAATTCATATATGCTATATGAATTTGTCTAACAAAAGACAAATTTATATAGCAAAGGAAAGATCTGGGCGTGAAGGGGTTAAATGCCAGTTCGCAAGACTCAAATTGTGGAAATGAGCTGCCTGAGAGGTGGATGTGGTGTGGATAAAACGAGAGGTGGATGTGGTGTGGATAAAACGAGAGGTGGCTGTGGTGTGGATAAAACATGAGGTGGATGTGCTGTGAATAAAACATGAGAGGTGGATGTGCTGTGAATAAAACATGAGAGGTGGCTGTGGTGTGAATAAAACATGAGGTGGATGTGCTGTGAATAAAACATGAGAGGTGGATGTGCTGTGAATAAAACATGAGGTGGCTGTGGTGTGAATAAAACATGAGAGGTGGATGTGCTGTGAATAAAACATGAGAGGTGGCTGTGCTGTGAATAAAACATGAGAGGTGGATGTGCTGTGAATAAAACATGAGGTGGATGTGCTGTGAATAAAACATGAGGTGGATGTGCTGTGAATAAAACATGAGAGGTGGATGTGCTGTGAATAAAACATGAGGTGGATGTGCTGTGAATAAAACATGAGAGGTGGATGTGGTGTGGATAAAACATGAGAGGTGGCTGTGGTGTGGATAAAACATGAGGTGGATGTGCTGTGAATAAAACATGAGAGGTGGATGTGCTGTGAATAAAACATGAGAGGTGGATGTGCTGTGAATAAAACATGAGAGGTGGATGTGCTGTGAATAAAACATGAGAGGTGGATGTGCTGTGAATAAAACATGAGGTGGATGTGGTGTGAATAAAACATGAGAGGTGGATGTGGTGTGGATAAAACATGAGAGGTGGATGTGGTGTGAATAAACATGAGAGGTGGATGTGCTGTGAATAAAACATAGAGGTGGATGTGCTGTGAATAAAACATGAGAGGTGGATGTGCTGTGAATAAACATGAGAGGTGGATGTGCTGTGAAAAACATGAGGGGATGGGGCGTGAATAAAACATGAGGTGGATGTGCTGTGAATAAAACGAGGTGGATGTGGTGTGAATAAAACATGAGAGGTGGATGTGGTGTGGATAAAACATGAGAGGTGGATGTGGTATGGATAAAACATGAGAGGTGGATGTGGTGTGAATATTGTATAATGGGACATTATGGGAAAATCTGACGTTAAACAGAAAGAAGAAGAGGAATGCAGGTGGAGGCTGGGTGTTGGTGCAGAAAGGATTACATAGGAAGGAGGGAGAGGGAACAACAGCTAACTGGGTACACGTGTGGTAAGGCTGCAGGTCTAGATAGAATAAGTACAGAAATGTTGTAATATGGAGAAAATAGTGGTGTGGGATGGATGTTAGGATGTGATGCCTTGCGTGGAGACAAGAACAAGGGGCACAATGATTTTCTGTTGTCTTTTTTTGTCCATGCTGTTGGACTACTGGCTCGAGGCAAAGTAAGAGGAGTAACAAAAAGCCTCTCTTGATAAAACATGAACTGTAGGAAGGCAGAAAAACAGAGACAGGACGAGAGCTCCAGTTTACCAGTGAAAGGGATTAATGAGTGAATCAATCAATCAATCATTGGGGGCATACGCCGGGGGGCGCGTCGCCTCGCCCACCCTACGACGCCACTCCCGGGGGTCACCACGCGCGAGTTCCCATGCAGGCTCCTTTCCCATACCAAGCAGCTCTCGACAAGAAACATCAACTTGCCCCAGCCACGAGCCTTGTGGGCACCCCCCTTGGCCTCCTCCACGCCGGATTGTCTCTTACAGATACAACCCGATGGGAAGGATCGGTTTCAGGGTAGCGTGCCACATGCCCATATAGCCGAAGTTGGCGCTGACGGACTATGCAGGTAATAGGCCTCGATTCAGTCTCACGGTGCAATCGCTGATTTGACACGTAATCATCCCAGCGATACCCCATGATTCTGCGAAGACACTTATTACCAAAGGCATTGATTCGTCTCTTCAAGTCATTATTTAGTGTCCATGTCTCACAACCATAGAGTAAGACAGGGATCACAAGCGACTTGAAGATCCGGATCTTTGTCCTCCTGCACAGGTACCGACAACGCCAAATACTCCCGCTGAGCGAGTCCATAACACCGTGGGCTATGCCAATCTAATCGTAAGGCTTCTTGGCGTGACCCGCCGTCATTATGGACTGCGCTACCAAGGTATGTAAAACTTTCCAAGATCTCAATGTCCTCGCCACATGCATGAACAGACTGTACTGCTTCATCTAGTAAGTCTCCAAACACCTGGACCTTGGTCTTGAGCCAGGAGACCTCAAGTCCCAAAGGCTTTGCCTCCTCGTGCAGCGCATCGAGAGCCATCACCAGGACCTCCAGCGACTCAGCAAAGATTACTGCATCATCGGCAAAAACAAGATCAGTGATCTTGGTGTTGCCGACGGATGCTCCACAATCACTTTGATCTACAACCTTGTCCAATACCCAGTCCATACAAGCGTTGAAAAGTGATGGGGCAAGGACGCACCCTTGCCTCACTCCTGTATTCACAGGAAAGAAGCTGGATACACCTGCCCCACACTTCACAGCACTCTCAGTCCCAGAATACAGACCAGTTATCAAACCAATAGTCCTTGCAGGAATCCCTCGAAGTCGCAGAAGATCCCAGAGTGACTCACGATGCACTGAGTCAAACGCCTTCTTGAGATCAACATAGGCTGCAAGCATCCCCTGTCGAAACTCACGTCGCGTTCCACCAGGACACGAAGCGCTAGGATACGGTCCATTGTTGACTTACTAGGCGTGAACCCAGACTGCTGAGGTCTCTGATGCTTCACCAGATGACTGCGAATTCGTGTCAGCAATAGATGGGCAAGCACCTTGCCTGGTACGCTGAGCAGTGTAATACCACGGTAATTGTTGCAGTCCTGACGGTCCCCTTTCCCTTTCCAGATAGGGATGACCAGCCCCCTTTTCCAGTCAGGAGGATGGTACTGATTGCCACACGGCAGTCAGGACAGCATGCAACCCGCGGATCATGGCCTCACCCCCAGCTTTGAGGAGCTCCGCACTGATATTACAAACACCAGCTGCCTTTCCACCCTTCAACTTTGCTACAGCCTCTCTGACTTCGTCAAGAGAGGGTGCGGTTTCGTCAATGGGAGGATCGGCATCCACTGCCTGTAACCCAGTGGTGTGAAGCTGCTCAGTTGGAGGGTCCACCGTGAACAACTGCCCAAAGTCATCAGCCCAACGAGCCATCTGCCCATCCATGTCCGACACGAGGCGCCCATCTGCTGTTCGAATAGCACTCGCCCGAGAAGGAGACTTGGAACGGAGCTTCTTCAGGGCTCGGTAGGCGGGTCGGAGGTCATTAGCATTCAAATGACCCTCGACATCCTCAGCGAGACTCCTGACATACCTCTCCTTGTCTCTCCTCAGGAGGGTTCTAGTCCGGCGTGACAGAGCCCTGTGCTGGTCCCGGTTCCCAGCCAGCCTGGCAGCGCGACTCTCCTCGATTTTCTCCAGCGTCTCCGTAGAGACAAAACCACGCCTTGACCTCGGGCGCTCCCCAATACACTCCTTGGCAGCCTGTAGAGTTTCACGTTTGAAGGTATCCCACAGTTTTACAGGATCCCCGAGAGCACCGAGCACATCAAACCGATTTGAGACTGCCACCGCATACTCATGAGCACATGTCAAGTCCTTCAGTTTCTCAAGATGAAACACAGTATGGTTACCTCTTGAGATTCTTCTGGACTTGACATGAAGCTTAAGTGTAGCAACAACAAGTCTGTGATCTGTTCCACAGAACTCAGCACTCCGGTAAACCCTGCAGTTCTGGAGGATCCTCCAACGAGTACTAACGAGGATGTGGTCAATCTCTTTAGCTACCCCTCCGGCATTACTATACCATGTCCAGCAGTGCAGCTCTGGTCTCTGATACCAAGAACCTGCAATTCTCAACCTTCTGGACCTTGCAAAGTTCAGAAGCAGAGAACTGTTGGTGTTTCTGGTACCGGAGCCATGGGGACCAACACACAACTCGTAGCCATCTCTCACAGTGCCAGTAGTAGCATTGAAGTCGCCCAAGACAATGAGTGTGTCCCGAGGAGGACACTGGTCTAATACAGAGTCGAGTTTGGCGTAGAACATCTCCTTCTCTTCAGTTTTACGCATCTCGGTAGGAGCGTACACTGCAACAAGAGACATGAAACCCAGAGTGTGTTTCATCCTCACCCGCATTATACGCTCATCAACCGGAGTAACCTCAACAACTGACGGCTGCAGATTGCTGGAGACGCCTATAGCTACTCCCCGTACACGGTGACCATTGCTCATGCCGGACCAGTAGTAGGTGTAACCCCCACTGCTAGTCTCGCCACTGCCAGGCCTCCTCGTCTCAGAGAGTCCCACTATATCCACCCTCAGCCTACTGAGCTCGCCCGATAGGAGAGGTAGTCAATGATCGTCTGAGAGGCTCAGAACGTTCCACGAGCCCACACGAAGAACCCTCCGCAGGTTGATCCCAGGAGTGATTCGACGGGCAGGCGCCGCCTCTGCACCACCCCGGCCACCCCCATAAGAAAAAGTTGGGCTAGGGGGCCCTACCACTTTATTTAGAGTGCGGGATTCCCATGATAATGAGTGAAGATACTGATTAATTCTTGCATTAGTGAAATAAAAAGAATTGGGATGAGAATGAGTAGAAAGTCTTGTGCAGCGAGGCTGCGGGAGGGGGGGGGAGGCATGCAGTTAGCAAGTTCAGAAGAGCAGTGAGCATGAAAATAACGGTAGAAGACAGCAAGAGAGCAAGACAGGAACTACCAAGTGTAAGTTTCACGGCTTGCTAGTAGCTTCCATATTTTCTAATGTTCTTATGTTAAGAGAAGCAATATTGCAGCAGTGATTTAAAGATTGAAGACAATCAGTTAGAGGGGAGTTGATAAGACAAAAAGCTTTTGACTACCCAGTTGAGAGAGAGAGAGAGAGAGAGAGAGTTGTGTGAGTGGACCCCCACAAACATGTGAGACACTCCATACATGGACGGATAAGGCCCCTGTACAGAGCAAGCAAATGGGAGGGAGAAATGGTCACAGATGCCACAGGACAACTACTTCTCAGAAGCTGTTTTAGCAAGAGATGAGATGTGAGATTTCCAGTTCAGAATTTCAGTAAAAGATAGACCAAGAATGTTCATTGTAGAGAAGGAGACAGTTGAGCATCGTTGAAGAAGAGGAGATAGTTATCTGGTAGGTTTTGTCAAGTAGATAATTGAAAAAAAATGGGTTTTTGAGGCATTGAACAAAACAAGGTTTGCTTTGCCCCAATCAGAAATTATAGAAAGATCAAAAGTTAGGCGCTCGGTGGCATCTCTCCGTGAATCACTTAGTTCCTGGTGTGTTGGACGCCTAATGAATGACGTTGAAAAATGCAGGGTAGAATCATCAGCGTAGGAGTGGATAGGGCTTTGAGTTAGACTTAGAAGATCAATAATGAATAATAGAAAGAGAGTGGGTGATAGGGACAGAACCCTGATATAACACAATGCAGGACCGCTTGGCCACGCAGGGCAAATCAAGCCTCGCCTATCCATGCTAATGTTACAGTTAGGAGAGCTACAACTTCTCCTGCCAAACGGTGCCTTGGTCGTGGCCCTATTGCCTTGCTAATGATAGCTCTGTACACGCACTGGAGGGAGGAGCGACTGACAAGATCAAAAATGCTTCTGTAAAACGACTGGAACTGACAAGATCAAAAATGCCTCTGTTAAATGATTGGAATTAATTTGAAGTTGGAATATTAGGTCCTGAGGTTTATCTGACACCCTTGTGATTGGCTACTTCTCACATAGTCTTTGGTTATGCTAGGCCTGCTATGCTATGCTCCTGCTTGCTTCCCAAGAGTGGCAATCATCCTATCAACCTGTGAACCTTGTCCTCACACCCTCCAGCCCTTGCACTCCTCATATATATATATATTATATATTAATATATTTATATCTCTCTCTCTCTCTCTCTCTCTCTCTCTCTCTCTCTCTCTCTCTCTCTTCTCTCTCTCTCTCTCTCTCTCTCTCCTCTCTCTCTCTCTCTTCCCCTCTCTCTCTCTCTCTCTCTCTCTCTCTCTCTCTCTCTCTCTCTCTCTCTCTCTCTCTCTCCTCTCTCTCTCTCTCTCTCTCTCTCTCTCTCTCTCTCTCTCTCTCTCTCTCTCTCTCTCTCTCTCTCTCTCCTCTCTCTCTCTCTCTCTCCTCTCTCTCTCTCTCTCTCTCTCTCTCTCTCCTCTCTCCTCTCTCTCTCTCTCTCTCTCATCCTCTCTCTCTCTCTCTCTCTCTCTCTTCTCTCTCTCTCTCTCTCTCTCTCTCTCTCTCTCTCTCTCTCTCTCTCTCTCTCTCTCTCTCTCTCTCTCTCTCTCTCTCTCTCTCTCTCTCTCTCTCTCTCTCTCTCTCTCTCTCTCTCTCTCTCTCTCATACACACACAAGACAAAGATTTATATTTAGATTTTTAGATTTTACATTTAGTTACATATTATCTCTCTCTCCCTCTCTCTCATACACACAATTCTGCTTTGGACATAATGTTAACAGCACACCCTGTAAGGCACTCTTATGACTACTTAGTATAAGGAATGAACACTCGCACATTCTTCAGGTCACACAAGCGGGAGTGTCTTGGTGTTGCAAGCTCCTCACGTGTTCCTCTGAAGGGTTTCTTCCTCTTACGGGGAAACCACAGATCTGCCGGAGAATAAAACTGATTTTAGTACATCATTACTTTGAAAAGAAAAAAAATGTATAGAGGCACCGTGAGCTAAAAAAAAAAAACTCGCTCTCTCTTACTGTCTGTGTCTGTTTGTTGTCTTTAACCCCTTGAAACCCAGAAAGTAATTTTGATTGTTATTTGGGTAGCTACATTAGACGATTTTTAGTGAATATAAGCAATATTTTGTAGATATGACCTGTTTAGTATCCTTGTCCACTAGCTAATTTGGTATATTAAGTCACTTTTCGTAATTTTATGGCTCCACAACAAGACATTTTTTTATAGCAAAGGGAAGATCTGGGTGTGAAGGGGTTAAACACACAAATACACACACACAATGTATAGAGCCATGTCAGGAATGGAGAGAAATGACAAAGAGGACATGTATATATTGGACGTAGGAGCCACAAGAGGTCATACGAAGAAACTCAAGACAAGGTGCTTGAAGGACATCAAGAAGTACAGTTTTCCCTATCGGTGCATTGATATGTGGAATAGCCTGGACAGTGAAATTATAGATGCCAAGAATATTCATGTTTTTAAAGCTAAGATTGACCCGTTGAGACAAGGAGACGGGACCCCACCAGTGTATCTCATTTCCTGTATCACAACTAGGTAAATACACAAATTTTGAATTAAGAACGGATGAAATGAAAGAACGACCATAAGAACATAAGAAAATAAGGAAGCTACAAGAGGTCGCGAGACCTACACGAGGTAGTTCCTGTTACTTAACACTACCTACAGCCACCTTTCATCCCCATCCATGAATTTATCCAGCGTCCTTTTAAAGTTCCCTAATGACTGCACTAAAACTACCTGTCTACTGAGACCATTCCAATCATTCACCACCCTATTTGTGAACCAGTTTTTCCCTATTACTTTTATAAATCAACGCTTTTCCAGCTTGAATCAGTTACTTTTTGTTCTACCCTGGTTAATAGTTGTGAACTTTTCCTACCTCTCCTTTATTGTATCCCTTTATCCACTTAAAAACTTCTATCATTCTTCTATATCATTCTCCATCCACCTTTCATCCCTGTCCATATATTTGTCTTGTCTTCTCTCAAAACTCGCTAATTTCTCTGCACTAACTACCTGATAACTGAGTCTTATTCCAGGTGTACTATATATAGTCAATCTTTTTTAACAAGGCAAAAAATCCTGCCCCCTTGCTGACTGATATCTGATGTCAGGAGAAGGGAATACTATAGGTCTTCTAAATTTCAATTGTATTTTATCATAGTTAACCATATTATCAGGTAAACGTAGGCATAATGTTAAGCATGAGACCTTGAGATAGAATGGAATTTTTGCCTCGTTAAAAAAATAGACTATAGGTGTTCAAGTTCACTCTGATTTGCATGTATTCATCTAATTGTATTTTACTTGGCCAGAGCAATGCTCGTGTGGTCCCGTCTCCATATCAACATTTTTATCATTCATCCTTAGTGCTTTGTGTTGGCCGAAGCCAGCACCCCGAAGAGCAGGTCACAAACCCCGGCTAACACCCGGTACCCATTCACTGCTGGGTGGACAGGGGCTCGGGTTTTAAGGAAACAACCCATCTATTTCCGCTCCGCCCGGGGATCGAACCCGGGACTTCTCGGTTGTGAACCGAGCGTGCTAACCACTACACTACGGAGTACCCAATGTGTGTTGGTATGAATTATAGGAAGATGAGGATTAACCCCTTGAGGCCAAGAACGTTATTTTCATTGTAATTTGGTACCATTAGGGGATTTTAGTGAATATAAGCAATATGTTGTAGATATGACCTGTTTAGTATCCTTGTCCACTAGCTAATTTGGTATATTAAGTTACTTTTCGTAATTTTATGGCTGACAGCAGATCATTTTATACAGCAAAGGAAAGATCTGGGTGTGAAGGGATTAAGGAAGAATCCATGGAGCCATATAATTAACAGTTATGCCAGGAACTACCTTAGGATGTTTCATTCGCTTATTATAGTGCATTTCCTTTATAATGATAAAAATGATGGTAAACCTTTAGGATTCCAGACACAAAGTACATAAACTTGACTGAAAGACAATGCAATCTGAATTAAAGATACAAAATCATAACTAAGACTTCAGCTTTACATGTACACACACAGCCACAGTGCCATGATAGCAGCAAAGGTACAGGGCAGAACAAGAAGTAACAGATTCAAACTGGAAAAGTGTAGATTTGATAAAGAAATAGGGAGAAACTGGTTCACAAATAGGGTGGTAGATGGTTGGAATGGACTCAGTCGTCAGGTAGTTAGTGCGGAGTCATTAGGGAGCTTTAAAAGGAGGCTAGACAATTTCATGGATGGGGATGAAAGGTGGATGTAGGTAGTGTTAACAGGAACTACCACGTATAGGTCTCCCAGCCTCTTGTAGCTTCCTTATTTTCTTATGTTCTGATGTTCTTATAGGTACCATTGCACTGATAGTCACATCAGGGGCTAATCTATCCATGAGGATATAATACATACAACACATTATATCAAGGCAGCACAGTATTTTATTGAAACCAAACACCACTTCCCTGATCTCTGCAGCAATGCTATATATCACGGCTTCTTATCTGATCTAAAACCCTGTCTGTAGCCAAGGTTCCTTATCACAGCCTGACAGCCTCTAACATGACGGTAAGCAGACATGTCACTTGCACTGCGCCAGCCAGCTCATCTATGCTAATACCTGAAAGCTTTGTTGTATGCTACCATAGACCACTGTATACCTGGACTGTTCACGCGACAATGTTTTGAATTGCGGGGCTGCATAGGGGCCTGCGGGGCGCCCGACAAAGAGATATAGTGGTCTATGGACTATCATATAGACTGGTTTATCAGTATATATGATATACTGTAATCTTCGTAAATGTTTGTTCTATAATATTATCAAATAAAAAACAGTAAAACACGCTAAAGAAATGCCATTACGAGACTATGAAGAAATATGCATGAACTTAACTCTTCGCCATTTAAAACTTTGCGAGTCAACTTTTATCATGAAGGGTATCAATAGAAGCGCAATTTTATTAACTTTCCATTGCTATATTTCGTTATCTGATAAATTAATTAGAGCCATGCATAAATTAGCGTTAAATAAATAAATAAAATCATCAATCGGGTAATTTTCCCGATTGATGATGTTATTTATTTACTTATATATTTCATTTTCTGATAAATGAATTAGTACCGTGTATAAATTAGCGTTGACTAAATAAATAACATCATCAATCGGGAAAATTACCCGATTGATGATTTTATTTATTTAGTTAACGCTAATTTATGCATAGTTTTAATTAATTTATCAGATAACGAAATATAGCAATGGAAAGGTAATAAAATTGCGCTTTTATTGATACCCTTCATGATAAAAGTTGACTTGAAAAGTTTTAAATGGCAAAGAGTTGAAGTGAATATTAAGTTCATGCATATTTCGTCAGAGTCTCGTAATGGCATTTTTTTTAGCGTGTTTTACTGTTTTTTATTTGATAATATTATAGAACAAACATTTACGAAGATTACAGTATATCATAAATACTGATAAACCAGTCTATATGATCCGTATATATATATATATGAATCCGAGCGGCCCTCCGACTTCAGCCCCTTGTGCGACAGGCCGATATTCCGTGCGCAGTCCAGGTATACAGTGGTCTATGATGCTACGTATAAATAGTCTTTCTTTTCAATAAAATGCAGAGTTTCTTGTCCTGTATTACAGATTTCAACTCCAAGAATTTGGAACCAAAACCATCAATATTAGAATACAATATTTTCATTGTGCTACCTGTATACAGGGAGGTCCCGAAGATACGAGCAGTTAGGTTCCACCTGGCATACTCGTAAAGCGAAATCTCGTATAACGAAACACATAACTAATGGTAAAATATAGGTTTGGTTCCAGGACCCCATCAATTATATAAAAAAAAAAAAAAAAAAAAAAAAAAAAACAACAACAACAACATCGCACAGCGTCTATATTACCCACACTGTACTACCTATTCTGTAGAAAAAGCATTCTGAAAGAGAAAATAGCATACAAAATAACATAACTGCACATTAATTAAACATAAAACATGCATAACAAGCAAAAAAGACGTTGTAGTGTAGGGGACGCCGCGTGATACTAGAGAAGGTAGTGTAGCGGTCCCAAGGTTGGGGCCGCCCACCTGGTTAATTACCCCTAAAGGTCAGGCCGCGCCATATGCTTAATTACCCTTCAGGTCACGCCTTGCTAGGGGTGACCTGACTGCGGTCCCAAGGTTGGGGCCGCACACCTGCTAATTACCCCTAAATGTCAGGCAGCGCCATATGCTCAATTACCCTTCAGGTCACGGCTTGCTAGGGGTGACCTCACTGGAGTAACCAAATCCCCCTTTGTCCAGCCCGGGAGTGGTAGGGCGCGCATTTTGTACTTGATAATTTTACTCACCCCAGTTTGAATGTCGTATCATTGGATTTTCGATCTCGTATATTGAAAATAAACCCTAATTTACACATCTCGTATCATCGGATTCTCGTATACCGAATGCTCGTATAACGGGACCTCCCTATATCTATATATACCAGGTCGTTAAGTGGAGCTCAATTTGTGACCACTGCCTCGTTCCACTGCTTCACGTAAGAACACAAGAACATAAGAGATAGCGAGGTAAACGTAAGTAAGCGAGGGAGATCAACAAACACAGCCGCCCAAGTCCTCCTTCTTCCCTTACAATCGGGTCCAGTCAGTGATGGAACTCCAAAATCTCGAGGGCCTAGAGAGCTTTGTAAAATCTTTGTAAAATTTTGTATAACTGAAACACAAGTGGCAAACTTGTGCGACGCCTCAAAATCCTCTTATAGCCGACAGATTTTGTGTGAACAGTCCTTTACAAGGTGTAATGCGGGCAAGAGTCGTGCCGACCAGAAATCCTCCATGCCTACCTTAGAGACACCCTGGTGTGGGCGTGTGATTGAAGTTGCCGGAAAGTATCTCGCTATAATACAGTGACATTTTCCTTGAAATATTGCGTATATATATCTTTAGTTTTTCACCTCTACTGTTTGCTTTAAGAGTATTAACATTCAAATTAACAATTTTTCTAGTTTTTCCCCTTTTTTCTCATAACTATACTAATTTACCCCGGCCAAATTTTGTTTGTGCAATTTCCCCTTGTGTACAATTTTAACCGTTTCCTCAAGGTGAAAGAAATAACGATTACATTCCCCTCATAATTTCCCTTTAATTCAATCTCCAGCCTTAGCACAGTTTCCTAATAATGCAAGGCACGAAACATTGCGCTTCCCTTAATGAATATCAAAATAAATATATTGACTTTCCCTATAATTCAATTTCCATCCCTTGAATGACCTAAAAATACCCTATCACAAACATAAAAACAGAAGCACCCCAAGGCTCAATGCCCTCGGATCCCTCGCCAATACAACGTTTGGACAACAAAGAAACCACAACCCTAGTATACAAACAATATATAAAGCTTGTGATTTGAGCATCACTGTCAATCCTGATATCACAGGTCAGTGAGTGAACACAGACACTTGTCTTGTAATGTATGTTGCCTCAGACACCACACATCCAGACTGCTGTTTCTGGCACTCATCAGCTTGCAATCTTTGGCTTTCCATAATTCATAATGGCATTGACACCATGATTTTTTCCTTCAAACAATGACATTTATTTTTCCGTATCTATCTCTGACACACATTCCTAAGAACTCCCCCAAAGGTAGGGTCAAAACAGAAGTGTCTCCATATATGTCAACTCCCCTCCTCTGACTGACTGTCTTCAATCTTTAAATCACCGCCGCAATGTTGCTTCTCTTGCTATCTTCTACCGTTATTTTCATGCTCACTGCTCTTCTGAACTTGCTAACTGCATGCCTCCTCCCCTCCCGCGGCCTCGCTGCACAAGACTTTCTACTCATTCTCATCCCTATTCTATCAATCTTACTATTCTAAGAGTTTACCAGTATCTTTACTCTTTCATCCCTTTCACTGGTAAACTCTGGAACTCTCTTCGCGTTTCTATTTTTCCACCTTCCTACGACTTCAATCTTTACAAGAGAAGAGTAACAAGACACCTCCCGAACTAAACCCCCCCTTTCTATATTATCTTACTGCCTTCTTTATGGAGACTGGCAGCTACTGGGGTTTTTTTGGGGGGGCTTGAGAGAGAGAGAGAGAGAGAGAGAGAGAGAGAGAGAGAGAGAGAGAGAGAGAGAGAGAGAGAGAGAGAGAGAGAGAGAGAGAGAGAGAGAGAGAGAGTTTTGACACCATATACATTTTAAAGATAAATTGTTTTAATTGTTTTGCCTTTTTTTTTTCTTCTTATTCTACTACAGTGTGCTGTACTCATTGTACCTACCAACGGCACATTACTTCTCATTACAGTGGACTTTGTACCTACCAACGGTCAACTTTCTAATACTACAGCTGCTTACTTTGCATTTCTACAGCAAATCATAACATTTAATTAAAAGGACATACCCAATCAAAAACCTATACAGCAGGGGTCAACTTCGGGCTACAGCGGGTTATTTGTTTGTCCCAACTACAATTCATTAAATGATTCCCTTTACCAAAAAAATATTAAATCGTGTGAGTTCAACTATGTTTTTTGTGGAATCACAATTAATATATTCCTACGAATGACAACATTTTTCCTGGTGATTCAATGTTGTTTTTTCTATGTTAGATGAAAGTTCTGCGAAATGCGCCCCGCCCCACGGCCACCTCCACTCGGCAGGATGGGGACGCATCAGTCTGTCGGTGGTTCTGGGTGTAGTTGTATCACATTGCGTCCCTAACGCTACCAGTTATGAAAAATGTATTGTTATGTAAAAATTCAGTTATGTTTCTTTGTGTGGAGGCTCTGCCTGGGCCCTGGAACCTTTGTACCACTAAAAGTTCATGTATTGAAAAAAATTTAGTAAAGGTCTTCAATTTGATATATACAGTATATATATATATTAGTGGCCCTCAACGTATAAGTTTAGTGCCAAAGTGGCCCACGGCGTGGAAGAAGTTGGACCATCCTGCCTTAAAGGTCTTACATCACAACACATCTGACAACATACAACACAAAGGCAACAAAAAATCCGAAATATACTTCACGGGACAAGTCACACACCTCATCATGCCTCTACGTACCTACAAAACTATCTTCCCGGAACCTACTCAAAGTGACTCACAAATCATCAGTTCAGACTGTGTAACAACCACTAAGTAACAACCACTGAGTAACAACCACTGAGTAACAACCACTGTGTAACAACCACTGAGTAACAACCACTGAGTAACAACCACTTTACCTCTCTTCTTCCAACTTGTTCCTTAACTTCCGCTGATTCTTAATAGCGGAAAGTCTCTCGTAAGCCGCCTGGATCTCCACAAATCTGGCGTGGGCTTCTTCCTTCCCTTCTCTGTGCCTTTGAAAACAAGAGTAATGCCTTACAATATGACATTCAGATACAGGATTATAGTCAATTTTTTTTAACGAGACGAAAATTCCATTCTATCTTAAAGGTCTCATGCTCAAAATGATGCCTATGTTTACCTGATAATATGGATAACTATGATAAAATACAACTGAAATTAAGAAGAAGCTTAGTATTCCCTTCTCCTGGCATCAAATATCAGTCAGTAAGCAGCAAGGGGTTAGGATTTTTCAACTCGTAAAAAAAAACAGTATAGAAACTACACTACTGGTATTTAAATCTATCATACTAATAACATATCTGAGAAAATAATTGGATAGGGATTATTTCTCTAAAGTTTCAAAACAAAAATGTGTGGACTCACTTGTCTGGGTGCCATTCCCGAGCCAGTTCTTTGTAAGCGGCTTTGATGGCTTCCTGGCTGGTCCCTTTCTTCAAGCCCAACACCTGTGGGAGACACCAACGCGTCACTATACACACACTAGGAACCAGGGTTGTTGATTTTTTTTTTTTTTTTTTTTAAATAAAAAAAAATACAATTTATTTGATTTAAATCGATTTTTTGAATTTTTATTAATTTGACGTTCTACATGAAATCTAACTACTACGGGATATTGTTTAGTGCATTTATAACTAAAAAGAGATAGAATATGTGAATAAAAAATGGATATAATATGAAATAGATGAATTTGCCACTCGGATGCCACCGAGCGCCTAACTTCTGATCTTTCTATAATTTCTGATAGGGCAAAGCAAACCTTGTTTTGTTTAATGCCTCAAAAACTCAATTTCTTCACCAACTACTCGACAAAACCTACCAGATAACTATCCCCTCTTCTTCAATGACACTCAACTATCTCCTTCTACAATGAACATTCTTGGACTATCCTTTACTAAAAATCTGAACGGAAAATCTCACATCTCATCTCTTGCTAAAACAGCTTCTAGGAAGTTATGTGTCCTGTGGCATCTGCGTCCTTTTTTTTTCTGCCTCCCAATTGCTTGCTCTCTACAGGGGCCTTATCCGCCCATGTATGGAGTATGTCTCACATGTTTGGGGAGGATCCACTCATACAGCTCTCCTAAACAGGGTTGAGTCAAAAGCTTTACGTCTCATCAACTTCCCTTCTCTGACTGACTGTCTTCAATCTTTAAATCACCGCCGCAATGTTGCTTCTCTTGCTCCCTTCTACTGTTATTTTCATGCTCACTGCTCTTCTGAACTTGCTAACTGCATGCCTCCCCCCCTCCCGCAGCCTCGCTGCACATGACTTTCTACTCATTCTCATCCCTATTCTGTCCATCTTCCTAATGCAAGAGTTAATCAGTATCTTTACTCTTTCATCCCTTTCACTGGTAAACTCTGGAACTCTCTTCCTGTTTCTATTTTTCCACTTTCCTACGACTTAAATCTTTTCAAGAGAAGAGTAACAAGACACCTCCCGAACTTAATTGGCCCACCCCTCTTTTTTTATTCTCCTATTTTTTTTATAGGGACTGGCAACTAAGCGGGCTTTGTGTTACCTCTTTTTGTTGTGCCCTTGGCCAATCCTTTTGTGAAAACAGCCACATGGCAATTTGCAATCTCAAAGTGCCCCAGTGGATTCCCCCGCACCACTCATTGTGTCTCATTATATCATTATACTACAATGATAAAATTGGTGTTCATAAACCCATTTGCTTAATTTTCCTTCTTTCTCCTCTCATTTTCAAATAATGATAAGGTTATGATTTAAATCAACTTGATTTAAATCAAACAACCCTGCTAGGAACACGACAAAACAACAAAGGATGGTCACACAAAGTACTTATAAAAATTATCATAAAAGCTGGCAAATATTCTGGTAACATTTCTCCATGATCAAGGCACCATAGTACTCCCTGGCCTGCCATCTAAAGCAAGCTATGCCAGTACTCAAACACATCTCTTAGCCCTAGTGTTCCTCATGGGTTAGAATAGTGGCAGTGTGCAGCGTGCAAGAATACAGTACAGGAATAGAGGTAGATGGATGGATCCTCTGTCATGACCCATGCTCCCTTGAGGCAATGTGAAGGAAGGTGCATCACACTCTATTAGATTACCTCACCAAGGCATGGCACGGAATAAGGTAACACCATCTTGAGATCAGACAATTTTCTTAACCCCTTCACGGCCACATCTTACTATAGAAAACAGTCTGTTGTTAGCCATAAAATTACGAAAAGTAACTGAATAAACCAAATTAGTTAGTCGACAAGGATACTAAACAGGTCATAGCTATAAAATACAGGGAGGTCCCGTTATATGAGCATTCGATATACGAGAATCCGATGATACGAGGTATGTAAATTAAGGTCTATTTTCAATATACGAAATCAAAAATCCAATGTTACGACATTCAAACTGGGGTGAGTAAAATTACCAAGTTATTTACTAAAGCAAATTACAAGTTATTTACTAAAATTATAAACATTTACTGACTATATGATTTTACCAAAGGTTGTATGATAATCAATCTGAAAATAACGTGCAGACTGGCCAACGACTGCTCGAGACTGGTATTAGCAGAGTTAGGAAGTCTCCAGGCTCGCTTATTATTGTTTGGTATGCTATGAAATAGCATTTCTCTAGGTGAATGTAGACATATGATTGCATTTGGATGGATATCATTCATATATATGAGTAAAGAGATGAAATACAAGCAAGGGACTCATCCACGTCTGGCAGCGCGGCCTTTGGCAGCAGCAGCAACAGCATGAGCCGGCCCATGAAGCCCGTGAGGTGGATATCAACACCATTAAACCAAGGGAAATAGATGTCTTTGGTAATATTTAGTAGGGGAGCGAGAACCCCTTGAAGAATCCTATGGTGCTATCACAGGCGTGGGAGCTGACTGTCTTCAGGAAGGCACAGGTGAGGCGGATGACGGCGGGTTTTTACTCAAAAGTTTTAAGTGGCGGCGCCGCTGGAGCCGCCACCGTAGGTTTGGGCAGGATTAAACGTCTTATTACTTGTTATTATACAACTTGGTGATTATGGTGAGATGTTATATACACGTGTCATTATCTATATCAATGTAGCACCGTGTTTCACCTTAAATAAGGGTGATTTAAAGATGTTATGATGGAGGTGACTGCTGGCGGGGCAGTGAGTGACGGAGAAATTCTTGCCGCCGGGCCTCCCCATATCACAAATATTCACTATTTCAACCCACATACACACCTTCTACCACCAAAACACTAGCAACACAGGCTCCTTACTTATATATCTTACTATCTGATACATTAAAACTCCTTAAAACGCAAGCATTCCAAATAAAACGAGAATTAGTTTGAGATGACGGGGACAGAAGGCAGAGAGAGGCAGTCTGGCATGCCATTCTTGCCCGGAAATATGTCTCGCTGACTTGCGATTGGTTGAGAAGTTTTAAAAACAGTTTATCATTGGCTGGTGACTGATGATGAGCTTGATGACATCATTTATGTTTTATGTTTAATTAATGTGCAGTTATGTTATTTTGTGTGCTATTTTCTCTTTCAGAATGGTTTTTCTACAGAATAGGTAGTACAGTGTAGGTAATATAGACGCTGTGTGTTTTTTATGTTTGCTATAGTTTATTTTAGCTTGAAAAATATTTATTTATTTATTTATTTATTTTTTTTAATTGGTGGTGGGGTCCTGGAACCCAACCTATATTTTACCAT
This sequence comes from Chionoecetes opilio, assembly GCA_016584305.1. NCBI lineage: Eukaryota > Metazoa > Arthropoda > Malacostraca > Decapoda > Majidae > Chionoecetes > Chionoecetes opilio. Next base: position 227,572 of record JACEEZ010025572.1, read on the forward strand.
TAGTTATATGTTTCGTTATATGAGATTTCGCTTTACGAGTATGCCAGGTGGAACCTAACTGCTCGTATCTTCGGGACCTCCCTGTACTGCTTATATTCACTAAAAATCGTCTTATGGTACCCAAATTACAATGGAAATTACGTTCTGGGTCTCAAGGGGTTAAGAATCTAAACTTGAATTTGCAACTAAATGATATTTCAGATTGATTCATAATTCTACAAAGGAATTAAGAGAAACAGAATACGTAAAAGGAGAAACAGTGTTAACCCCTTCACACCCAGAATGTAATTTCCATTGTAATTTGACCACTATTAGATGATTTTTAATGAATATAAGCAATGTTTTTACAGATATGACCTGTTTAGTATCCTTGTCGATTAACTAATTTAGTATATTCAGCTACTTTTCGTAATTTTATGGCTAACAACAGACAATTTTATATAGCAAAGGAAAAATCTGGGCGTGAGGGGGTTAAGAGAAACAGTATTAACACATAATAATGAGCAGCAATACTCTTGAAAGCCTGTCCCTGCCTTACCTTGAGTGCGTGCATTTCCCCCCGTGGGTCAAGCAGCTCGATGAAGTTCATCCAGGCGGTCTTCCAGCCGTACTCCCGAGTGTTGTTGTACAGCACGCCAAAGTTCCGTTTGAACTCCAGGAACATGGGGGAGTTGAGGAAGTTTTTAGCCGCGTCTCTCAGCTTGATGACCTCCCCATTCTTGTCTGTGACCGTGGCATTGAAGTAGAAGTGTGACGCCCACAGACCCATGAACAGCAGGCCACACACTGCCAGGCCGCCCACACGTCTGTGCAGGAAAACAACAAACCAGTGATGCCAGAACACTCCAAGACAAGATGTGATGAAAGTCTGTGTTTGTGTGAAAATGCTTTGCTTGGGGTTATTGTAAAGTGACTTGAGGTTATATACATGCTTATTGAGGGTATATACATGGTTACTGAGGTTATATACATGGTTACTGAGGTTATATACATGGTTACTGAGGTTATATACTTGGTTATTGAGGTTATATACTTGTTTACTGAGGTTATATACATGGTTACTGAGGTTATATACATGGTTACTGAGGTTATATACATGGTTACTGAGGTTATATACTTGGTTACTGAGGTTATATGCTTGGTTACTGAGGTTATATACATGGTTACTGAGGTTATATACATGGTTACTGAGGTTATATACATGGTTAGAAAACAGCAAAGCAATGATGCCAGAACACTCCAAGACAAGATGATGATGTGCTATGTGATGCAGGAAGATCCCCACTACTCTGGCCTGGCTGGGGTTTAGGGTTTCCTTCCTGGGATCCCGGGCGTAAATGGTTATGTTTTTTTCCCGGGAAATTGGTTCAAATCACGGGATTCTTATTATTGTTCATTATCTCAGATTCCTTTATCTTAGTTCAGTTCCTTATCTGCACAAACTATATGATTTCAATGAATGGAGGAATTACTAACTTACTTGCAGACGTGAGCATTGGGTTGAGGTGTTCTTCGCCATTCTTTTCCTCGCCAGTTGAAGAGTATTGCCGAGGTGAGAGCACTGATGTTGGTCACCGGCGGGTGGAGGAAGGAGACGGGAACCACACACACGGCTCCCAGCACGGCCCATTTCAACCCCCCTCGCTCCCGCCCTATGTTCCCAATGTTCCACACCGCTGATAATAAGAACATAAGAACATAAGAACATAAGGAAGCTACAAGAGGCTGGAGACCTACACGTGGTAGTTCCTGTTACTTAAATAACACTACCTACATCCACCTTTCATCCCCATCCATGAATTTATCTAGCCTCCTTTTAAAGCTCCTTATTGACTCCGCACTAACTACCCGACAAAAACAAAATAATAATATATATGAAAATAATAAACAACTAATTATACCTACCACCTACAAATATGTAATGTATTATTCATTATGACACAATGCCTATTTCACTAATAAAGATCTACCTTTGAAACACCTAACTGTGTCTGATTCAATAGATCTTTGTTATGCAACTTTCCCTTCTCCTAATTGTATGTTCTCCAAATAAGCACAAAGAATTAACCTCAAAATTAGCATTGCATTGTTACTCCTCTTTCCTACTTCCCTTGCATCAAACACTCTCCTGCTTTCGCCTAACCACTAATATATTCCATTTTCCCACAACTTTCTCCGTGTGTCGTGAGTCCAAAGTCTCCTCATCTCTCACCGCTACTCTTATCCTCCTTCATATTGATCACTCCCTTCCCTTCTCTTCCCTAATGACCTACGATTCCTAACAGCTCTCCCCAATGCCTCACCACCTTCTCTCCTCTTCACGTGCCCAAAGCCCCTCAATCGCCTCACTCTCAGCACTGTATTCAACTCCTTCAATCCACATTTTCTTGCCACCTCTTCCCTTCTCTCACCTAAAGCTGCTCCATCTGATTTAATAGATTTTTTATATGCAACTTTCCCTTCTCCTAATTGTACGTTCTCCAAAAAAGCCCAAGGAATTAACTTCAAAATTAGCCAAGGTCCTCATAAGGTCCATCAGCCCTTCTCTTCCCTAATGCTGTAACATTCACACCTCACCTAAGGCTGCTCCCACGGGCGCCAGATGGATGAGTGGCATCAGGGACACACCCAACACGGGCTCCCTGGGCACAGCGGCGCCCAGCAGGAAGCTCCAGGAGTTGCCGGTCAGGATCTGGCCCACAAAGCGCACCAGGCTGAAGGGAGGCTGAGGGGAGGCAGAGCAACACTTGATGGGCATCCTCTACATTACTGAATAATATCACAGATTTCAATCAATGACACAATTACAATACAGTAAGTCCTCTCTAATTCAAACCATTTCAGGCCAGTTCGAAATTTTTCAACAACTTTCCATAATTTAAATGGAAGTTCAAATTATCCGGGCCTTACTAGTGCGAGTCCGACCTCTCCCATGCAGTGCTTGCCACGGCTGCCCAGCGTGACCAGATATATGATAATTATAGTATAAATACAATGGTTTTGGGAAGTACAAGTAATACAATCTGTGCTGTTTTGGCATGTTTGAGCGAGTTCTTATTGTGTGGAGGGGCTAGAGGTAACCGGATAATTCGGATTTCCGGCTAATTCAACCCAGGTCTCCCCCCAATTAGTTCAAATTAGAGAGCGTTTACTGTATTTTCTTTAAATATGAAAGCAAATGGGTCCTACGAACTGCCAAGCATTTAAATCAATAATCATGTCATGCAGATCTATTGTGTTATATGTATCTTTATGAGCTTCAAATTATTGCAATGTAATAAGATCTAATATTAGGTAATGCAGAAACAATGGTGTCTTGCCAGGTAATCAGAGAGTGGTTCTGCATCACAAAAGACATCATCCTGGTACATGCTGAGCACCCTGACATCCCTTCATTACCTTGCTGTACCTTCTCATCTTCACCATCAACTGTTCCAGATAATGATCACTTTCATTAACATCTCGTACGTATTCTGGGAGGCGGAAGAAATCGCGCAGTATTCCAATACCAGCATAGCCAAAGAAGGTTGTGTACCAGACCAGCGCCTGCAACGAACACACCGTAAGGACGACCAGACAACACTGGATGAGAGCAAGTCACACCAATACCCTCTCCAAGGGTTACCAATGGCACAGAAATACCGTAACCAAGCACACTCACTGGTCACTGAGTCTAAGAACATAAGAACATAAGGAAGCTACAAGAGGCCGTGAGACTTACACGTGGTAGTTCCTGTTACTTAACACTACCTACATCCACCTTTCATCCCCATTCATGAAATTGTCTAGCCTCCTTTTAAAACTCCCTATGGACTCGCCACTAACTACCTGATGACTGAGTCCATTCCAATCATTTACCACCCTATTTGTGAACCTATTTGAGTTTACTTCATGTATGGGTTGACAATTGTTTTTTTGTCTGGAAAATCATTCCTCTATGATATGCATCGTGAATAGATCAACCCGAGTTTATGAGAGCAAAGAAACAACGGATAGAGATAGTTGGAAGCGTATCATCGGCCGTCTAACCTCTTAAGATATTACGGGAAAATCTGACGTTAAACAGATAGAAGAAGAGCAAAGGAACAACCAGTTAGGGCAATAAACCACCATACTTTGTGACATGTTAAGACTAATTTCAGGAAGTCCTCAGAAAAAAATCCCACCGTGTTCTAGAAACTATAAGGGTTGATGAGCCTGAATTGTATTGAAGATTCATGAAGTGGGTAGAAGATTTGTTGTCAGCATTCAACAGAGATGGCAATGGCGAGTGTCCTACCTGCCTGTCGCGCCTCAGGTACAGCAGGTGGAGGCAGCACCAGCCGCCCACCAGCCAACACAGGTAGGCCAGCCAGGTGCTCTTGATGGCCTTCTTCATAGGTCTGTGGGGGAAAAAAATACAACACATAAATAAAATCCCGTCCTTTGCTGCATCAGGAGTGTCATTTGTGGATCTGAGGTTCATTCATAAGAACATAAGAATGCTACAAGAGGCTGGGAGACCTACATGAGGTAGTTCCTGTTACTTAGTTTTGAGGTAGTTACTGACACGCCCAACATTCTTGATCTTTTCCTAACTACTAACCCTTCTGCTTACTCTGTGAAACTATTCTCTCCGTTGGGTTCCTCCAATCACAATCTTATTTCTGTAACCTGTCCTATCGCTCCGGTGATGCCTCGGGACCCACCTAAGAGGAGGTGCTTCTGGCACTTCAACTCAGCTAAGTGGGAAGACCTAAGGCAGTACTACTCTGATTTTCCTTGGAATGATTACTGCTTCCATGTCGAAGACCCATCTCTTTGTGCAGAGCGCATAACTGAGGTCATAGTCTCTGGCATGGAGGCGTACATTCCACACACTTTCTCTAATCCTAAAGCCCGTCAACCTTGGGTTAACTCTGCTTGTTCTCATGCTGTACGAGATAGGGAGGTGGCTCACAAACGGTATCGTAAGCATCCATCTCCTGAAACTCATGCCCTTTACAATTCTGCCCGTAATCGTGCCAAATCTTTACTTCAACTTACCAAAAACTTTCATTCATAGAAAATGTCAAAATCTTTCTGAATGAAATTCCTCTCGTGACTTCTGGCATCTAGCAAATAACATCTCTAACAATTTTTCTTCTTCATCTTTCCCTCCTATGCTTCACCCAGATGGCTCCACAGCTGTCTCATCTATTTCTATAGCTGAACTCTTCGCTCAAACCTTTGCAAAAAATTCCACTCTGGTTGATGGTGGGCTTGTTCCTCCTTCTCCTCCACCCTCTGACTATATTATGCCCGTCATTAAGATCCTTCGTAATGATGTTTTCTTTGCCCTTTCTGGCCTAGATCCTCGGAAGGCTTACGGTCCTGACGGAGTCCCTCCTATTGTTCTCAAAAACTGTGCTTCTGTGCTTGCACCTTGCCTGGTCAAACTTTTCCCTCTTTGTCTATGCTTCCACCTTTCCTTCTTGCTGGAAGTTTGCTCACATCCAACCTGTTCCTAAGAAGGGTGACCGTTCTAATCCTTCAAACTACCGTCCTATAGCTTTGACTTCCTGCCATTCTAAAGTTTTTGAATCTATACGTAATAAGAAGATTCTTAAGCATCTATCTGCTCACAATCTTCTAACTGGTCGTCAGTATGGTTTCCGTAAAGGGCGATCTACTGGCGATCTTCTAGCTTTCCTAACTGAATCTTGGTTGTTAATATAGCGAGTGTGTTAGCACGTTCCTATGTTTATGCGCGCCCGCCGCGGCGAGAACCAATGGGAGACCGCCATATCATCAGATGTCTCATGATGTCATCACTGGTGATCACGTGACAAGTTGACCACGTGGAGTCACAAGAGGGAAGAGGCAGTCAGTCCCCAGCGCGCGGTGAGTGCAGTAGTGTCCAGGATTATTAACATTGGTCATCCTACTTTAGGGGTTTCAGTGAAACTTTTGCTGTTGCCCTTGACATTTCAAAAGCTTTTGATAGAGTCTGGCACAAATCTTTAATTTCCAAACTACCCTCATTCGGTTTCTATCCTTCTTTCTGTACCTTCATCTTAAGTTTCCTTTCAAACCGTTCTATTGCAGCTACTGTAGACGGACATTGTTCTTCTCCAAAAATCTATCAATAGTGGTTTTCCCCCAGGGTTCTGTCCTATCACCCACTCTTTTTCTATTATTCAAAAATGATCTTCTAAGTCTAACTCAAAGCCCTATCCACTCCTACGTGATGATTCTACCCTGCATTTTTAAACGTCGTTTTTTAGACGTCCAACTCAACAGGAACTAAGTGTTTCACGGAGAGATGCCACCGGCCTAACTTTGATCTTCCTATAATTTCTGATTGGGGCAAAGCAAACCTTGTTTTGTTCAATGCCTCAAAAACCCAAATTTCTTCACCTATCTACTCGACAAAACCTTCCAGATAACTATCCCCTTTCTTCAATGCCCACTCAACTGTCTCCTTCTTCTACAATACATTTGGGGACTATCCTTTACTAAAAATCTGAACTGGAAATCTCACATCTCATCTCTTGCTAAAACAGCTTCTAAGAAGTTAGGTGCCCTGTGGCGTCTGTACCCTTTTTTTTTTCTCCCTCACCAATTGCTTGCTCTCTACAGGGGCCTATCTGCCCATGTATGGAGTATTGTCTCACATGTTTGGGGAGGATCCACTCATAAAAGCTCTCCTAAACAGGGTTGAGTCAAAAGCTTTTAGTCTCATCAACTCCCCTCCTCTGACTGACTGTCTTCAATCTTTAAATCACCGCCGCAATGTTGCTTCTCTTGCTCTCTTCTACCGTTATTTTCATGCTCACTGCTCTTCTGAACTTGCTAACTGCATGCCTCCCCCCCTCCCGCGGCCCTACTCTCGGTCCTACTTCTACTCATTCTCATCCCTATATTGTCCATCTTCCTAATGCAATCTTGAGTTAATCAGTATCTTTACTCTTTCATCCCTTTCACTGGTAAACTCTGGAACTCTCTTCCTGTTTCTATTTTTCCACTTTCCTATGACTTAAATCTTTTCAAAAGAAGAGTAACAAGACACCTCCCGAACTAAATTGGCTCACCCCTCTTTTTTATTTTATTCTCTTACTGTCTTCTTTATAGGGACTGGCAACTAAGCGGGCTTTGTGTTACCCATTTTCGTTATGCCCTTGGCCAGTTCCTCGAGATGTGTAAAAAAAAAAAAAAAAAATTTTACTTTCCCCATCCATGAATTTATCCAGACTCGTTTTAAAGACCCCAAATAGACTCTCCATTGACCACCTGACGACTGAGTCCATTCCAATCATTCACCAACCTATTTGTGAACCAGTTTCTCCCTATTTCCTTTTTAAATCTACGCTTTTCCAGCTTGAATCCGTTACTTCTTGTTCTACCCTGCTTACTGGCCGTAAGAACTTTTCCTAATCATTCATTCAGATTAAGGAACAATGTGATGCCATGGTCACCACCACACCCCACACTACACCACAGTCTTCCCCACCACTCCCTGTGTGAGGCAGACACATGGACAATACATGGACATTGGTTGTGTAACCTGACCTAACTGGGGGGATGCACTCCCTCAGAGCCCCTGCTAGTTCACTATAGCTGCGTTTTCGCAATATCGCTATTCCAGTCTAGTCCAGCTCAGGCCGGGCCACAGGCTGTTTTTGCGAGGCGGGCCAGACCGGGCTGAGCCGGGTCGGGATGATCCTAGTTATGGGGAATTATTGAGACCACATTAATTGCACCAGGCAAAACTTGCATGATAATAGGACTAATAACAACACTCCTTTAAAATGCCTGCTAAACACAGAAATCCCCAGGTAGTGGATGCCAGTACTTATATATGATGCCTATCTATATATGATGTATCAGTATCTATATATACTTATATATGATGTCTATCTGGACGTGTTTTCGTGAGCATCAATGCAGCCTGGGCCAGCCTAGACCGTCCTGGCAAATGTCACGAAAACGCAATTAAACCTGACCTGGACATTGGTTACCTAACATAACTGATCAAACTATTGCTGTATTAAATCCCGGAATGCAGAAACACGGATAAAAGCTGATAAAATGTATATATTGGTTACTGTAATATCAAGATCATGAACTGGAACTCTCGCCGAAAATAGGAACACTCCTCGACGGCGGCGAGAGTTCCAGGTACCAATATCAAGATTTCCAGGTACCAATATCAAGATCAATAACTGGAACTGTCGGAGAAAATAGGAACACAAGCCGACGTGAAAAATTGGAACACTCGATGACGGCGACGAGAGTTCCAGGTACCGTTAGTCCCAGCGACGCCCACGCCTGGTCAGTGCCCCGGCCCGGCTGTGTGCAGGCGCCCACACACCCGCCCACCCTCAACCCAGGCTGCCCACAACCTCCTTATCATAACGTCACATCGTCACACGTGTTCCCTCACATCAGTACCTGGGTCTAGGCCTCTTCCTGTAGTCCAGGTCTCCCCCCGCCACGTAGCCCAGGGGGTTGAGGTACTCGACGCGCCCTTCCTGCCTGTCATCGCTGTCGATTGGAGGGTAGCCGTGCATGATGACAGATGACGCCACACAACCCTGCCGCCGGTGCCCACCTGTCAAGTTGAAGTGTCAACACAGCCTGTCACGCCACCTGTCAGGATGCGCCGCCGCCACCTGTGAACTTGAACTTGAGAGACGGGTCATGATTTACCTGTGTGGACGTGCAACACAACATAAGAATATAAGAAAATAAGGAAACTACAAGAGGCCGCGAGGCCTACACGTGGTAGTTCCTGTCACCTAACACTACCTACATCCACCTTTCATCCCCATCCATGAACCTATCCAGCTCCTCTTTAAAGCTCCCTAATGACTCCGCAATAACTACCTGTCTACTGAGACCATTCCATTCATTCACCACCCTATTTGTGAACCAGTTTTTCCCTATTTCCTTTCTAAATCTACGCTTTTCCAGCTTGAATCCGTTACTTCTTGTTCTACCCTGGTTAAAAGCCGTAAGAACTTTTCCTACGTCTCCTTTATTAAATCCCTTTATCCACTTCAAAACTTCTATCAGATCGCCCCTAATGCTGGGGTCACACATTGGCGAATCGGCTGCGCGAATGGCCGCGAAGCCTAAAAATGGCAGATTCTCCGTCCGTTACGATCAAAGCTCCAGGAATTCGCCCACGCATTCGCTTGCCTTCTCCTAGGTTCGAGAGGGTGACGCGCGGTCTGGCGCGCCATCTCAGGGGGTTGCCAGACCGCGCGAAACTTTTGAAAATTTCAAAACTTTCGCCAGTCAGCCTCGGAGAATCGGGTTATGGCGAATTATCGCAGTTGATTCGCGGGAAGGTCGTACGTGATTCGCTATTACCTGCGATAAAATAGCGTCCCTATTGCGTTCTATCGCCATAGGAACGCCAATAATGGCGATGTTGCGCGGGTGTATCTGGCAACTGCGGGTACTAACGATGTGGCAACGACGCATCTTCACGCATGCGCAGCTCGCTCGCCCCTAAGTACGAGCGACGGGCGATGCTCTTTCATTCTCACCCAGCCACTGCGCTTCACGGACGTTCCCTCGCCACCTGATACACGTGCCCCCACCCCATCACCATGGTCAAAATACCCAAGAATGAGAATATAACCACCAAAAGGGCTCTTCTTCAGGAGCCCTCAATTTTTAACCTCAACACACTCTACAAACGTAACTAGGTATTATACCAATTAGTCAGTAAAATTTATTTAAAACTAACCATTATTTCTTTATCCATAAAAAATACAGCCAGCCTTCCTTAAAGACATAAGTATTCATATACATTTATTGAACAGAAACAGAAATATCAATTTCACCTGTTAGCCAAAATGCCAAAGGCATTCTCCACAACTCGACGTGCCCTGCTGAGTCTGTAGTTATATATCCTCTCTGGTTTAGTCAGGTTTCTATTGGGGTATGGCTTCATCATCCAGTTGCGGAGAGAGAAAGCATCATCTCCCATGAGGAAGTAGCTTACAGGGTGTGCAGTGGGGTCTCCTGGTAGTGGTTCTGCAGGAGGAAGGTTGGCTTGCTTGTTTTTCAAAAGTTCTGACAACTTAGACTGTGCAAAGACACCCCCATCCGACTCTGACCCACAGCTTCGACATCCATGAACATAAAACTTGTAGTCATAATCAACCACAGCAAGCAGGATCATTGAGAAGTACTTCTGTAGTTGTAATAGTGGGACCCACTGAAGGCTGGATTTTTTATGCGGATGTGCTTCCCATCTATAGCCCCCAGGGTATTGGGGAAATCCCAACGCTCATGAAACCCACGGGCAACTTCCTTCCAGCCCTCGGGTGTGTCAGGCATCTGCATGACCTCATCCCCATATGCTGCTACAATGGCTCGGCAGGTCTCAGGTACAAGTAGGGAGATGGTGTTGGGAGCAACGCGAAAGGCATACCCGAGACTCTTGTATGAATTCCCGGTTGCTAGGAATCTGAGGGTTATTGCAACACGTAGGGCAGGCTCCAATGGCTCCCTCCAGAACGTTCTTTATTTCTCAATGTGGGGTCGTACACGTTCAACAATTTGATTGAAAAGGTCAGCATCCAGACGGGTGAAGTTTCAATAGAGTGGGGATCTTCTTCTGCCAGTTCACGCATGAGATTCTCATGATGTCCATGGGAGGCACGACGGTTAGGTAAGGCGTACCCAGACACTTCGGGGCTTCCTTCTCTTCCTACGGTTTTTGAGGTGCAACCAGAGCCTGACCATGGTCATTAGGTGGCTTCTTTGATAACAAAGAAAAGCTTTAACGAATTCAGGCTCCTCCACAATGTCTTCGGTAATAAGATTAAGGTACTCCATGATGGCAATGCAGCAGCTGAAAGGGTATTTTGAGCACTGTGCAGCCAGGTAGTGGGCACCCACTATATATACCACCGTGCCCCACCCACAACGTGCCCACGAATGTCTACGAATTATCGCTAGACGAACGCAGGGCAATCGCAATGCATGCGAGAATCTATTGCAAATTATCGCCCTAAATGACAACACATTGTAGTGGATTCGCCGACCTTACGATACATCGCCATCGCAAGTTGGGCGATACATCGCCGCAGGCTGTGACCTTCCCTCGAATATATTGCGCCTCATCTCCAACGATTGCGTTGGCAGGGCGAATGAACGCGGGGTGGTCGAGGGACATGGCGATGGGGTTCGCTCAAAATGGCGATTTCTGTCAAGAGCCTAGACTTCGCCATTTCCGGACGGGGAATCCGGAACGAATCGGCCATTTTTTTGTTCGCAGACATTCGCGCAGCCGATTCGCCAATGTGTGACCCCAGCATTACTCTGCGTCTCTCGAGTGAGTGTAATTTTGATAACTTCAATCTCCTCTCATAACTAAAGTTACGCATCCCTTGTATCATTTTGGTCATCCTTCTCTGCACTGATTCTAACAATGCTATATCCATCCTGTAATATGAAGACCAAAACTGAACCGCATGGTCTAGGTGAGGCCTGACTAGAGCCAGATAAAGCCTTAGAATAACTCGCACCTTTTAAAATTTTTAACCAACTCGGTAATAATAACCTCNGCCCCCTCGTCCGTCTTCTGTCCTGGAGAAGGTTCTCCGGTTCCTGCAGTGGCGACCAGTTGGGTGACGCTGCCGGACCTCCCTCCTTCAGAGGCCTTGTTCCTGGGGCCCTGGCTACGGGGTTTGGGTTTCTCAGCTGAGGGCGCTGACCCGTTTCCCCCAGGGGACGACCTTCTCGCGGGACGGTGCCGCTGTCTCCCTCTCCCTCTCGCCCAAGGTGCTGGGTAAGAACGAGCGGCGGGAAACCACCGTCTCCAACCGGTCGTCGTTCCGGCTTGGTTGCTGGGGACGCCGCACACCCCTTGTGCCCGGTTTCGGCGCTCCGGTGTTACCTGGATGCTTCCGAGCCCTGGGCGTGCGACCTGCAGTTCCTGTTCCGCGATCCTGTCTCTGGTCGTCCCCTCACCACCAGGGGGATTGCCGGCCGGTCCGGGGCGTCATCGAGTCGGCGGATCCGGGTCACGCCCCTCGCGCCCATGACGCCCGGGGGTGTTGCTGCGTCTCTGGCCTTTCCTCCGCACCCATTCCTTGGAGAGGGTACGGAAGGGGACAGTGGAGTACGGCCTCGTGCTTCGTGGCTCGTTACCTGTCCCACTCCGTCGCGGATTTCCCCTGTGTTGCCCTGGGACTCCCTCCGTCCGGAGGGGCGGGGGGTGGTGGACGCCGGGCCTCCCAAATTGACGTCTCCGCTTGATTCGGGTGAGTATACTAGTGGTATCGTTTTGTTATGGTGCAGTTGCTCTTTTGCGTCCCCGCGGGGGTCGGGGGCTTCTTGCCCCGTCCCCAAAGTGGCAGGTAGCTTAGTGCACTAGCTCTAAGGGGACCTAAAAGACGGCTTTGAAGTATGAAAAGCCTATTTTGGGTCCCTGACAGAGCTAGTGCACGGCCTCCGGCCCCCCACCCTTCCTTCCCCCCAATTTTTCAGCCCCTCTCCCCGGGGATGTTTTTTGGGATGGTTATGATAGCTCCGTTACGGCTGGCGGACAGCGGCCGCGGTCCAATGGCACGGCGTTGCCAGACGTATGTTTCTTTTTCAGATTATCTAAGTGTAGCCTGGGGAATGTATTATCAGATGTTGGAATGGTTGCCTGTATACCCAGGGTTGCCCTGGGTAGCGATCTTTCCTATCCTATAGCTTAGTGCACTAGCTCTGTCAGGGACCCAAAAATAGGCTTTTCATACTTCAAAGCCGTCATTATCCACTTCAAAACTTCTATCAGATCGCCCCTAAGCTTGGGTCACACATTGGCGAATCGGCTGCGCGAATGGCCGCGAAGCCTAAAAAGGCAGATTCTCCGTCCGTTACGATCAAAGCTCCAGGAATTCGCCCCCCGCATTCGCTTGCCTTCTCCTAGGTTCGAGAGGGTGACGCGCGGTTCTGGCGCGCCATCTCGGGGGTTGCCAACCGCGCGAAACTTTTGAAAATTTAAAAAACTTTCGCCAGTCACCTCGGAGAATCGGGTTATGGCGAATTATCGCAGTTGATTCGGGGGAAAGGGTCGTACGTGATTCGCTTTTTACCTGCGATAAAATAGCGTCCCTATTGCGTTCTATCGCCATAGGAACGCCAATAATGGCGATGTTGCGCGGGTGTATCTGGCAACTGCGGGTACTAACGATTTTGCAACGACGCATCTTCACGCATGCGCAGCCCCGCTCCCCCCTAAGTACGAGCGACGGGCGATGCTCTTTCATTCTCACCCACCACTGCGCTTCACGGACGTTCCCTCGCCACCTGATACACTGCCCCCACCCCATCACCATGGTCAAAATACCCAAGAATGAGAATATAACCACCAAAAGGGCTCTTCTTCAGGGCCCTCAATTTTAACCTCAACACACCTACAAACGTAATAGGTATTATACCAATTAGTCAGTAAAAATTTATTTAAAACTAACCCATTTTTCATTATCCATAAAAAAAACAGCCAGCCTTCCCTTAAAGACATAAGTATTCATATACATTTATTGAACAGAAACAGAAATATCAATTTCACCGTTAGCCAAAATGCCAAAGGCTTTTCTCCACACTCGACGTGCCCTGCGAGTCTGTAGTTATATATCCTCTGGGGTTTTAGTCAGGTTTCTATTGGGTATGGCTTCATCATCCAGTTGTGGAGAGAGGGAAAGCATCATCTCCATGAGGAAGTAGTTTACAGGGTGTGCAGTGGGGTCTCCTGGTAGTGGTTCGCAGGAGGAAGGTTGGCTGCTTGTTTTCAAAAGTTCTGACAATTTAGACTGTGAAAAGACACCCCATCGACTCTGACCCCACAGCTTCGACATCCATGAACATGAACTTGTAGTCATAATCAACCACAGAAAGCAGGATCTTTGAGAAGTACTTCTTGTAGTTGTAATAGTGGGACCCACTGAAGGCTGGATTTTTTATGCGGATGTGTTTCCCCATCTATAGCCCCCAGGGTATTGGGGAAATCCCAACGCTCATGAAACCCACGGGCCCAACTTCCTTCCACCCTCGGGTTGTGTCAGGCATCTGCATGCCCTTTCATCCCCATATGCTGCTACAATGGCTGGGCAGGTCCTCAGGTACAAGTAGGGAGTTTGGTGTTTGGAGCAACGCAAAAGGCTTTACCCGAAAACTCTTGTATGAATTCCCGGTTGCTAGGAATCTGAGGGTTATTGCAACACGTAGGGCAGGCTCCAATGGCTCCCTCCAGAACGTTCTTGATTTCTCAATGTGGGGTCGTACACGTTCACAATTTGATTAAAAAGGTCAGCATCCGACGGGTGAAGTTTCAATAGAGTAGGGGATCTTCTTCTGCCAGTTCACGCATGAGATTCTCATGATGTCCATGGGAGCACGACGGGTTAGGTAAGGGCGTACCCAGACACTTCGGGGCTTCCTTCTCTTCCTACGGTTTTTGAGGTGCAACCAGAGCCTGACCATGTCATTAGGTGGCTTCTTTGATAAAAAAGAAAAGCTTTAAACGAATTCAGGCTCCTCCACAATGTCTTCGGTAATAAGATTAAGGTACTCCATGATGGCAATGCAGCAGCTGAAAGGGTATTTTTGAGCACTGTGCAGCCAGGTAGTGGGCACCCACTATATATACCACCGTGCCCCACCCAAAAACGTGCCCACGAATGTCTACGAATTATCGCTAGACGAACGCAGGGCATCGCAATGCTGCGAGAATCTATTGCAAAATTATCGCCCTAAATGACAACACATTGTAGTGGATTCGCCGACCTTACGATACATCGCCTTTCGAATTTGGGGCGATACATCGCCGCAGGCTGTGACCTTCCCTCGAATAAATTGCCTCATCTCCACGATTGCGTTGGCAGGGCGAATGAACGCGGGGTGGTCGAGGGACATGGCGATGGGGTTCGCCCCAAAAAAGCGATTTCTGTCAAGAGCCTAGACTTCGCCATTTCCGGACGGGGAATCCGGAACGAATCGGCCATTTTTTTGTTCGCAACATTCGCGCAGCCGATTCGCCAATGTGTGACCCCAGCATTACTCGGGCGTCTCTCGAGTGAGTGTAATTTTGATAACTTCAATCTCCTCTCATAACAAAAGTTACGCATCCCTTGTATCTTTTTGGGTCATCCTTCTCTGACTGATTCTAACAATGCTATATCCATCCTGTAATATGAAGACCAAAACTGAACCGCATGGTCTAGGTGAGGCCTGACTAGAGCCAGATAAAGCCTTAGAATAACTTCCGCACTTCTACTTTTAACACTTCTGGTAATGAATCCTAACACTCTATTACCCTCATTTCTGGCCTCAATACATTTTTCCTAGGTCGGGGGGTCTGGGCTCACCCCACTCCAAATCTTTTTCCCCTTTCTGATCTTTTCAGCGATACATTGCTTATGGTACGTGTATCTAATTACCAGGGTTTTTCTACCAACATTCATAACGCTGCATTTATCAATTTTAAATTCCATCTGCCATAGCTGACTGCCCATTCGTTAAGTTTATCTAAGTCTCCCTTCAATATGTTTACATCAGACTGTGATCCAATAATCCTACCTAACTTAGTCATCAGCAAACTTGCTGATATCACTGCTAATCCCACTATCCAAGTCGTTGATGTAAATCAAAAATAGTAAAGACCAAAACAGACCCTTGTGGAACTCCCTTGTCACCAGTCCCCCATTCAGATTTGAACCATTAATTGTAACCCGTTGTTGTCTATTACTTAGCCAAGCTCTGATCCAATAAAGAACCTTCCCATCTATTCCATGACCCCTAACCTTTTTTAGAGTCACTCGTGTGGTACTTTGTCAAATCCCTACTAAAGTCCAGATATATTATATCATAATCCTTATCATTATCTGCCGTCTCATAAACTTCCTAAAAATACTCATAAATTGGTGAGATATGACCTACCCTTGGTGAATCCATTTGTGAATCATTGATCAAACTATGTTAATCTAAGTGCTCTCTAATGTTTTTTGCAATAATAGATTCCAATAATTTACCCACCACTGAGTTAGACTTACGGGTCGATAATTTGATTTTAGTCCTCTGTCCCCCTCTTAAATATGGGAACAACATTCCTTTCCTCCACAATATGGCACATCGCCTATCTCAACCGATTTCCAAAAAATGTGCACTAACGACTCACTAACAACCTCGATCCTTGCATTCTTTTAATCCCCGGGAAAATACACCTTCATCTGGTCCTGGCGATTTAAAAATTTTCATTTTATCTATACCCTCTTCCACCATTTCCCTAGTTATCACAATATCTTTGATTTTCTCCTCATCGCTTCCTTTGAACATCTGTTCACTATCAGGTATCGTCTGTGTACCCTCCCTTAAAAACATTTAAGAAATAATCATTTAGACTCTTACACATAATCCTCATCCGTATTTAAGACCTCACCCTGTCCTGACCTAAAGGGCCCAACTAATTTCCTTGTCTTTGTTTTATATACCTGATAGAACCCCTTTGGGTCCCTTTTCGCCTGTCCTGCTACTTTAATCTATAATTGTTCTTAGCAACTCGAGTTAATTTCTTCACTGTCCTTGCCATCACGTTATATGTTCTTTGTTTTTTCCAATCCGTCTTGAACCTTAAATAAATGTTTCTTTTTACTCCAATGTTGTGTTTTAAATTGGTGGTCATCCATTTTTTGGGTCACTCTTTGGACCTTATTTCCCTATAAAGGAATATTTCTTTTCTGTCCGTCAATTATATTCCTTACAAATGAGGTTTTAATCCTCCTCAGCCCCCTCCTCACTTCCATTTCTAACCTCTCTAATTACCTCCTCAGCCCTGACCCCACTTCCCTGTCTAACCGCTCTAATTACCTCCTCAGCCTTTACCTCACTTCCATATCTAACCGCGCCAATTAACTCCAGGTGCCTTCCTAATCCTTCATAAATTTGGGCCCTTTTCCCGCTGTCTCGCCCTGTCCTTATCCTGGGAAAATTTCGTCCCTCCATCCCACACCTCTTATTAATAACCTCCAGGTTCTTCTTAATCCTGCCATAATTGGCCTTTTTGAAAATTTGGTATTCGATGCTTATTGCCACTTAATTTTCCAACTTCCCATTTTAAGCTAAATCGATCTCATAATGGTTGCTATTATCTAAATTCCCACCTACCTCCACATTTGTAACTAAATCATCTCTATTTGTCAGCTATAGATCTAGAAAATTATCTCCTCTAAAGGCTCCTTTATTGCTTGACTTGGGAAGTTATCCTGGATTATATTTAAAATTCCCTTTGCGTCGCGTGTCGCATATATGATTAAATCCCCGTCTATATTCCTAAGATTAAAATCTCCCACCACGCATAGTCGTTATATCTGCAGGCCTTTTTTATTTCTTCCCATATAGGAGCTGAATCCTCTTTACATAAGTTGGAGGCCTATACACTACACCCAAAAACCATTTTCTCAGTTCCCTCAGTAACCTCTTACCCATATAGACTCTATGCTGTCATCTGTTTTTTATAAACTTATTAACACAAAAACTGCAATGCATCTCTTGCATAAAGCGCAAACTCCTCCACCTCGTCTGCCTACTCTGTCCTTGTGAAATAACTTATACCCAGCTATCTCGACTTCCGGATCAAATACCTTTCCTGACATATCCAACCATGTTTTTGTTAATGCTATTATATCAAAATCCTCTACACTATTTATTCCTCTCTGGAAATCTATCTTTTATAAAATACTCCTACAGTTTGTATAGTAAACCTTCACGCAACTCCTCTTCTTTTTGTCAATTTTCCCTTTATCTTTAACTAAACCCCTCCTCTCTCTTCTTACGAATCACTTTAGTTCCCTGCCTTCTGATACTCCTCCTAGTGTCGCAAGTTTCCTTTACCCCGACCCAGTGTCAAAACCCCGGTTCTCTGTCTTAAAAAAGCCTGCAGTGCATCTACCTCCCTTTCAAGGGATTCAGACAAGATCTGAACTCCTTTCCTCGAAAAGTGAACCCCATCCCTGCGGTAGAGGTGGTTATGCCCGAAAAAGAGGTCCCAGCTGTCTACAAAGGCCCAACCATTGTCTTTGCAATGAAGTGCCAGCCGGCAATTCAATGCAATAGCAAAAAATTGCCCTGGAGTACCACAAGTCGTCAACAAAGCGCCTTGGAAGCAGTGGCGTAGGTACGGGTGGGCATGGGTGGGCACGTGCCCACCCACGAGAAGCCGGTGCCCGCCCAGGTGCCCACCCACTGGCCACGGCTGCTGTGTGGTGTGGGAACCGTGTTCCACTAGGTAGGACTGAGGGAGCATGCATGGAGTACTATGAAAAATTTCTACTGATGACTTACCCTCGACCTCAAATACAATAAATATTTTTCCTCTGCTTGAAAGAAAGAAACATGCCTCTGAGTGAGTTAAATTCATATACTTTCTATTGATCACTTTTAACAGCAACGAACATCACTAAATTACACTAGTTACCCTTACAAATTTTCTATAATGCCTTGTGTTGGTACTTAATTTGGTAGTGTCTCCCTCTCGACTGCACAGTTCTTCTCATTATTGGAAAAACTGTATGTATTCATCAGTGGATCTTATGTCCATGCAAAATGGTTGGATGTGCAAAAGGAAATGTATCCCAATGAGCAAACTAGAGAGCTAAAACAACTTTCAGATACCAGATGGGCTTGCAGGTATGATACTTGCAAAGTAATGCATGAGAGACTGAATGCCGTTCTGCGTGTTCTAGAAGGTTTAGCAAATGACTGCAATGCTGATAGAGCTATTGATGCAAGAGGACTTTTAGGTCAAATAGATGCTGGGTTTGCTATGAAGCTAGCCATTATGACACATATTCTTGGTAGGATAAATCAGTTATCAAATTTGCTACAATCAGCCAACATGGTAAAAGCTGTAGAATTAATTGAAACTGTATGAGCCCACCTTGAAGAAATGCGGTCAGACCCAGCCTTTTTTGATGCTTTATGGGATGAAGTTGAGAGAAACTCAGCAGCTCATGGTTTTGATACGTCAGAGTGTAGAATGTGTAGATCACCAAGGAAACGGAAACTGTCTACAAAATTGCAGGATTTTGTTGTTACTGATTATATTGGAAAACAGTCAGGGAGCACACACTCTGATTTCAGTGTTAAGGATTCAACACGATTAACTTCTTCTTCCTATTCTAGATCATATGTTAACAGAAATGACAAGGCTTTCAATAATGAAACATGTGAACTTATGAAAGCATTACAGCACTGAATCCACAAAGTAAGGAGTTCTTATCTTTTGAGAAAATGTTGGACTTATTCATGCATTTCGTGCTAATGAGGAAGATCTTAACCCATGAGCTGCACTCTGTAAAATGCATGTTTAGAAAAACGCTATAAGGATGTAAGTGACAATGAAAAGCCCAAACACTGTTAGATTTAGTGAGAATTTTTTGGTCCATATGAAGAGGCATTTACTGAGTTCTACAGACTAGCCAAAATTTCTGTAAATTACCTGGTCATCAGCTTCAGCAGAGAGAAGCTTCTCTGCTCTGAAATTAATCAAAACTACACTGAGAAATCCCAAAGGGCAATGAGAGATTAGGTAATCGTGCTGTGTTGTCAATTAAAAGCAGGCGAGTAAAGCCTTGATTTAGAAGAATTTGTTGATAAGTTTGCTGAGAAACCACAAGAACAGAAGAATTCTGCTTAGTGAGGTTTTCACTTTCTCAGGGAAATTTTTATTTTATTTGCCTGCTGCTTTAAAACTTTCTGCATTTTTTTTATTTTTCATATCAATTATATTATTTCTATTTTGTATAAGTGGTAATACATGTATTTCATTTTTTGTCATGACTGCTTTATTTCGTTCTCCATCAGCAACTGGATGATACCCTACAGTACTCAACACACTCCTAGAATAAAATCTAATAACCTTCCATAGTCCATACGACATCAGATAAACTCTTGATATTGGTCAGAATGCAAAATATGCAAGGGGGGGGGGGGGTCATGGCACTGTAAGTGAAAGTAAGTCCCCAGTCCCCACCAAACTCCCCAGCTGTATAGGCTTGTTCAGCTCATCTAGTGCCCACCCATAGTCAGCTGTGCCCTCCCAGGTGCCCACCCAATCATAAATACCTAGCTACGCCACTGCTTGGAAGGACACCACACACCACAGGGAACCCACCCCTGTCCCTAACTTTACCTACAGCTTCCTTGAACCGCCGTAGCAATTCCTCACTTCTTACACACTCAACATCATTTCCCCCAGCGCTCAGGCAGACGATGGGCTTTTTCCCTTGGTCCGCCATGCACTCAACTATCTTGTCACTAACATAACCTATCCCCTTCCCTGGGTAACTCACCGACTTCATGCGCATCCCTTCCCTGTCACAGAACCTGCTGTCAAGATGCCTAACCTGACTGTCACCAACAACCAAGATTTTACCTTCGGGTAATGATGTATCGTCCACCTTCCTTACCTCCGTATCTTCCTCTTGCAGCCCCGAGAGTACCTGAAATGGGTTCGTGCACACAACATGGTCATTGTTTACCTTTTTCTCTCCATGATCAACTGTAATGCCCGTTATTCAGAAGAGATAGGATGGGAATTATTATCATACAATTCCCGGGTTATGTCCCGTAAGCAATTCATTTTTTTTAGTTTTCTCGTGTAAGTTTATCTTCTTTCTTCCTATCTTCCATTTCTATCTTCCTTCCTTCCCTCACTCCCTCCCCCCCCGACATTCCGCGTGCGAGTCAACATTCGTGGGACACTTATTTCGCGATCAGTGATAACTAATGGATTCAAAGCTTTTCATCCTCCCCTCACCCTCCTATCAGATCAAGGAACACTCCTAGATTCTTAATATCCTTCAAAATAGACACAATAGTGACAGATCACGTTCATAAATGGATATGTTAGTCGAGTTATTTGCTAAATTAAAAGTCGACCAAATTTATGGTTCGACTCCATTACCACACCACTCCAAAAGACGCGTTCGGATGCTGGAAACGAACCTCAATAACACTTTCCTCGGTTATTAGATTAAACATATTAAATTCTTCTATATCAAAGTAACAGGACTGTATTATAGGCAGCCCTTTCTTAGGTACACTTGTTTCATTATTTAATTAGTTATTTCGGGACTATAAGCTCTTCAGGAGAGGCCAAGTTCAGGGTATCCAAACATCCCCTCTTTTCCCGCGGGTCTTAGTAATCCTCGAGAAAGCAGTCTCTCTCCCGTTCCCCGACAGGTAAGACGTACGACGTTTCGCTCCTATTCCCCCCCCCCCCTTTCCTTGTTATAATATTTTTATCTATATTTCCAAATATGGGTACCGATGTTTAGTCTTCACTAACGTAAAGGAGGCCTGCCCCATCCTTATAAGTATTATTAACGGAGTCTCTCTCCCGTTCCCCGACAGGCGGACATCTCGGTCGAGCCAAAAGGCCCGACACATGGTTTTTAGTGAAACACACACAACATTCTTACTCTTATATTCCCCCCTTATATCTTCCATGTATAATTATAAGTATTCAGCGGTATGTTACCTAAGTGAAGGATAATTTATCAGTAAGATTCAGTGAGGGAGGTGTATGCTCACCAGAGCTTACCTTCATCACATGGGAAGAGCTTCCTGTATCAGAGTGTAAAGGTTTACTTATATCAGATTAGAGCTTTCCTGTGTTGGGATGGAGAGCTTTCTTATGTTGGATTAGAACTTATATGTTTGTCTGTGATCTCAAACAAGAAACATAATACTTCAGGATGAATAAATAGGATGATGTTTTCAAATATAGTTCTTGTGTTTATTATAAAAAAAAAACCAGGTGATTATTCTGTGTTAGGACAGTAATTCCCCACACTTCCAAAAGAGTCAGCCTTACTCGGTATAATTCCACGTATCAATCACGACTACCAAGATAAATCTAATATATATATCTATTCAAACACGCCCAGGGAGTAACCCAGAAAACTACTCGCTTGAGCTGGTGGCAGCACTTCCCCTTAACTCACACCCTTTCCCCTTAACCTAAACTCCTACCCCTTCCCCTTAAATTCATCCCCCATTTCAGTACTCTCCGCAGCGAGAAGTGTTCATACTATAATCACATAGTGAAGTCATAAGACTAGTTTTCAATTCTCAATTCAGTTGTAATCAATGAAAAATCATAACCAAATTAATTTCATTCAAATAACAAAGGCACCAGGTATAAACTTCTTCATAGGAAGTTCTGGCAACACACAACTACCTTCCAAACACCAATCCCTGGTGACTTACTAGGAACCTTAGTAGTCGCTCGAGTCATATCTCGTTCTGGCACCCCTACAGGTACATCCCTCGCATGTGCCCCTCCACTCACTCCATTTGGACCTTCACCTCCACACTTAAGAGAACGTATCTCTATTTCCTGCTTCTTCACAACGCTTGTGGGAATTTATGTCACATACATATATTTAATGTGAGGTCTTACCTAATCAAAACCCATGTTCTATCTCATCCCGACACAATACCCTAGCTAATCACTAACTAGGATACTTATCGGTGGATAGTGGGTTGAATCGTTGTAGGCTTGTATTAATACTGCATGACGTGTGATCCGAAGTGGTCTGCGCGTGATCTAGCCCGCCCGTGAAGGACTGAAGCGGGGGGCTGGAGGCGATGTGCTGGGCGTCAAGTGGTTCATGAAAACCATCACGGCGCGGTGTTTATAATCACTGATACGTCCAGGAAGCTATTCAGGCTTAATCGACGCGGCGAGATATTATCTGTGTCGCTAAGACAAGTCCTAATGGTTTAACACTATATGTACAAATTAACGTATATACAAATCTCTTCTGGTAATCAGAGAAGATATATTAACTCGATAGAGGTGTGGAGTGAACTCGTACTTGTACTTATAGACAAGCACGTATATTAGATGTTACTCCTGGAAGGGTCTAGAGTGTACTGACCTCTCCAAGGTGGGCGGCGGTGAAAGATCGCCACCATGCATTACACGTGTCACCTTTAGGTAGGCGGCAGGTGGACCACCTCAATTGGTGCAAATTTAAATGACGGCGACCAATAGCCAGTCGCTCCAATCAAGGTGCTAATTATAAGGTGTAAATGCTTAATATTACTGGGAATGTTCAATTATTCTATCCCAGTATTTATCATTTACTTAAATTACCTTAAATAATTACCCATTACCATTTAAATTATATATACACATCCCTATACGCACCCTCCTATGACGAGCGGAAAATACCTCACTCACTAGGGGGGGGGGGGGGCGGAAACAAACCACCACTCCACCAATTATGAGAGGGTGTTTGGTGGATAATTTCCACAACACTTTTCAATTCGTTCACTTCACTTGCAAAGCTCATTTTCAGATCTTCGATCGCCTCCAGAATAGTCTTAAGCGCATCTCCACACCCTTCACTACACTCTCCCTCGACCCTTCTCCCTCCCTCCACCACACTAGTTTTAACCTCATGCAGCCTCCTTCACTCCTACCACTACCACTCTCAACCCCAGCAGAAGCACACAACACCACTTCTCTCTCCGCCACCACAACACTCTCCATCACAGACGTAGCCATTCTAATCCCGAGAGCTCAACCAAAACACAACCTCACTCCACGGAGACGTCAGGTGAACTCAAATGATTGATTGATTTAATGCCAAAAAAGGTGAACGTGCAAGACATCAGAGGTCATATGGCACTGTGGCAAAGCATAAAAAGGGGAGGGGTTATAGAGAAAGAGTGAAACGGTGAGGGAAGGGGAGAGGAACGGAATGTTACAGCAGGATGGTTTGATCAGATGAAGGATGTGTATTTGTTGGAGGAAGGAGATTAAATGACTCAGGGAGAAGGAGGGGAATTCCGGGAGAATGTCCGCAAGACAGGGAGGTCGGGAAAGGGAGGACAAATGAGGAAAGGAATGGAACGGGCAGGAGTAAGATATTAGGACATGTTGGACAGTGAGAGGAGCTTGACAGGGTGTGCAGAGGGTTGGGACCATGGAGGTAGTATGATTGGGACAAACTCATGATAATAACACTGGATACAATAAAGGTTTAGGCTACTGGTAAGAAGAAAATGATGACGTTAGCAACCATCAAGGGAAGCAGGGAACCCCACAACAATATTTTCTGCTACTGAGTAAAGGACTAAAGACCAATGCAAAACCTGAGATACAGAAGACAATATAGGTGTCTTGCACTGACGTCACGACCTAGCGTCTTCAAGCCAAATGCCGCCCTCTTCAAGCCAAATGCCGCCCGTCGGAGCGAGCTGGAGGACCAACAAACTTCACTTGCCGCCCGTGTTTGCCAGCTTATGGTAATTTTCCCCTACCAAATATATGTTTATCAGCTGTTGTCTTCGTAAATGTTTGTTCTATAATATTATCAAATAAAAAACCGTAAAACACACTAAAGAAAGGCCATTATGTGACTCTCAAGAAATATGCATGAACTTAATATTCACCAACTCCAGCTCCCATTTAATATTTTGCTCGAAAACATTTTACATGGAGAATATCAATAGAAGCGGAATTTCATTAGCTTTCCATTGATATATTTCATTATCTGATAAATGAATTAGAACCATGCATAAATTAGCGTTAACTAAATAAATAATCTCATCAATCGGGAAAAATTACCCGATTTCATGGTTATTTATTTAGTTAACGCTAATTTATGCATGGTTCTAATTCATTTATCAGATAATGAAATATATCAATGGAAAGCTAATGAAATTCCGCTTATATTGATATTGTCCATGTAAAACGTTTTCGAGCAAAATATTAAATGGGAGCTGGAGTTGGTGAATGCATATTTCTTGAGTCTCATAATGGCCTTTCTTTAGTGTGTTTTACGGTTTTTTATTTGATAATATTATAGAACAAACATTTCCGAAGATAACAGTATATCTTTTATACTGATAAACATATATTTTTACATATATTCATATAAACATAATGGTAGGGGATAGGCTGGCAAACACAGGCGGCAAGTGGAGTTTGTTGGTCCTCCAGCTCGCATTTCCCACGCCTGTCCCAGCCACAACAAGGGCTGTGACGTCACGTGCAAGACACCTATACCTAATGCTGAATGCTATTTAAGTGAAGAAGTAGGGAAATATGGAACCTACGTAGAAGAATTCCGGAAAAACGTACAAGGAAGAGAGAGAGGAGAGGAGGAAAAGGGAGGGGGAGAGTTTAAAGGGCCGCTGATTTAAAGTTCTCCCCGCAGGATGTAAACAAACACAGGCGGGTGTCGTGTGCTGTCATGAGCTGCCTGTCACTGTCATGTCATCGCGCTGGGCACATGACGTTTTCTTCGCCTTTTTGTTATCCGAGGAGGAAGCTGCCAACAACCGGGCCCAGGCAACACGGCAGCTGATCAAACAACACAGCAAACACAACCGATCCATCTCAGCGGCCTCGATAACTCGTAAAACTGACGAAATACTTCATAGGTGTCCAAGGTAAACTGTGTTTTAAGGCATTTTTTTTATCCTTTGCTCTCAAAATGGGACTCTGTATACATGCCAAGGCACCAGTAACACTACCGTAGATAACACGGTATTATTCTAGTGTTTGCCCATACTCCCCCTCTCCCACAAAACAAGCTTGGGGACCTGGGGGAATGCGGGATATTTGGCTGGGGTACAAAATATGTTCGTAACCACATAGTTTTTGAGTTAGGGGTGTTGAAAAAATTCCCTAGATCTAGGGAATATTCATTGGATTCTTCTGAGTCCAGAAACGTGTGAAGCTGACGATCTTCACAGAATGATGACCGAAGTGTCGAGAACCCCCCAACACCCCGCTAGGAGGTTAGGTTAGATTTGGTTAGGTTATCGGCGGGTCAAGCCCCCCGCTAAGTTAGGTTAACTTTGGTTAGGCAAATTTCTCTAGATATAAGGAAATTACCCTAGATCTAGGGAATTTTACCCCCCCCCTAAACAACTCTTAAATTACGTGTTTCCGACGCATAATTTGTTCCCCACCCGAAAACCCCGCATTCCCACAGGTCCCAAAACTTGTTTAGGGGAAGTGGGAGAGTATGGGCAAACACTAGAAATTTACCGATAACACTAAAATCGCCAGGACAACTTTCTTTTCTATTTACAGACGTGTGGTGGCGTTAATACTTACATTTCTGCATCCATGATTTCAGGAAAGTTAGAAGGGGCTATCTGGAGAGTCTGTGTCATTTTGTGTCTTTATCTCTAGTCATATTATGGCTATAAATGAACAAATTACCAAAATATCACCAGAGTGGTGGCCTACAATAAGGTCGCCAGCTAGTGTTTATGTTCTGAATGTCCTCCCGCCGTCGTCGTCGCCCGAAAAAAAAACGAGTAGCGAAATTTGAAACCGTATATACTAGCAGATGCAAAGCATAAAACAACACTGAAACAGGGTAGATTATACAGTCATGATATAAACTACTGTGTATCATCTTCAGTGGCACATACACATCAGTAGTGATGCTATAATTCGTAATGTATGGCGCCTGGCGACATTAGTGCACCGTGGCGACTATAAGTGTTATCTACGGTACATACACAAGTATTCTCATGTAGCTATAAAGGATCACAGTGAATGGTGCGACCTAATGTAGTCAACTTTTGTTCCCAAGTTTCCAGCATCTTCACTGCACTATTTCACGTGGGAAATAATTAGTATTGTAGTGGTCAAAATGATCATCTACACCGTTGTCACCATTATGTAGAGCCCACATTGTATGTGTGTTCCACAGTCCTGGTTACTCTGCTGCCATCACCCACATTAAGTGGGAAAAAAATATATAAATGAATAAAAATAAAAGATGTAAGAAAATATGTAAGTACTGGTTGGATCTGAATGACAACGCGTTAATATATTTCTAATTATAATATATTTAACTCTTTACTGTCTCACTTGGTAATTATTATACATTCACAAGTTATCTTAATATTAAGTCTTCCTTCCCTCCTAGCGATACGCACGCGAAATGCTCAAGTCGTTATCCTAATATAGTTTTCTTTGGTAACTTCGGTTGCACTGTCACCACATTAACGATACGCACACGTAATGCTCAAGTCGTCATCCTAATATAGTTTACTATCTCTGGTAACTTCAGTCGCACTGTTACCACTTTAACGATACGCATGCGTAATGCTCAAGTCGTCATCCTAATATAGTTTACTATCTCTGGTAACTTCAGTCGCACTGTTACCCCTTTAACGATACGCACATGTAATGCTCAAGTCGTTATCCTGATATAATATATAGTCTATCCCACTTCCAACGTTTCCCTCTCACTTATTTCTTCTATTTCCTTCTTTCTCCTTGTCCTCACACGGCTGGCTGTGATATGTTGTAGTTGCCCCCTCTGCTAATTTGTGAGCGCTTGGCCCCCTGGTCTGCCAACAGCATCCTACCTTGGGACCCTAAGTAATACACTTCATTAGTCCTGGTCAACAAAAGGACTCACCAATAAGTCATGTCTACATCTCTAGTTAACAAACATTTCATAACATACCTTTACCAAGGGCGAGAATATCACCTCCCCACAGGCGACTTAACTCAATGAACGTCGAGCTGCTTCTAAAATTATCCTAACCTAGAATCCCCATTCTCACCTCGTTTCGCTACGTGTCTAATTACTACTGGCTTAAAATATAAGCCTAACCAGTGATTCAGGACTGAGGCGTGGAGGAAAATTCCTCGTTAGTTTATTGATACTTATGTGTTATTTCATCTCTTCCCCTATTAATGTAATTTCTCGCGTTACAGTATGAAGATCATAGTCGTTAGTTAATGGACTCAGTCGGCAGGTAGTCAGTGTGGAGTCAATAGGGAGCTTTAAAGGAGGCTAGACAGTGTCATGGATGGGGATGAAAGGTGGATGTAGGTAGTGTTAAGTAACAGGAACTACCACGTGTTTGTCTCGCGGCCTCTTGTAGCTTCCTTATTTTCTTATGTTATCATATGTGCGTCCTAGTGCTGGCTTTGTCCCTCACCCCCCATCCCACCCTGTGTGTATTAGTGCTGGCTGTCCCCTCACCCCCCATCCCACCCTGCAGGCCGCCGAGGGAGGATGAGGATGCCGATGCCATGCCCCCCCCTGAGGAACACTGCCACCAGGCAGTCAAGAGAGAGTCAGCGCCCCACAAGAGACACCTCAAGAGAGGGTAAGGATGTACTTATAGGCCTCAAATCAGGGATGTTTTATGGGACTTATAGCTCAAATCAGGGATGTTTTATGGGACTTATAGCTCAAATCAGGGATGTTTTATGGGACTTATAGCTCAAATCAGGGATGTTTTATGGGACTTATAGCTCAAATCAGGGATGTTTTATGGGACTTATGGCTCAAATCTGCGACTGTTTATGGATAACCTAAGTTTAGTGAGGCTTTATGGATATAGGCCCTGGTTTGTACATGGAGTGTGGTGGTTTATGATGTGTGACACTATAGTCTATTTTTTTTAACAAGGCGAAAATTCCAATCTAAGGAAGCATGTGTTGAGCCGTGCGTTAAGCCCCTTTCACACATTCACGGTTCGAGCCACGACAAAGGAAATCCTTGAAATCGGCGTGTACCGTGGTACTTTTGGCCACGGTTCACTCGTGGTGCGGTGGTGTTACGTTACGTTTCTTGTACAGTTAATTACAGCTGAGTTACGGCTATGTACGACAGACCTGCGGTACATTGTGGTGTCGCACGGTTGTGACATACAGCGATGTACGATGGTGATTCGGCAATGTCACGGTGTAGTACATTGAACTACAGCATTGCACGGTGCTCCTACGGTGCCCACACGGTGCCCACACGGTGCTGCTAAGGTCTGCCCCGGTATTTTCGACCGCCACGGCAAACTATAAAAATTTTGAACATGACCAAAAATGTTCTGGCTCGAGCCGGTGCGCGCTGTTGCCGGGATGGTAACTCACGGCAGGGGACGGAGTGCCACGGACTGTGACGGACATGCCCGCGGTGCTGATACGGAGCATGATCCATGGAGCACAGTGGCTCACATCGTGAATGTGTGAATGGGGCTTTAAAAGGAGGATATACAGTGTTATGGATGGGGATGAAAGGTGGATGTAGGTACAGTAGTGTTAAGTAACGGGAACTACCACGTATAGTTCTCACGGCCTCTTGTAGCTTCCTGTTCTTATATTCTTATGTTGTAATAAGTGTGTAGATGTGGTGGCTTTGTCCCCTCACCTCCCATCCCACCCTGCAGGCCGCCGGGGGAGGATGAGGATGCCACGCCCCCTGCTGAGGAAAACTGCCAGCAGCCCGTCAAGAGACACCGAGGGTAAGCATGGGTTGAGTAGTGCGTTAGGCTGACACTTAACCCAAGCCCAGTCAGGGTTGCCAATGGAGATGCTTTCACACTAGATGTAGCGGCAATGGTTTTTTTTACATTTGGGAACGAATCTACCGTAGTGGTATTTTGTTTTGATTTGGTAACCCTGCCTGGCCTGCCCTGTTCAGTTCAGTACAGTTGTGGGTCGGGAGTCTGGCCTTTTTCAACGGCACCCCCTGACGTGTTTCTTCTTGCTGTCTGAGTCTTTAGTTTGTTGTCTTCTCTTATTCTGTGTTTTAATTTCTTTCTCTTTCTTTCCTCTTATTTTCTCTGGTCATCCAAAAACTGTTATTTATTCTTTTTGCTTCTTCCACATTCCCATCTTCAAACAAATCCTCCCTGTTGGTGTGTGACTGGCAGTATAGGCTCACCCTCTGACCACCTTTGTCAGTCCATATTGAAGTGATTGGGACATACTAGGACATACACATATTAGTAATGAACTGTCAGGTGTCAGCACTGGTTCACCGGTGTGTGAGGCAATGTCACTGTGACAGGTGACTTGCATCTGTGGCAAAAGCACGAATCTTATGTGGCTAAAATGTCACCCAAGTCATATGTGTAGCGTCATGTCACCGTGCCTTCCAGCTCTTGCAGTGAGAGTCCGCCGGGACACCTCAAGGCTGTGTGTCACTATCAGCAGGCAGTGGCGGGACCCAACAAGGCAACACCCACCTTGACCAGCCAGCCAGAGGTGAGCATGGGGGGAATTATATTAATCATTTAGAATTTACATGCGTAGTTAAGATATGAAGTTTTCTGGATAATCAAAATAAGATGGTTTAACTGATACTGTATGTGTTATAATGTCATGTTACATTAATTAACTTATGTGTGTTCTTATGGAAAATGTAAATTCTAAACCTGAAGAACATTGGTGATAAGTTTGTTCAGGGGAATGCAAGCTAAATTTAGAGGGTAGTGCATGCTTCATTATAAATATTTTGTTTTTCTTTTCAGAAGAACCCTCCAGACATGCATGCAATGCTTGACAGTCCAGGAGTTGATGCCAAACAACTCTCCATGAATGTGTTGGCCAGAAACAGTAGCGGAGGCGGAGGCACCAAGTGGGAATCCAACGACTTACGACAGAAGGAACTGACTGACTGTATTGTGGCCTTTATTGCCCACGACCTCCTTCCTGTGTCTCTGGTTGACAGTGAGCAGTTCCGCACCCTGATGGCCGCCGCACAACCCATGTTCCGCCTGCCCAGCCGCCAGCAGCTGAGTGGTGTGCTGCTGCCCCGCCACTCTGCCAGGGTGCACACATGCCTCAACATCCAGCTGCAGCAGGTCCACAGTCTGTGTCTCACCGTCACCCTGTGGTCAAGCAAGGGCAGGAGGTCACTCATAGGGGTGACAAGTCACTTCATCCTTGACCACACCCTGAGGAGTGTCATGCTGGCATGCCGGCGCTTGAAACACTCCCACACGTCACACACTATCTCCGAGCTGTACCAAGCGACAGTGGACCGGTATGACGTGGCCAGCAAGGTGACTGCCATTGTGACGGACAATGCCGAGTGGAACGTCGGAACCAATGCCTTCCCCGTGGAACAACCTGAAGATGACGATGACGATGACGATGATTGTGTTGATGATGACTGTGATAGCCTACCACCTGATGACACTACAAAGTTTGAATGTCTGCCGCCAAACCGCAGTGCATGCTTTGGCCACAGTTTGCAGCTGGTGGTGAAAGATGGCATAGAGCAGGAGGGTCAAATCAAGCACATTCTGGCAAAGGTATCAAAGCTAGTCAGCTTCTGCAGGAAATCAACCGTGGCTGCACAAATTCTGTCCAATGACTTGAAGCTGCAGATGGCCACCTGTACCAGCTGGACGAGCCAGCTGCTGCTGATGAGGTCAGTCCTTGAAGTGGCACCTGAAGTGTGGCACAAGCTTGACACTCCCCACACGCTGAGGCAGCATGAGCTGAACACCATCAAGGACCTGTGTGATATCTTTGAGCCCTTTGAGTACGTGGCCAATCAGCTTCAGGGACAAAACACGGTGACGTCAAGTTTGGTGGTGATATGTGTGCGTGGCCTGAGGGCTGCTCTGGCCGGTCTTCGTGAGGTGCATACACACAAGCTTGTCTCTGTACTGCAGTCCTCAACGGACACTCGTCTGAGTAAGTTTGAGTCTATGGAGGCTTTCCGGCTAGCTGCCACCTTAGACCCGCGCTACAAGCTGGACTGGTGTCATGACAGTGAGGTGCAGGACATGCGTGACCTTCTGACACTGAAATATAACAACGCACGCAGTCTTCAGCCTGCAGCCAGGGATGCTTCCCCTGCAGGGCTGCCTCCCATGAAGAGGAACAAGTTCTTTGCCTTGGTGAACCGGTCCTCTGCACCCAGACCAGCGCCATCCGAGGTCTCTCTCTACCTGACGCAGCCGTGTCTGCAGGAAGACTGTGATCCCCTGGGCTACTGGAAGGCCAAGCAGCCAGAGTTTCCTGTTCTCACCAGGCTGGCAGCAAAGTACCTGGCCATGCCTGCCACGTCGGCGCCCGTGGATCAACTCTTCTCCCTGGCCGGCAAGCTGTTCAGGCCAGACAGGTGCACGTTAGGAGATCAAAGATTCGAGCAACTTATGATGATCAGATGCAACCCTCAGTAACTTGGACTCATTCTTGCTTTGTTTACTTATACAAAGAATTCAACAATTTGAACTTTGAGTTGGTAAAAAATGAGATTGGTTTGTGTGGTGGAGCATTTTTTATAAATAAATGAAAATTTAATGTGAAACCTCATTTTTATTTCTATCCATTAGATTAATGGTACTGGTAAAGATGGGGGCACACGCTATGCTGCGCGTGGCCTCGGTGCTCATCTCCGTGGCATTAGCCCTTGAGCCTGTGGTGGGTGATGACCCGCTACCCTGGGACACAGGGCTAGTGTGACATCCGGGTTACCACAGTTACCTTCCCCAGGTTTCCCCAGGTACCCATTTATCCAACAACCCCAAAAGGAAGGATGAACCGCTGGGTGGGCTGCCGGTGACTGCCTTGGCCGGGATTCAAACCCGGGCTCGCGGATTTGTAGTGAGGCGTGCTAACCACTACACCACGGAGGCGATAATTAATTAATGGTATTGGGTAGATTGAAGTTGATTTTGAAATGAAAACATTTTAATTGAATGAAATATCAACCATAATGAATTGAATTGGAATTGAAAAACTTGTGCATTGAATTGAAATTGAAGTATTTTTTCTAATGAATTGAATCGGAATTGGAATTGATTACTTCAAATTTTATTCTGAATTGGAATTGAATTAAATTGACAAATATGCATTGAGACCAGCCAGCCCTGCTTACAGTGAACCTGTCCCATTTGCACATCATCAAACTGTAATGATTGGAATCGCCAAATCCAAATTCAAAGTTGTGCTTTCTGTTTTTTCCCATGGAGGGGCAATCACGTCCATGTGTCACTGTTGCAGCGGCGGCCGGCGTGCTGAGGAGTTCCTGGAGAAGGGCGGCATGAAGGCCTTCTATGCCGTGACTGACTTCCACGTTCACTTCAGCATGACGCGCACCCAGGTGGAGGTGGGTCTATTTCCTACCAGGCTTGCTTTGTGCATACATTAACACTGTACAATAATTATCTAAAAGTTACATGAAAATAAATGTGTGCACTGTTCTCTCTGCTCTGTCAGGAACTGCTGCACCTCCTGCAGCCCCACTACCCCTACAAGCGAGGCTCCAAGCTGCCTCTGGAGAATGTTGTGTTGGCTGGTCTGTGGGTGTTAGCAAGCCAGGAATCTTACAACACGATTGCCGAGAGGTTTCAGACGAGCAAGTCCGTTATCTGCAACTCACTGCATACATTCTGCAGCCTCGTCTCAGGCAGCCTAGACGACCACATCCGATGGCCCGTGGGCAGAGCCGTCAGGGGCACCGTGCATGGGTTCCAGGGCGCCGGCTTCCCAGGGACCGTCGGTGCTCTCGGCGCCACACACGTAGCAATCGGCAAACCCAAAGATGTGCCGAAGCCCGATGCCTACCTGAAGGAGGAGGCCGGGTACTCCACCACTCTCCTGGCAGTCTGTGACACTAAGTACAGGTTCACCCATGTCACGGTGGGCCACTCGGGAGCCTTGGACCCCGGCGACGTGTTCAAGAGATCCGAGCTGTACCAGGCTTTACAAGATGATCCCAATTCCTTACTCCCTCAAGATTTCTATTTAGGAGATGAGGTTTACTCTTTTCACCTCATAGCTGACGCCGGCTTTCCTCTCTCCGAGCATGTGATGACCCCCTACGTGGCCCAGGGTCGCTTGCACCCCAAGCAACAAGAGTACAACAGACAACAGCTGTCCGCCTTAGTCGTGATTGCCAGAGCCTTGGGGGTCTTGAAGGCCAGGTATAGGCGCTTGAAATTCCTTCAGATGCAGAATCTTGCACAGTGCAGCATTGCCATCAAAGCTTGTTGTATTCTTCATAATATTTGTGTTCAAGTCAGCGATGTTGATACTTTTGGCGTGGAGGACGTGGCTGCCGCTCCTCGCCACAACTCTCAAGCAAACACTGCCGGACAAAACAAACGCGGCAGCATTGCTGATGCACTTTTTTACCAATGACTTTGAATAACTTCCATTCTGAATGTAGGTAACGCAGTTTCTTGATTATGATTCCATACAAATACCTTTCCTGCCACACCAGTGTTGCGGAACACAACACAATGCAGATCCACCACAAACAAGTCACACCAGTATTTGTAAACATTTGTACATTTCCAAATACAGTATTACAAGTGCACTTCAACTTTTCACAGAACTAAGATTAAGAAACTGTACAAATCTAACCATAATATTGATCTCACACTCATCCTCTTACGACATTTTGTGATTAGCTTTTCTCAGCTTTCTTGTATTTCACTTGTGGTCATTTCAAACACTGCATTGTACATACCTTGTGCAGAGTCTATCATAAGGTGCACACAATACTGCACTCATATATATATATATATTTTTACTGTACATGCCAGCCAGTGAGGGGCTCGGGTTTCATTGTGATATAGTGTATCATGTCATTATTACTACATTTTGGTGTAAAATAATAAATTTATATATTTTTGTTTCTTTTCATCATCCCTTTTAATTGTTATTATCATTTAATCCTACTCTTATGTATCCTTGTCCTGTCACTCTCACACATAGGAACATAAGGAAGCTACAAGAGGCTGGGAGACCTACACGTGGTAGTTTCTGTTACTTAACACTACCTACATCCACCTTTCATCCCCATCCAGACTCCTTTTAACCCCTTGAGGCCCAGAACGTAATTTCCATTGTAATTTGGGTACTATTAGACGATTTTTTATTAATATAAACAATATTTTGTAGATATAACCTGTTTACTATCCTTGTCGACTAACTAATTTGGTATATTTAGTTACTTTTCGTAATGTTATGGCTAACAAGACAATTTTACATAGCAAGCAAAGGAAAGATCTGGGCGTGAAGGGGTTAAAGTATATCCAGTGCAGGTGTCTCGGCCATCTAAGAGTGCTGCCTGTCAACCTCTCCTTCACTACACACGCCACTCCCTTGCCCTGAGTAACTATAACAAGTCAAATACCAAAGAATGGTAAATGATTAGAATGGATTCAGTCATGGGGTAGTTAGTGCGGAGTCAATAGGGAGTTCTAAAAGGAGGCTAGACAATTACATGGATGGGGATGAAAGGTGGATGTAGGTAGTGTTAATTAACGAACTACCTCGTGTAGGTTCCCTGGCCTCTTGTAGCTTTCTTATTTTCTTATGTAACATTATCTGCAATATAAATCATCTTCAATTGCTTCTGGTTCTTGACTCTCATTCTATACTTATCGTTAAACTCAATGACTTCACTCTTTCTTTTCCCAAATACTATAACTTTCCAGGACTCACAGTGACTACAAGTTCACACTCATGGAGGACATTACTATGAAGTTCTTCATGGATACGACTCTTTTATTGCTGGTCAAATGTCGACCTTAAGATTTTCCAAAAGTTTCCATCAAGTAAAGATGTTTCCGTGACGACTTGTTTCCTGTGACTTATGATTGATTTAATGCTAAAAAAGGGGAAATGTGCCAGACATCAGAGGTCATATGGCACTGTGGCAAAGCATAAAAAAAAAGGGGGAGAGGTTATAGAGAGAGTGAAACGGTGAGGGAAGGGGAGAGGAACGGAATGTTACAGCAGGATGGTTTGATCAGATGAAGGATGTGTATTTGTTAGAGGAAGGAGATTAAATGACTCGGGGAGAAGGAGGGGAATTCCGGGAGAATGTCCGCAAGACAGGGAGGTCGGGAAAGGGAGGACAAGTGAGGAAAAGAACTGGAATGGGCAGTAGTAAGATGGGGACAGGATTGTATGCAAGATCCTGTGACTTATGAAAGAAAGAAAAGGTCGGTGGTGATCAGTCTTATCAACCTTGGATGGACAAGGTTCAGTTGTACCCGTTGACCTGAGAAAATAAAGAGGAAAGAAAGAGAAAGAAAGAATAAGAGAAGACAACAAACTAAAGACCCAGACAGCAAGAAGAAACACGTCAGGGAGTACCGATGAAAAGGGCCAGACTGCCGACCCAAAACTGTACTGAACTGAGGGGGACGCGGGGGCGAGGAATCATCAGGCAAGGAGTGTACAAGGCAGGAGCATTTTGAGACCATTCTATTCATGAAAAGTGTGATCTAATACATAAATAATATGGCATGTAATAATATAGTTCTACATATACAATAATTTACACATACATAATGCACACATATTAAACATGTTGAATTCTTAACCCCTTGAGGCCCAGAACGTCATTTCCATTGAAATTTGGGTGCCATTAGACGACTTTGATTAATAAAGCAATATTTTATACATATGACCTGTCTGGTATCTTTTTTCACTAGCTTATTTGGTGAATAAAGTTAGTTTTCATGATTTTATGGCTAACAACAGACAATTTTGTATAGCAAAGGAAAGCTCTGGGCGTGAAGGGGTTAAACACCTTTCAAGCACCAACCTTTGATGATGAAGGTTTGATAGAGTGGGCGATGAGAGGCGTGCCGAGGCCATGGGGGATCACTGCTGCCCTGTGTGTGTGTGTGTGTGTGTGTGCCATCCTGTCATCCCTCTACAAGAAGTCTGTACACCTAACGAGGGTCTCCGGGCGGCTGTTGTTGTTGCCTCGCCAAGCCTTGTGACGGCGTTTCCTTATCATGACTTCTTATTCCTAGACTCATTAATATTTCCCAGCACCGATTCCTGATTTCTGAGGATTTCTTCTTGTGTTTTTGAAATAGTCTTAAGCTTGGCCACCATTTGCTGCAAGTTTTTCAATGCCGCTTCATCTCTCCTTTCTTTCCTCTCCTTGAAATGACGTTGCTGAATCTCCTTTCCATCTAACTCCTGCAAGAACTGTTCCAATAATGATTCCCTCCTTTTCTCTTTCTCTGCATAACCATCGCAATCATTCATACCATCGTCATGTTTCCTCTTGGGGTGCGTTGTCGCCGGCCTGAAGTGTGTTGAGGGGGCGTCCTGGGGGGGACAGGGGGACACGCGGGGGGATACACAGGGGGACACACAGACATCAGGGGGCTCCACCTTCACCACTATTGCTTCAACATCGGCTGCCTCGCGTTGCCTCCCCTCTGCCCTGTCTCCCTTAGCCTTAATAACCCGCACACGGATCTTGACAGGCATAGGCGCTTCGGGTGGTGTAGCAGCGAGGGTTTTCATCACAACAAGTGGCTGGGGAAAAATGTTGGGTTAATATAGATGTAGCTGATGTATGATTCAAAGTTAATCATTTTATCCCTATATGATTACCTGAGTGAGAGAGAGAGAGAGAGAGACTCACCTCAGAAATTAATAAAATAATCATAAAAATACATAGTCTAACAAAACAAAAAAAATAGATATACGCCCTTCACAAAATCCATAACGGGTATCCATCACCAAAAAGCCATTTCCCGCACTGGAGAGAGAGGGAGAGAGAGAGAGAGAGAGAGAGAGGTGTCTCACCTTGATTCTTGGTGTTGTTAGGGGTGCGACGAAATCCTTGGTGGTGTCCTTGGCGCGGTGCTGTGGTGGTGTCCTTGGCGCGGTGCTGTGGTGGTGTCCTTGGCGCGGTGCTGTGGTGGTGTCCCTGGCGCGGGTGGGGCGGAGGGCTGGGTGTTGCCGTGAGGGTGAGGGGTGGACGCCAGCAGGGTGGGCAGGGCCAAGGTGGTGACTGTCAGGGCGTGAGAAGGGCGTGGCACAACACAGTGGGCGTGGGGGCGTGGACACTGCAGCAACAAGTGTTCAGTGATCTCCTGGAGGGTCCTGCACCAGGGGCACCGCGGGGCACCGAGGGGTGGGGCGAGGAGTCACCTCTGATCGGTGTTATTCACGCCACTCCTGTCAGGCTGTCACTCTCCTCTTGTTGTTCTTCTCTTGTGTTGTTTTGTTATTGTCTCGCGGAACTTAATCTTGATAACCATGCGAAACAATTTCTCGGAGATATAATTCATATATACTCATCACACAGCAATCTCATCACCCACTCATTGTCTCATAACCCATTCACCACTCATACTCAATTATCTCATAACCTAATAATGTCTCATCCATCACCCACACTCACTGTCTCATCACCCACACTCACATCTCATCACCCACTCATCATCTCATCACCCACTCACTATCTCATCACCCACTCACTATCTCATCACCCACTCACTATCTCAACACCCACTCATCATCTCATCACCCACTCATCATCTCATCACCCACTCACTATCTAGCTCATCACCCACTCATCATCTCATCACCCACTCACTATCTCATCACCCACTCACTATCTCATCACCCACTCACTATCTCAACACCCACTCATCATCTCATCACCCACTCACTATCTCATCACCCACTCACTATCTCAAAACCCCATCATCATCTCATCACCCACGTCACTATCTCATCACCCACTCACTATCTCAACACCCACTCACTACTCAAAAACCCACTCACTATCTCAACACCCACTCACATCTCATCACCCACTCACTATCTCAACACCCACTCACTATCTCAACACCCACTCACATCTCATCACCCACTCATCATCTCATCACCCACTCACTAAACTCAACACCCCACTCACTATCTCAATACCCACTCACTATCTCAAACCCCAAATCACTATCTCATCACCCACTCACTATCTCATCACCCACTCACTATCTCATCACCCACTCACTATCTCATCACCCTCACTATCTCAACACCCACTCACTATTCATCACCCACTCACTATCTCCCAACACCCACTCACTATCTCAACACCCACTCATCATCTCATCACCCACTCACTATCTCCCAAAACCCACTCATCATCTCATCACCCACTCGCTATTTCAACACCCCACTCACTATCTCAACACCCACTCACTATCTCAACACCCACTCATCATTTTCATCACCCACTCACTATCTTCATCACCCACTCACTATCTCAACACCCACTCACTATCTCATCACCCACTCACTATCTCAACACCCACTCATTATCTCAACACCCACTCACATCTCATCACCCACTCATCATCTCATCACCCACTCACTATCTCAACACCCCCCTCACTATTTATCAACCCACTCACTTATATCAACACCCACTCACTATCTCATCACCCACTCACTATCTCATCACCCACTCACTATCTCATCAACCACTCATTATTCATCATCCACTCACTATCTCACACCCACTCATCTCATTCACCCACTCACTATCTCAACACCCACTCACTATCTCAACACCCACTCACTATCTCATCACCCACTCACTATCTCATCACCCACTCACTATCTCAACACCCACTCACATCTCATCACCCACTTTTATCATCTCATCCCCCCATCACTATCTCATCACCCACATCACCATCTCATCAACCACTCACTATCTCATCACCCACTCATCATCTCATCACCCCCTCACTATCTCATCACCCACTCACCCAATCATCACCCACTCACTATCTCATCACCCACTCACTATCTCATCACCCACTCATCATCTCATCACCCTCTCACTATCTCATCACCCACTCACTACCTCATCACCCACTCACTATCTCATCACCCACTCACTATCTCATCACCCACTCATCATCTCATCACCACTCACTATCATCATCACCCACTCACTATCTCAACACCCACCCACTATCCTCAACACCCACTCACTATCTCTCACCCACTCACTATCTCAACACCCACTCACCTATTTTCAACACCCACTCATCATCTCATCACCCACTCACTATCTCATCACCCACTCACTATCCCCCAACACCCCTCACTTCTCAACACCCACTCACTATCTCAACACCCACTCACTATCTCATCACCCACTCACTATCTCATCACCCACTCACTATCTCATCACCCACTCATTATCTCATCATCCACTCACTATCTTTAACACCCACTCATCTCACACCCACTCACTATCTCAAAAACCCACTCACTATCTCAACACCCACTCACTATCTCAACACCCACTCACTATCTCATCACCCACCTTTGCTATCTCATCACCCCAACCTCGCTATCTCATCCACCCACTCACTATCCCACAACCCACTCATCATCTCATCACCCACTCACTATCTCATCACCCACTCACTATCTCAACACCCACTCACTATCTCAACACCCACTCATCATCTCATCACCCACTCACTATCTCATCATCCACTCACTATCTCATCACCCACTCACTATTTCATCACCCACTCACTATCTCATCACCCACTCACTATCTCAACACCCACTCATTATCTCATCACCCACTCACTATCTCATCACCCACTCACTATCTCAACACCCACTCACTATCTCAACACCCACTCACTATCTCATCACCCACTCGCTATCTCATCACCCACTCGCTATCTCATCACCCACTCACTATCTCAACACTCACTCATCATCTCATCACCCACTCACTATCTTTATCACCCACTCACTATCTCAACAACCCACTCACTATCTCAAACCCACTCACTATTTCATCACCCACTCACTATCTCATCACCCACTCACTATCTCAACACCCACTCATCATCTCATCACCCACTCACTATCTCATCACCCACTCACTATCTCAACACCCACTCACTATCTCAACACCCACTCACTATCTCAACACCCACTCACTATCTCAACACCCACTCATCCCTTCTCATCACCCACTCACTATCTCATCACCCACCCACTATCTCAACACCCACTCACTATCTCAACACCCACTCATCTCATCACCCACTCACTATCTCATCACCCACTCACTATCTCAACACCCACTCACTATCTCATCACCCACTCACTATCTCATCACCCACTCACTATCTCATCATCCACTCACTATCTCATCACCCACTCACTATCTCAACACCCATCACTATCTCATCACCCACTCACTATCTCATCATCCACTCATCACCACTCACTATCTCAACACCCACTCACTATCTCAACACCCCCTCACTATCTCATCACCCACTCATCACCTCATCACCCAATCACTATCTCATCACCCACTCACTATCTCATCACCCACTCACTATCTCATCACCCACTCACTATCTCAACACCCACTCACTATCCCCAACCCCACTCACATCTCATCACCCACTCATCATCTCATCACCCACTCACTATCTCAACACCCACTCACTATCTCAACACCCACTCACTATCTCATCACCCACTCACTATCTCATCACCCACTCACTATCTCATCACCCACTCATTATCTCATCATCCACTCACTATCTCAACACCCAACTCATCTCATCACCCCACTCACTAAACTCAACCCCCCACCACTATCTCAACACCCCCTCACTACTCTCACCCACTCACTATCTCATCACCCACTCACTATCTCAACACCCACTCACATCTCATCACCCACTCATCATCTCATCCACCCACTCACTATCTCATCACCCACTCACTATCTTTATCACCCACTTCACCATCTCATCAACCACTCCCCTATCTCATCACCCACTCATCATCTCATCACCCACTCACTATCTCATCACCCACTCACTATCTCATCACCCACTCACCCCATCATCACCCCACTCACTATCTCATCACCCAATCACTATCTCATCACCCACTCTCATCTCATCACCCTCCTCACATCTTATCACCCCACTCACTACCTCATCACCCACACTCACTATCCATCACCCATTTACTATCTCATCACCCACTCATCATCTCATCACCCACTCACTATCTCATCACCCACTCCACTATCTCAACACCCCAATCACTATCTCAACACCCACTCACTATCTCATCACCCACTCACTATCTCAAACACCCCTTCACTATCTCAACACCCACTCATCATCTCATCACCCACTCACTATCTCATCCCCACTCACTATCTCAACAACCCACTCCCCCATTTAACACCCACTTTACTATCTCAACACCCACTCACTATCTCATCACCCACTCACTATCTCATCACCCACTCACTATCTCATCCACCCACCATTATCTCATCATCCACTCACTATCTCAACACCCACTCATCTCATCACCCACTCACTATCTCAAAAACCCACTCACTATCTCAACACCCACTCACTTTTCTCAACACCCACTCACTATCTCATCACCCACGTCGCTAACTCATCACCCACTTTGCTTCTCATCACCCACATCACTATCCCAACACCCACTCATCATCTCATCCCCCCACTCACTATCTCATCACCCACTAACTATCTCAACACCCACTCACTATCTCAACACCCACTCATCATCTCATCACCCCCTCACTATCTCATCATCCACTCACTATCTCATCACCCCACTCACTATTTCATCACCCCACTCACCTTTTCTCATCACCCACTCACTATCTTTAAAAACCCACTCATTATCTCATCACCCACTCACTATCTCAACACCCACTCACTTCTCAACACCCACTCACTATCTCAACACCACTCACTATCTCATCACCCACTCGCTATCTCATCACCCACTCGCTATCTCATCACCCACTCACTATCTCAACACTCACTCATCATCTCATCACCCACTCACTATCTCATCACCCACTCACTATCTCAACACCCACTCACTATCTCAACACCCACTCACTATTTCATCACCCACTCACTATCTCATCACCCACTCACTATCTCAACACCCACTCATCATCTCATCACCCACTCACTATCTCATCACCCACTCACTATCTCAACACCCACTCACTATCTCAACACCCACTCACTATCTCAACAACCCACTCACTATCTCAACACCCACTCATCATCTCATCACCCACTCACTATCTCATCACCCACCCACTATCTCAACACCCACTCACTATCTCAAAAACCCACTCATCTCATTTACCCACTCACTATCTCATCACCCACTCACTATCTCAACACCCACTCCTATCTCATCACCCACTCACTATCTCATCACCCACTCACTATCTCATCATCCACTCAAATATCTCATCACCCACTCACTATCTCAAAACCCACTCACTATCTCATCACCCACTCACTATCTCATCATCCACTCATCACCCACTCACTATCTCAACACCCACTCACTATCTCAACACCCACTCACTATCTCAATCACCCACTCATCACCTCATACCCACTCACTATCTCATCACCCACTCACTATCTCATCACCCACTCACTATCTCATCACCCACTCACTATCTCAACACCCAAATCACTATCTCAACACCCACCTCACATCTCATCACCCACTCATCATCTCATCACCCACTCACTATCTCAACACCCACTCACTATCTCAACACCCACTCACTATCTCAACACCCACTCACTATCTCATCACCCACTCACTATCTCATCACCCACTCACTATCTCATCACCCACTCACTATCTCAACACCCACTCACTATCTCATCACCCACTCACTATCTCAACACCCACTCACTATCTCAACACCCACTCACTATCTCAACACCCACTCACTATCTCATCACCCACTCACTATCTCATCACCCACTCATCATCTCATCACCCACTCACTATCTCATCACCC
Organism: Chionoecetes opilio; assembly: GCA_016584305.1. NCBI lineage: Eukaryota > Metazoa > Arthropoda > Malacostraca > Decapoda > Majidae > Chionoecetes > Chionoecetes opilio. Next base: position 271,002 of record JACEEZ010025572.1, read on the forward strand.
ACTCACTATCTCATCACCCACTCACTATCTCAACACCCACTCACTATCTCAACACCCACTCACTATCTCATCACCCACTCATCATCTCATCACCCACTCACTATCTCAACACCCACTCACTATCTCAACACCCACTCACTATCTCAACACCCACTCATCATCTCATCACCCACACTCATGTCTCATCACCACGCTCATATCTCATCACCACTCATTATCCATCACACACTCATGTCTCATCACCACTCATGTCTCATCACCCACACTCATGTCTCATCACCCACACTCATGTCTCATCACCACACTCATGTCTCATCACCCACACTCATGTCTCATCACCACACTCATGTCTCATCACACCCACACTCATGTCTCATCACCACACTCATGTCTCATCACCACACTCATGTCTCATCACCCACACTCATGTCTCATCACCACACTCATGTCTCATCACCACACTCATGTCTCATCACCACTCATGTCTCATCACCCACTCATTATCTCACAACCTAATCCTGTCTCCTCATCATCTCACCTGAGTCATTCAATAGTCTCATCACTCATGCATAAGGCCTATCTCATCACTATCTCACCACTTATTGAGGGAGTGGCCATGGCAGAAGTCTCTCAAATAACACCTATCCTTACACCTCATTCTCACATCACCCCCCTCTCTCTCTCTTCTTCTTTCTGTTTAACGTCAGATTTTCCCGTAATGTCCTTAAGGTTAGACTGCCGATGATACGCTTCCAACTATCTCTATCCATTGCCTCAACTTCTTCAATGCCCAATGCTGCCAGATCCTCTTCAACACACTGCCTCCATGTCTTCCTTGGCCTGCCCGGTGGACGGCGACCTGGCACTTCCACTCCAACAGCTCTCCCCAATACCTCACCACCTTCTCTCCTCTTCACGTGCTCCATCACTGTATCTTCCCATACAAAAGGGGTCCTCATACATATCCAGCATATATTATTCATGTACATATCCTTCTTGTCATCTCTCTCCAATGCATCCTTTCCAAGTCTCCAAACCATGTCAGGAGTGTTGTATTTAATCATTTCCATCACTCTTTTCCCCTTACTATAACTTACTATACTTATATATACTTACGAAGCTTACTTACTTACTCATAGCTAAACAGTCTACTGTATACACTCTCTTCACACCTCCTCCATCCCTCAGACAACTCATTTCTCACGGCTTGAATCTTAAGACCACTGCTGGCATTTATTCCTCATCCAGGTCTAACATATGTCACTGTGTTATATATACTATCCCTGAGTCTTTTTTGCTTCCCGACTCTCTCTCTAGGCTGTCTGATTCACTGCTTGTCAGGTGTTCATGTGGTTCACAAATAGGGTGGTAAATGATTGGAATAGGCTCGGTCGTATGGTAGTTAGTGCGGAGTCAATAGGGAGTTTTAAAAGGAGGCTAGACAATTTCATGGATGGGGATGAAAGGTGGATGTAGGTAGTGTTAAGTAACAGGAACTACCACGTGTAGGTCTGATGGCCTCTTGTAGCTTCCTTATTTTCTTATGTTCTTATGTGCCTGGCCTCCCACTAACTAGCATTTTGGCAAAGGTGGGCACCAAACCGTTAATTAACGAAGTTAACATTTTCGTTAACGATTTAACTTTTAAGTTAACTTTGGAAATCATTATCGGACTAATTAACTTCCGTTGCATTTAACTTCCGTTAACTCAAGTCCGCTAACCCAAAAATGTTCACCCTTTTCTGGCTCTAAAAGCCTTTAAAAACCTAAAACAGGGCCAAAACTATGAAATCAGCCTTTTTTAGGTTTTTATAAAAGTTAAAACTATAAAATCTGCCTTTTTTATAACTCTAAAGCAAAAAAATATATAGTTTTTGGGTTCTAAAGCCCTTAAAAAAACCCATATAGGCTGAGTTTATAGTTTTGGCACTTTTCAAAAGTGTTTTTAGGTGGTTTTAGAGCAAAAACGGATTTTTTTTCTTTTTTCTAGAATACAAATTAACGTTAACGGTTTATCAATAACTTCCGTTACATTTTTAAAGAATTAACTGATTAACGGTTATCGAAGTTAATTTTTTGGATAACGGATTAACGGTTAACGAAGTTAACTTTTTGATTAACGGCGCCCACCACTGCGTTTTGGGCACCCCCCCACCCCCCCACCCCGACAAAAATGCACTTTTTAAGCCAGTAAATATGCCAGTTTTGACACACACACAATAATCTTTAAGTCAAAATCAATATTCTCATCGTGAATGTAACAGAAAAGTCTCTCAAACTATTCCTTTCCAAATACAGCTCATCAATAATTTCAACATAATGATGTGAATGGAAAAGAGTAGCGGTGAGAACCTATCCTCATCGACCTTCCAGTGTAAAACTTAACTGTTCCTTTCATAAAGCAGTGCTTCAAGTATCAGTGTGTTGGGACAAGGGACCATCAATGTCTGTCACTACTGCCTGTGCTCACACCTTGACACACTCACACTCTGACACACTCACACCCTGACAGTCTCCAGCAGTCTGTGGGGACAACCTCGGCACCCGATCTGACTTTTCCTTTTTGGTATGTGAAAAAAAATAATAAAAGATTCTGAAGTACCATCTTATAACAGTGATTTAATTATATGTTGAATTTAGTTGACAAGCCTCCTTTTTGCATAAAGATTTCTTATGGTTCATCCACAGAAACAATAATGTTGAACATTTTGTGTGACAGTAAAATCTTTTTCCTCTTTACAAATTGTACAAATTCTGTATCAAAATCATTAAAAATGAGTTGCTTCATAAAGCAAAATCTAACTTTAATTAGTGTGAATTCACATCTAGTAATATTGATCAATCATGCTTACCTCTAGACAAAGACAACAAAATCCCCCCCTTGTAGAACCCTTACAATGCAAGCCTGGTGATGAGTTCCCAATGCAAGCCTGATGAACAGTTCCCAATGCAAGCCTGATGAACAGTTCCCAATGCAAGCCTGATGAACAGTTCCCACACTCTGAGTCCTGGCACACCACATGAAGGTGTGTGGTGCTTCTAGTGTACTGAGTGACACAAGCAGTACCTAACACGGCTACCTAACATCTACAAAAACATTAGTCTCTATTAAAAATATAGATGTTATAACTACATCTTAACATTGACTACAGTACAATTATACACTAGACTTCAGCCCGGCTCCCACTGTGAGGTTGCGGGGCCACGTCAACCCACGTTATGCTAGCGTGGGTTGGCGGGGTGACAACATGACTTAACGTGCTCCTGACTTTTATGGTAACGCGGGCTGACAATGCCTTGTTCCTGACGTGGCGTGATTTTTGAAAAATAAAAAAATGGCTGCGTCAGCCCACGTCAGTTACCCTGGACAAGTGACGTGCCAGTGTTGTGGCCATGACATAGCTCTGTCTTTGTCTAACGTGGCTGACGAGGCATTAACGTCGCTGACGTGACGATCAGGCTGACGTGAGTTGACGTGAAAAAATTCCCGCGTCAACCAGCATTAGGCAATTTTTTCTAACGTGGGTTGCCGTGGACCCGTAACCTCACAGTGGGAGCCGGGCTTCAGTGTATCCCAGTGTGTGGGGCGTCTCCAGGGTGAGTGTGAACACAACACCAGTGTGAACACAAGACCAGTGTGAACACCAGCACTGTCTCCAGTGTGAACACAACATTAGTGTGAAAACTGTCTCCAGTGTGAACACAAGACCAGTATGAACACCAGCAGTCTCCAGTGTGAACACTGAACACCAGCACTGTCTCCAGTGTGAACACAAGACCAGTGTGAACACTGTCACCAGTGTGAACACTGTCTCCAGTGTGAACACTGACCACCAGCACTGTCTCCAGTGTGAACACAAGACCAGTGTTAACACTGTCTCCAGTGTGAACACCATGCCAGTGTGAACACTGTCTCCAGTGCGGTCTCTGTACAACCATTTAAGTCTTTACATGGTCATCATTTAATTACTGCAAAATAAAACTACAAGTTACACTTCATTATATACAAAATATACTTTAATAATTAATCTAAAAACGGATGTTTATCACTGGAAACCATAAATCACCAAGTTCCTTGATTATCTGTTAATGCACCATAAATATACTATAAACTTTTCACCTCACAAGGGCAACCTTTGTGAAAGCCTCTTCAGTAAGCTGATACGAGCTGGCATCTTCCTTCAAAATACTATGATTCATTATATATAAAATATAAGTACCAGACACTTTTTGCTACTATATCTTCCTTGCACTTTAGCTTCATAAAACTTTCATATAAATTATGGAAAGACAAATATCTACACCCAATAACTGCCCACCACAAGCAACCTGTGAATCACTGACATCCAAGCCATGGATATCTTGCTTCAAATGTAAATAACAAACTTTGAAACTAGTATTAGCCGTAAGCAATTGTGCAACTCTACAAATATTGTTTTAAAAATGTGTGTGTGTGTGTGTGTGTGTGTGTGTGTGTGTGTGTGTGTGTATGTGTGTATGTGTGTGTGTGTGTGTGTGTGTGTGTGTGTGTGTGTGGGTGTGTGTGTGTGAATGCATAGCTCACAGGTTTCCCCTTGTGAAGGACACCACAGGACCGAAAGGCCAACAAAGGGTGATCCTCGAGGCGGCGTCCCACATACAAAAATGACACCTTTGTGATATGAGTCTGAGGAAATGACTGAAGGAGATTTGCCTCATACATTTGAAGTCATCTATTATCCAAATATTTGTATGGAAAGAAGGGCAGAAAATGAGGTGATATGAGAAATGAGAAGGATTGTGTATGAGTGCAGTAATGGGGTGAGAATTAAAGCCATGAAACGCATTACCATCACATAAATTATAAGCTGATAATAAAGATGGAAGAAACAGACAATGAGAGACTACTGACTCGGAAACAAAGAGAAGGTCGCTACACAAGAGGACATACAAAACAACTAGGAAAAGGGAGATGCCTGAACAACATCAAGAAGTACAGCTTCCCTCATAGAAATGTAGAAGTTTGGAATGGATTAAACGAGGAGGTGATATCATAAAGAATGTGCACCAACTGAAAGAAAGACTGGATAAATGTAGATACGGAGACGGGACCCCACGAGTGTAGCTCAGGCCCTGTAAAACACTACTAGCTAAACACATCCTGAAGGGTTCTGTGATACCCTTGCCTGAACGTTTGGGTGATGCAGGGAGCTCAGTGCTGTGTGTACCATCATGAGGGGAGGATGTGCAGTGTGTGTGTCTGCAAGGGGACAGACAGCCTCCCTGGGGTCAGCCTATCACTCAGTCACTATACAGGTGATGGATTTCCCGCCTGTGTGTGTCAGCAGGTGTCATGGGGTAAGGCAGGAGAGGATGGAACACAGCAGTCCATGGGTTACATAGGAGAGGATGGAACACAGCAGTCCATGGGTTACACGAGGGCAAGCAGCTGATGATATGAGTGTGAGATTAACAACGTAGAATGTTTACTTAATTCATGCATTGTTTCTGTCCCATGAAAACAAGTTAATAACAAGTAAACTTTTGAAGGACATGATTGATTGATTGATTTAATGCCAAAAAAGGGGGAAATGAAGGCATGAAGTAACAACAATAGCAGATGATGAATGTGAAAAGATAAAAGAGCCACAGAAAGAAGTACATCAAATAATAACAAATAAGTGGGTTGATTATGGGTACCTTTTCAGTACAGTCTTCAGTGGGAGGGAAGGAAGGAAGGAAGGATGACTACCATGAGTCATAAGCTGCCTACAGGTCATATTGTAGTTTGTCAATTAGCTAGCCAGTGGGTGTGTCGCTAGCAGGGATCCGCCTCATGTGGTGAGGACAAAACATCCCCGTCAGTAACGGCCCGAAACTTCAACAAAACAGCCGAGTAACGGGATAATAATGGCTCAATGCATTCTCAGGACAGGGAATTATAAAGCTGATGATGGGGAGGGATGATGGCAGGCCGGAAATGGTCTGCATGCCACAGCTTGTCGGGCCAAACAGGCCTTAAGTAAACAATATAATAAATGAATAAATGAATAAATAGATAGCATAAAACAAAATGAAATTAAATACAAATAAAAGATTTCAGAACTGGGAATTCTGAATGTTATGATGGTGATTGATGCATCAGACACTTTGAGGAGCCAGCCAGGCTTTTAATGTGTCCTGCCTGGCTCCAGCGTGGTGCACCCAGCCCTTCACCTTGCTGGTGTTGGCTCATGTGCAAACTCTGACTGCATATTTACTTCTGTGTTCCTCCAAACAAAAATAACAAGTTGATGAATACATGCAGTGAATGAGATGGGAAACATTACAGATAATAATCTTATGTATCTATCTACTAACAAATGAACCTTTTATCTGGAGTTATCGTATGCAGGAATATTTCATACATAGTAAGATAAAAGATTAGTGGAAGCACAGTGAAGTAAGAAGAGTTGGCGAGGCAGTGTTGTGATTGCCTTGTGTCACACAGCAGGCTGGCGGCACTGTCACTAGGGGGGAAACACACCTCATGGTCAAAAGGATGAAGTCAACAAAACTACCACGTGTAGGTCTCGCGGCCTCTTGTAGCTTCCTTATTTTCTTATGTTCTTAATTTACATACAGCCGGACATTTACCAATCATGCTGCACTGAGACCGTTGATTCATTGTTTCTGACTCAACAAATCGCATTCCCTTTCTAGAATCACAAGTGGAGAGTTCTTGTGAAGATCTATTTTTGTCAAGCGTAAAATTGGCAATCTATAAAATCTAGACTAGATGTGATGCAACTTTTCAGTCACACAAGATTTTGAAAATGCAAATAGAAATTATTCAAATACGTTGATCTTCAATTTCATCTTGTTTGGCAATTCCTTTAATTGTGTAACGGCAAAAGATTGTTTCTGGTTGGGTGCTTTAAAACTTGGCAAGTGATGAACAGTGAATCATCTAAGATTAGTCCCAGAATGCCATGAACACTGTGCTGTGCATCCACCCTGCAATGCCGTTTCTAGCCTTTTTGGGGCCCTCTGCGAAATGTTGTTTGGGGGGCTAAATTTGTAAAACTATGGTGGGGGGATTCCAAGCCCTCTAAGGTGGTCCGGGGGCACGCCTTGAATATTTAAATGCATCAATCTGGTCTACTTTAAAAGGAAGAGACTAGAAAAAAAAGAAAAAAGGGGGAGGGAAGCAGTTTGGGGGCCCTTGGTGGCTTCGGGGGCCCTGTGCAATCGCATAGTTCGCATATAGTAAGAAACGGCCCTGCCGCCCTGCCCAGAGTACAAAATAGGATGAAGAGAATGATGATGATGAGAAAGAAGAATCGGTGAATTAATGTAGTTACTGATATTTCGGTAACTAAATTCGTCAAAAAAAAAAAAAAAGGTTTGTTAAGTGTGTGTGTGTTTAAATGATTGTTGTGTTTGTGTTTGGCATTAATATCTACATTTGTACACCAACATGGCACAACACTTTGCTACGAGACACCGGCCATAGCTACGTCGGGTTCCTTGGTATAAACACTTAAAATGGTTCATCTGCCTTTTCTTTACAAAACTGGCTTGAGAAATTCTTCTATGACTATAAAAGGCCATTTATGATTATTCTCTCTCTCTCTCTCTCTCTCACTTACACACACACTGCCCATGTAGTTTAGCGGCACTGTGCTGGCCTGCCACTATGCAGTACTGGGTTCCTGCTCTGCTCAAGGCTTCAAGGGTTTATTGCTGATGAACGAGCAGTAACTGTCCCCCCTGAGCAAGGGGATGGGGTGTGAGGTCCTCGCTTTACCTATAAAACAGTCTCTCTGAGCTGTAAGCTCTTTTTGGGAGGGTAATAGCTGAAGATCACCAGTCCAGCACATGAACAACACCTTAGGCAATCACACACACACACATACATACACATTCACACACACAAACACCCACATTCACACACAGTTTAATGTATGCTAAAACCCTACATTCTTAGCAGTGAAGTGAACAGCTAGTTATGTACAAACTTTTTACAGTAAGTCAATAACAAACTAACATAAACAAACACAACACCCCTCCCCCCCTCACTCACTGATATGGTGTCGGGTGCGACGCGTGGCAACAACCACTCCGCCACCGCCCACCCTCTTACGCTCGTCACTCCAGCTCCTGAGCGTGGCAGTCTTGTCCGTGGGCGGGTCTTCAGGCAGCGTCCTGATGACCTTGTAGGTGCTCTTCTCCTTACGTATAGTGTAGTACTCTGTGATGTGCGTCTGGGAGCCTTTCTTCCTGCCTCCATCTTTGGTGCTCTTCTCAGACTTGCTGCGCTCCGAGCCGTCGCTGCCCAGCTGTGGCTCCGGACTGGTGACACGGCTGCGGGACTTGCGTGTCTTCAGGCTCCTGCCCGGCTCCCTGTTGGAGGGACTGTGCGAACGCTTCTTCAACCCACCACCACCTTGCTTCTTGCTTCCCGCTTCCCGAGTGACGCTTCTGACGGACTTGCGATAGTTTGGGCCCAGAGCACTCCTGGTTCCCTTCCTCTCCGCCGAGGTGGTCCGCTTCAGCTCTGGGGGGGCGGATCGGGACCCCTTACCCTCCCTTCTGGCCCGGCCCTCTGACACAGGCGACCAAGGCTTGGCAGCACCTTTGGAAGTCTTGGCAGCGTGCCGGAGCTCTGATGGAGAACCTTGTCCCTCCGGAGTAGAAGAGCCGGACAAGACCTGATCCTCTTGGTCCCCTGGCTGGTCTGGAACGGCATCCGGTTTTTTATCATCACCGGCGTTGGGTGGGGCAGCTTGCGGCCGGCCGGGTGGGTCGGGGAGGGCGGGGGGGTTCTGGGTGGGGCCAGGCTTGCTGACGGTACTGCCTCCATGTTTCTTGTCAGGAGTTTTGCCGTGGTTGTTGGTGACGGCGGTGGTGTTGGTGTGGTGGGCAGGTGGTGGTGACTGTGGTGGTGGCGTGGCTGCCTGTGTGGCCTTCCTGCTGGCCTTGGTCTTGAGTGTGGAGGGCAGTGTTGGTAGTCATCTGATGAGGGCGGCCTTGGAGGAGCGGCTGGTGAGGGTGGTGGTGGTGGTTCTGCTGTTAACAAAACAAAGACACGGGTGAACAAAATAACATTGTGGCAGATCATGGAATGGATTATACACATCAATCACAGACTAGACAACATTCTGCCAAACTCAACACTGTATATGTATTCCATGCACGCACACACACACACACATCCCCCCCCCCCCCCCCCCCCCCCCCCCTACAATTTAGCTTTCTCCTAAAGTTCCCAAGGTCTGGAGTTTCATGGTGATGACTCTTCTTCCCATACTACATTCCTGTTTTTAATAATGATGGCAAATGATCTTTCTGTGCACGGCGCATCAAAAACATGAAGAAACATGTGGGTGTTGTTGGCGAGTGCTCCAGTTTGTGGTGGTGTGTGGTTGGTGGTGAGGCCTGGAGGGCAGCCAGACTCCCGACATCACTGGGGGGATATTAAAATAATGCCTATGTTTACCTGATAATATGGTTAACTATGATAAAATACAACTGACATTAATAAGAAGCGTAGTATTCCCTTCTCCTGGCATCAAATATCAGTCAGTAAGCAGCAAGGGGCCAGGATTTTTTTCCTCGTTAAAAAATAAGTTTCCTTACACTGATACACACGTCTTGCTATCATCTCTTCCTCTACATCATTCCCAGCATCTATACTGCTATGAGGGAAGCTATATATACTTCCTTGTGTTATCTTCCACTCCTCAATATGTCCTAGTGTCTCAAGTATCCAGCCTCGTTTTCTCCCCTTAGTAGTGTCTTTTCTGTCAAATTCTTCGAAGTCATTAATATATAGACTAAAATTACGTACACACAAATGGATGGATGAACAGATACAGAAAAATACATACGTACGTACATCCATAGATGAATATTACCTGTATGATATAATGCACAATGCCTGTTTTAATGCCTTTACGCCCAGATCTTTCCTTTGCTTATATTATCGTCTGTTAGCCATTACAAAAAGTAGCTTAATATACCAAATTAGTTAGTGGACAAGGGTATTAAACAGGTCATATCTATAGAATATTGCTTACATTCATTAAAATAGTCTAACGGTAGCCAAATTACAATGGAAATTACGTTCTGGGCCTCAAGGGGTTAAATGCATGTATAATTTTGAGGTGTGTTTGAGGTGACATAAATGTGAAGTAATGTAAAAAATATACTGTTATCAAAATTTTGACATGGGTCTTGGATTACACAAAGTAGATTTAGTATTTTCTTTGTAATGCAATATACACATTACTTCAGGCAACACACTATTCAAACCAATGTAAGGATTTGTTCAACGCAAAACGGCTGATAAGCGTAGATTAAAAAAGGAAAAAGGGAAAAACTGGTTCACAAATAGGGTGGTAAATGATTGGAATGGACTCGGTCATCAGGTAGTTAGTGGGGAGTCATTAGGGAGCTTTAAAAGGAGGCTGGATAAATTCATAGATGGGGATGAAAGGTGGATGTAGGTAGTGTTAAGTAACAGGAACTACCTCGTGTAGGTCTCACGGCCTCTTGTAGCTTCCTTATGTTCTTATGATACAAAGTGATGCAAAAAATACAAGTCCGAATGGAGTGAGATTCAGTGATTCTCTCATTAATTGCAGCATTTTCTTCCTCATGTCACTACAGTTTCTTTCAGACCATTCACAACAAATTAATGATGAGTTAATTGTTCACAAGTTTAAAAGCCCCCCAAAAATTCTTGTAAAAAGTTCATGATAAAATGTTTTAATTTACCAAGCTTAAAGCCAAAAATTTCCTGCCAATAGTTCAATAGCCAAAAAAAACTCATGCCAAAAATAAAAATAATACAAAAATAAATATATAAGTAAATCTCCCTTATAAAATTCAAAAGCCCATAGTATTCTTGCCAAAAATTTTAAAGCCAAAAACATTTGCTAAAAATTTTAAAGCCCCAAAAATTCTTGCCAAAAGTTAAAAAGCCCAAAAAATTATTTCTATGTTTAAAGCCCAAAGTATTCTTGCCCAAAGTTAAAAAGTCAAAAAGCACCCTTACTAGAAGTTCAAAAGCCCAAAAGATTCTTGCCTTATGTTTAAAAAAGCTAAACAAATTCTTCCAAAAGTTTAAAAGCCAACGTCTCAAACACAGATACGTACTCTTAAAAGCTTGAGACCCAGGACGTAATTTCCATTGTAATTTGGCTACCATTAAACGATTCTTTGTGAATATAAGCAATATTTTATAGATATGACCTGTTTAGTATTCTTGGCCTCTAACTGATTTGGTATATTCATTAAGTTTTCATAATTCTATGGCTAATAACAGACGATTTTATAGAGCAAAGGAAAGATCTGGGCGTGGTGGTCAAAAGCTCAATCGCACTGTGGTATTTTTATCACGTTTAATTCTCAATGACAAGATGCTAGAAATGGACATCTGTGTTTGCTGTTTTGAGCTAATCCTCCCCTTCCAATATCACTACCTGTTTTGCATCATGCACGACAAAACGTTGATGAAATGTACGCCAAATGATATGAAGCACAGGTTTTTCTAACAGCGCAGACACTTCCTCTCACCAAAGCTCACTCAATTGTATCAGTAAGTTCATATGGAGCTTTGGTTCTTGCTAGCACGAGCTTCCTGCCTCCATCTCATCACTTGTTTTTCTTAGTAGCAATATATATCATATCCAAAAACATGTCTACTCTTGTCTACATTGACGCTGATTCGTGGCACTCCCTCGAGGGGCAGCCACGAGAGGGAGTCTCCATTGCACCTGTCTATGCACCTAATTATACACGCCGCCTTCCAAGCCTCCTCACTCCTGATTGATTGAATTTAAATGCCAAAAGAAGGGGAACTGTGCACAGACATCAGAGGTTAATATGGACTATGGCAACGCATAAAGCAACACCCCACCTCAATCGCCTTGTCTCAGCACGTACTCAGCTCCTTCAATCCACATTTCCTGCACCTCTCACGGACATTTCATTGTCCATGTGATCCCAGTTGTGTAGATGTGCATACACTCTTGAATGAATACTGACATGATGGCAATAGTTGGAGGTGTGGGTGGTGGTTGCATGGTGGGGGTGGGTGTTGGTGGTGGGTGGTGGTGGTGGGGTGGTCGTGGTTGGTTGGTGGTGGGTGGTGGTGGTGTGGGTGGTGGTTGCGTGGGTGGTTTGGTGGTGCCGGTCGGTTGGTGATGCGTGGTGGTGGTGGTGGTGGTGGTGGTGGTGGTGGTGTGTGGTGGTGATGAATGGCGGTGGTGGTGGTGGTGGTGGTGGTGGTGGGTGGGGTGGTGGTGGTGGTGGTGGTGGTGGTGGTTGGGGTGGTGGTGGTGATGGTGGTGGTGGTGGTGAGTGGTGGGTGGTTGGTGGTGGTGGTGGTTGTGGTGAGTGGTGGTGGGTGGTATGATGGTGGATGGTGGTGGTGGTGGGTGGTGGTAGGTGGTGGTGGTGGTGGTGGTGGTGGTGGTGGTGGGGTGGTGTGGTGGTGGTGGTGGTGGTGATTGAGATGATGATGATGGATGATGATGAGGATGATGATGATGGGGGTGGTGGTGGTGGTGGTGTGGTGGTGGTGGTGGTGGTGGTGGGGTGGTGGTGGGATGGTGATGGGATGATCGATGGTGGTGGTGGTAGGGTTTTAAGAACATAAGAACATAGAAAATAAGGTAAGCTTTCAAGAGGCCGCCCGAGGCCTACACGTTGGTAGTTCCTGTCCACATAACACACCAAATCCACCTTCATCCCCATCCATGAACCATCAGCTTCCCCTTTAAAAGCTCACATGAGCTCCGCACTATACTTACCTGTTCTACGAGACCATTCACTCATTCACCACCCATATTGGAACAGTTTTTCCCTATTCCGTTCTAAACGAAGCTTTACAGCATGTAATCCGTGGACTCTTGTCTAACCTGGGTTAAAAGCCGTAAGAACTTTTCCTACCTCTCCTTATAAATCCCATTTATCCACTTACAAACTCAATCAGATCGCACCTACTATGCGTCTCTCGAGGGAGCTGTAATTTTAATAACTCAATCTCTCTCTCCAAACTAAGTTACGCATCCCTATGTATCATTTGTAATCCTTCTCTTGCCACTTTTTTAACAACACTATATCATCCTGTAATATGGAGACCAAAACTGACACTGCCTAGTCTAGGATGAGCGCACGATGTAGAGCCAGATAACGCTTTAGATAACTTCCGCACTTACTACTTTAACACTTCGATTTTAATGAATCCTAATACTCTATTAGCTCTCATTTGCCTCAAACTTGTTTCCTAGGCGGAGGTCTGGGGCTCACCTCACTCCAAGATTCTTTTTCACCTTCTGGAGTCGTTTCAGCGATTACATGCTTATGGTGTATATATTACCAGGGTTTTCTACCAACATTCATAACGCTTACAATTTATCAATTATTAAATTCCATCTGCCATCGACAGCCCACTCGTCTAAGTTTAATCTAAGTCTCCATGCAATATGTTTTACGTTCAGACTGTGAGCCAATAATCCTAACATAACTAGTATCATCATCAAACTTGCGATATCAACTGCTAAGCCCACTATACCAAGTAGTTGATGTAAATCAAAAATAGTAATGGCGCCCAAAAACAGACCCTTGTGGAACTCCACCTTGTCACCAGTACCCATTCAGATGTGGAACCATTAATGGTACCCTTTGTTGCCTATTACTTAGCCAAGCTACTGATCCCAATGGGGAAGACCTTTCCCATTCAGACCAGAGCCCAAACCTTATTAGAGTAGCTCGTGTGGTACTTTGTCAAATGCTTACTAAGGTCCAGATATATTATTCATAATCCTATCATTATCTGCGTCTCATAAAACTTTCCTATAAAAGACTCAATAAAATTGGTGAGACAGACCTACCTGGTGAATCCATGTTGCGAATCATTGATCAAACTAGTTATCTAAGTGCTCTCTAAGTTTTTTTGCAATAATAGGATTCAATAATTTACCCACCACTGAGTTAAATTCGGTCGCTAATTGACTTTAGTCCTCGGTCTCCCTTCAAATCAATGGGAACAACATTTCCTTTCTCCACACTAATTGGCCACATCGCCCACTATCTCAATGCCGATTTCTAAAAAAAAACACAAAAAAAGATGTGCAATAAAGGACTCTCACTAACAAATGCCTTGCATTCTTTAATACCCTGGGATACACTTCATCTGGTCCCTGGCGATTAAATGTCTGTCTTTTTTCCTATACCCTCCTCCACATTTCCTAGTTATCACAATATCTTTTGAGTTGATCTCATCGCTTCCTTTGAACATCTGTTTACTATCAGGTATCGTCTGTGTATCCTCCTCCGTAAAAACACCTTAAGAAATAACATTAGACCTCCACACATATCCTCATCCGTAGGTTAAGACCTCACCCGTGTCCTGACCTAAGGCCCACTAATCCCTTGTCTTTGATTTTATAAACCCTGATTGAACCCTGGTAGGCGTCCTGTTCGACTGTTCTATGTACTTTAATCTCATAATGTCTTAGAAACGCGAAGTAATTTCGGCATGTCATCGGCCATCACGTTATTACTGTTCTGTGTTTACATCCGCCTGGAACCTAAATAAATGTTTCTTTTCTACTCCAATGTTGTGTTTTAACTTGGTGGTGCATCCATTTTGGATCATCTCTGGGACCTTATCTCCCTATAAGGAATATTTCTTTTCTGTCTCGTCAATTAATTCCTTACAAATGAGATCAATAATCATCCTCGGCTCCGACCCTCACTTCCCCTTCTAACCTCCTAATTACTCCTACAAGCCCCGACCTCACTTCCCTGTCTAACGCTTACATTATCTCCTCAGCCTCGGACCTACACACATATCTGCACCGCGCCAAATTACCTCAAGGTGCCTTCCTAATCATGATAATTGGCTCTTTGAGCTGACAACGCCTGTCCCGGGAAACTTTCTGTCCTCCATCCCCACACCTTTATTAATAATCCTCCAGTGTCTCTTATCCCGCATATAGAATTGGCCTTTCTGAAAATTAGGTATTCGAATGCCTATTGCCACTTAATTTTCCAACGTCCCATTTTAAGCTAAATCTGATTATAATGGTCGCTATTATCAAATCCCCCGACCTCCACATTTGTAACTAAATCGTCCCTCTATTGGCAGCAATTAGATCTAGAATATTATCTCCTCTAGGTAGGCTACTTGATTGCTTGATTAGGAAGTTATCCGATTATATTAACCAATTCATCTGCCATATCGCTGTCAACTATGATTAAACCAGTCTATATTCTAAGATTAAAATACTCCCACCACGCATAATAGATTATATCGCAGGCTTGTTTAATTTTTCCCATATAGGAGCTGAATCCCGCTTTACATAAGTTTGGAGGCTATACACTCACCTCAAAACCATTTTCTCAGTTTCCCTCCGTAACCTCTCCCATTAGGAATCTATGCTGTCATGTTTCTATAACATTGTAACACAAACCGCAATGCATCTCTTGCATAAAGCGCCAAACTCCGCCTCCCCTCAGCCTGCCTACTCTGTCTTGTGAAAGAACTGATACCAAGCTATCTCGACTTCCGGATCGAAATACCTTTCATGACATATCAACCATTTCTGTTAATGCTAGATATCAAACCTCTACACTCATTTATTCCTCTCAGGAAACTATCTACTGTAAAAAATACTCCTACAGTTTGTCTAGTAAACCTTCAAGCAACTACTATTTTTTTGTACAATTTTCCCTTTATCTTAAACCTAAACCCCTCCTTTCTCCTCTTCTACGAATCACGTTTAGTTCCCCTGCCCTTCATGAAACTCCTCCTAGTCGTCGGCAAGTTTCCTGTTTACCCACCCCCGTGTCTAAACCCCGAGAGTTCTCGATCTTAAACAAAAGCCTGCAGTGCATCTACTCCCTTTCAAGGGATTCAGGACAAGATCGACCCTCCTCGAAAAAGTGCACCCGTCCTGCGGTAGAGCGATGTTATGCCCGAAAAAGAGGTCCCAGCTGTCGACAAAGCAGAGAACCATTGGCTTTGCAATCGAAGTGCCAGCCGCAATTCACAGCAATAGGCCCTGGAGTACCACAAGTCGTCAGCAAAGCGAATTGGAAGGACACCACACGGTGTCCGTGGTGGTTTTGGGGTTTGGTGGTGGTGGTGGTGGGGGGGTGGTTTGGTGGTGGTGGTGGTGGTGGTGGTGGTGGTGATGGTAGTGGTGGTGGTGGTAGTGGTTTTGGTGGGGGTTTTTGTGGGTGGTGGTGTGGTGGTGGTGGGGTGGGGGGGTGGTGGTGGTGGTGGTGGTGGTGGTGGGGGTTTAGTGGTGATGGTGGTGTGGTGGTGGTTTTGTGGTGGTGGTGGTTGTGGGGTTTTTGTGGTGGTGGTGGTGGTGGTGGTGGTGGTGGTAGTGGTGAGGTGGTGGTAGTGGTGATGGTGGTGGTAGTGGTGAGGGGGTGGTGGTAGTGGTGGTGGTGGTGGTGGTGGTGGTGATAGTGATAGTGATGGTGATGGTGGTGGTGATGGTGGTGGTAGTGGGTGGTGGTGGTGGTGGGGGTTGTGGTGGTGGTGGTAGTAGTGATGGTTGGTGGAGTAGTGATGGTGGTGGGGTGGTGGTGGTTTTGTGGGGGTGGGGTGGCTGTGGTAGTGGGATGGTGGTGGTGGTGGATGGGGTGTGGTGGGGGGTGGTGGTGGTGGTGGGTGGGGGTGGTGGTGGTGGTGGTTGGTAGTTGGTGATGGTGGTGGTAGTGGTGATGGTGGTGGTGATGGTGGTGGTGATGGTGGTGATGGTGGTGGTGGTGGTGGTGGTGGTGGTGGTGGTGGTGGTGGTGATGGTGGTGGTGGTGGTGGTGATGGTGGTGGTGATGGTGGTGATGGTGGTGGTGTGGCCAGTAAGTACAGTGGAGTGTGTGTGTATCATCGTTACCATCTCCTACTTTACTGTTCTTGTGCTTATGTGACTTGCAAACAATACAGTATCATCCCTCTGTTGTTGTTTAGGGTTATTCTTGTAGCTTCCATATTTTCTTATGTTTTTCTTATGTTCTATTTTTGTGTGAAAACTAATACACCTGCCATGAATCAAGAATGCCCCTTCATCTAACCCATGTTATTGCCTTTGATATAAGAGCAGACGGTAGGCAGCCTGTTCACCTATCTACTCATACCATATAGATCTTGCTGTAAGTACCTGCAAATATAAATAGATATAGAGGCACACTCTCATACATACATACACACACGCACACACACACGCACGCACGCACACATTTCTCTGGAGTTTCAATGATACCAGCTTATTTTTTCTCCCCAAAGAGACTTACATAACAACATACATACATAATAGACCTACATTTTTACATAACAAAACTCAACAATGCAGCCACAACAATGCTCTCTCTATCAGCTGTGTGTATATTTAATCAAGTTTTTTCCCAGCAGTTCTTTGCTTTACTGTAAACTGTTTTGCCTTGAGTCTGTATTGGGGAGCAGATTAGCTAGTATCACTGAAACTCCCCTGTAATAGGTGAATTAATAAACACATGTACGTATGCAGATATATAAAATCCACGATGCATCTAAGATCAAACGTCCTTCCTGTAGAATCTTGCGTCCTTAAACATCACTACTCATTGCAAATCCTACAAAAAAAGAAACAATAAATGTATGCACACACTCAGCGCTATCTGGAAACCTCTAGGGGGAAAAATATTATAAGCTTTACATGATAAAAAGAATGAGGACATGGGAAGACTATAACATCCATTCTATCCAAAGTCATGCCCATAAACATGAACCAAGCACAGCCACTAACAGCGCCATGCATAACACTACTTCAACACTCCCTGGAGAGAAAAAAGAAGCTACGTAAATAAACGTCTTGACGCGCATTCTAAAGACATTCAAACTAAATACAAAAAAAATGTGCAGATGGGGCAAAAAATTCTCGGCCAAACCTGAAAAGAGAAGTGTAGAGACATGCAGAAAAGAAATGACTAGTCACTAGACATCTAACTTACACAGGAGAGAAACGGTAGTGAAAAAGTTGATTACTATTTGTTATTCCCTTTACTACGCGATAGACTGGAAGTTTGCTGTGCACGGCGGAGGCTGGCGAGGCGGAGGGGAGGCGGGGGCGGGAGGCAGCACCCGAGCCTTGATTCCTACAGCCTTGGTCTCCTGTGAGGTCTAACCCACCACTCTCTTGCTCATGTTGCTCATAATTGTTATTTTCTATCTGAGGCTGCTCCCCAATATTGCCATTGTCCACTGTGTTGGTAGGGAGTCTTGTGTTGCTGTTGCTGGCTCTGTGATACTGACTGTCACCTGAGTAGGGGGAAGACAGGCAGGAAGAGCCAGAAGGATTGGATACTTTAGAGGCAGGTGAAGTTAAGGAGCCGTGTGCTGTTGTCTTTGTGAGAGAGGCACAGGTTGTTGTCGGTGAAGAAGTGGCGTGACTTTTTCTAGGTGGGTTTTGAGGCAAAGAGTGAGTATCGGCGCCTTGATTGGCCGCCGCTGGAGAGACAGGCGCCGCCCGGGCCTTGCTCCCACGGTGCCCACATCCCCGGTACACTGAGCCTAACAGCCATGCATGTCTTGTACCAGAGAAGACAAAACAAGTCATTATAATACAAGTCTAATAGAAATACCTCCATCTGAAAAAGCACTAATTTTAGGCAAGGAAAAACTACTAGTCAATGTCTCAGAAAATGACCGCGCAGTCCTCGTTCATTTTTCCCCAAGTCTTACTGTAAATATGTCACATTACAATATAATTCACACACTCTGACTAGCCAACGTACATCTTATAATACCGGCTCACTCACTACATCAGCCTAAAGAACTAACAAAATAAACTGCTCTGGTTTCTCAATGAGGTGACCGGTATTCTCACCAATATTATTTGTCAATAAAACTAAATCTACACAACTTCTGACAAAGATTAGGTTCTTGATTATTAGAAAAACTCACTGAGACCCTTTTTCTCTCTCCTTGTGAAATAAGTTATATATTGGTCTCCATCAGTTATGCACACAAGACATATCAATGAGATTATGTGAAGATGATGGCACAAGATTGTAAGTCATGTTGAACAGTCGCAGGTACACCTTCTCACCAAGATTGTAAGTCGCAGGTACACCTTCTCACCAAGATTGTAAGTCGCAGGTACACCTTCTCACCAAGATTGTAAGTCGCAGGTACACCTTCTCACCAAGATTGTAAGTCGCAGGTACACCTCATCAAGATTGTAAGTCGCAGGTACACATTCTCACCAAGATTGTAAGTCGCAGGTACACATTCTCACCAAGATTGTAAGTCGCAGGTACACCTTCTCATCAAGATTGTAAGTCGCAGGTACACCTTCTCATCAAGATTGTAAGTCGCAGGTACACCTTCTCATCAAGATTGTAAGTCGCAGGTACACCTTCTCATCAAGATTGTAAGTCGCAGGTACACATTCTCATCAAGATTGTAAGTCGCAGGTACACCTCATCAAGATTGTAAGTCGCAGGTACACCTTCTCACCAAGATTGTAAGTCGCAGGTACACATTCTCACCAAGATTGTAAGTCGCAGGTACACCTTCTCATCAAGATTGTAAGTCGCAGGTACACATTCTCATCAAGATTGTAAGTCGCAGGTACACCTTCTCACCAAGATTGTAAGTCGCAGGTACACATTCTCACCAAGATTGTAAGTCGCAGGTACACATTCTCACCAAGATTGTAAGTCGCAGGTACACCTTCTCATCAAGATTGTAAGTCGCAGGTACACATTCTCACCAAGATTGTAAGTCGCAGGTACACATTCTCATCAAGATTGTAAGTCGCAGGTACACATTCTCACCAAGATTGTAAGTCGCAGGTACACACTCTCACCTTTTGGTTGTGGCGGTGGTGGTGGCTCGTATGGGTCTACGCGAGGTGTCCCGGTGGGCCGAGGTGAGGCTGGACACCTTGCCGGCCTTGAGGGGCGACAACACCGCCTCCCGCCCACCCCCGCCACCACCACTGCCACCGCCCAGAGGCGTCGACTTTGTACGCACGTGGGCTTTATCCTCAAGGCTGCAACAGTAACGTTGTATTTCTGGCATCAAAGTCATGCATTATGCTGGTCTCATAATGCACATGAGACTGAATATTTATCACTTCCCACTAAAAACATTGCCTGAAAATGCATCAGTGTCTCTCTGGTGGGAATGACAGACTATTACGGTATTTTACGGCTTATAAGACGCTGCATCTTGGAAGAAGCTCCCTGATTTAGAGAAAAAAAATTCTAAGAAAAAAAAAAAAAAAAAAAATTTATACCGATAGGGGGTAGTAAAATCTACCGATTTTCTCGGTAGGCGGTGATAAATGATACATCAACACAAGCAGACAATAGTTGGAGCTGTTGGTGCCAATCTGCCGAGGCGGAATGGCTCCCGCCAGTACCGCAGTAAACATCACAGCGTGAAGACAGATTAGTTGATTTTAATGTCTTATGGTATTCGAAATACATACTTGTAACAGGTAAGTACTGAGGTTATATCATATAAGAGGCTGAATTGAATAGCTACCTAAGCTAACCTTCTACAACATTCGTCTTGGAAGACGCATGATTATTTTTCAAGGTATTTTTTAGGGAAAAAATTGCGTCTTTTAAGCCGTAAAATACGGTACGGTATATGCAAAATTTAAATGCCAGATATGAAAGGTCTTGATTCTGAAGTGCAGTGTTGATCCTTTCTCTGACACAACACCTTCACTTCAGCGAGGAAAACCTTTGATGTATTACCACCATGAACTTATATTTGTTGGTTCCAGGTCACTTTTCATATATTGAGTTAAGTGTCTCTTTTGTCCTGATCATACAGTTTAATTATGAGTTGAATTTCAATTGATTTTCACTGATGCTTGACTTTCAATCAACATTTTATAACACAGTACGTAGGAATCCTAAACTACAAGACTGAGAGATTAACACATACAGAATATATAGAGTATCTGAAAAGTTTGTAGGGGGAACAAACATGAAATATTACATAAAAAGAATAATCAACATAGCAGAATATACGTCAAGAAGATCCTAGGGAAGTATAGCAACAAAGTGAACCAAGCAATAACATAACTACAGGGCAGATCCAGGGCTTTCAGGGCTCATAGGGGGGGGTGAGGTTAGGGTAATATTCCTCCCTAAAAAGTTAATGATTGGCCCCTGAAAAACAAAGGGGCTTCACATAAATTATATTGAGGTTAGGGCAATATTTCTTCCTTCCCAAGTTAATGATTAATCCCTGGTAGAGATAACAAAGGGGCTTCACGTGACTGACTGACGCCTATGCAAGATAACAAAGGGGCTTCGCGTGACTGACTGACGCCTATGCAAGATAACAAAGGGGCTTCACGTGACTGACTGACGCCTATGCAAGATAACAAAGGGGCTTCACATGACTGACTGACGCCTATGCAAGATAACAAAGGGGCTTCACGTGACTGACTGACGCCTATGCAAGATAACAAAGGGGCTTCACATGACTGACTGACCCCTATGCAAGATAACAAAGGGGCTTCACGTGACTGACTGACGCCTATGCAAGATAACAAAGGGGCTTCACATGACTGACTGACCCCTATGCAAGATAACAAAGGGGCTTCACGTGACTGACTGACGCCTATGCAAGATAACAAAGGGGCTTCACATGACTGACTGACGCCTATGCAAGATAACAAAGGGGCTTCACGTGACTGACTGACGCCTATGCAAGATAACAAAGGGGCTTCACATGACTGACTGACGCCTATGCAAGATAACAAAGGGGCTTCACATGACTGACTGACGCCTATGCAAGATAACAAAGGGGCTTTACGTGACTGACTGACCCCTATGCAAGATAACAAAAGGGGCTTCACGTGACTGACTGACCCCTATGCAAGATAACAAAAGGGGCTTCACATGACTGACTGACGCCTATGCAAGATAACAAAGGGGCTTCACGTGACTGACTGACCCCTATGCAAGATAACAAAAGGGGCTTCAAGTAGTTAAAAGTAAGGGGATCAGGTGTGTTAGAGTAGGGGTCTCACCAATAAAGGTTGCACCGCTCGGGAATCGAACCCGGGACCTTCCGCTTGCCGGGCGGCTGTGCTACCCGTTATACCACGGGAACCTTCTAGTGACAACCCACACAAGGTGCATTTGCGTGTATAAATGATGGATTCAGACTCCCTAAATCCCCCCCCGCCCCCTTAACACCCTTGGATCTGCCCTCGTACTAACACTACAGATAAAGGTCATAAGGTCATGCTTAGGTCATCATGCTGAGTCCATCAAAGAAAACAAATAATGATGAGACATAACACAAGATATCAAAGCATGGATGTATCAACACTAATAATACTGGTAACTACCTGGGGAGCCATCTACACTGGGCAGTAATAAAGTACTATGATGGTGAATACTTATCTCTTACTATTAGCTAAACACTTCTTCTGGTTGTCAATATTCAGTGATTTCTAATAGACAACATAATCAAATATCTATATGAAAAATAACGTATGAAAAAATAAATGTCAGTTATGTTTTGCTGTATTATTTTTAGTTTGTAGAGCAAGGGAGAATAGGTGGACAGAGTATCAAGTATGATTATACTCTTCACGGCTGAACTATAATCAGTGTTTTCAAAATGGTATTATTATAAGTTGTAGGCTCACATGATACTTACTTTCTCCTTCCCCTTTCTATTTCCTAATGAGACAAATTCATGAGTACACCAAGTCTTATTACTACTATGATGGAGTCCCTGCTGAGGTCTGGGTGCTAACCTGTGTCTGTCTGGCCTGCAAGCAAAAATTCCTTCATCTTTTTTCCTCTCTTTTCCATCCACTGCTGACTACACTTATACACTTAAGGGCTGAGTCATACTTTACAGAGACAGCATCGGTTAGTTAGTTAAGTGAATCATCCAATTTTGTCACATAAGCTATAGTCCCATTATATTTTGGTCTCTTAATGGAAGTCTTTAGTATGGCTGTGTCTGTCTGGCCTGGAAGCAAAAGTTTGATGCCACATGGAATACTATCTCAAAACAAGTGGCGTCTCCTCTGCCTAATGTGTGTCACCTGTAATGCAATAAAAGTAAAATGTAATGCAATGAGTAATAAGTCAACACTCGGCACAAACCTCACCCCCATTCATGTCTCTGCACCACAATAGCCACACTAAGGCCACACAGTCACACATCCATGACAGTGGTGGGTGGAATGCCGCCAAACAATAGAATGGGAATGACATCTGTTTTTACAAATCACATTTTCATTGCCATTCCGTTCCGATGGACACAAAAAAGGACCAATCTTTCTCCCCGGCAATCTGTTTGTATTGTGTTACTACCTTCAATAACACTAGGGTCGCCACTGCACTAATGTCGCCAGGCACCATATATTACAAATTTTAGCATCACTACTGACTTGTATGTGCCATTAAAGAGGCATGAATAGTAGTTCATATTATGTACATGTCTTTAGTGGCACATAAAAGTCTGTAGTGATGCTAAAATTTGTAATATTCGCCTATAAAATTCACCTGGCGACATTAGTGCAGTGGTGACTATAGTGTTATTGATGGTAGATGCTATGCAATAAAGGCACTTGTTGAGGGTGTGTCTGTAGGGGTTCATAGGGTCACCTTGGCTCTGCGGAATCAATTTTAAATAATAATTTTCAAGTTCTTAAAGGTGCCATATTGAAAGCTTTGCTCTCCTTCATATTTATTGAATATTTTTTAATTAACAAGATCAATGTTGTGTAGATGTTTCTTTGATGTAGGTGTATGTAAATGTTATGATTTAGATGTTATGTGATGTTTGATGTAGATGTTATGTGATGTTTGATGTAGATGTTATGTGATGTTTGATGTAGATGTTATGTGATGTTTGATGTAGATGTTATGTGATGTTTGATGTAGATGTTATGTGATGTTTGATGTAGATGTTATGTGATGTTTGATGTAGATGTTATGTGATGTTTGATGTAGATGTTATGTGATGTTTGATGTAGATGTTATGTGATGTTTGATGTAGATGTTATGTGATGTTTGATGTAGATGTTATGTGATGTTTGATGTAGATGTTATGTGATGTTTGATGTAGATGTTATGTGATGTTTGATGTAGATGTTATGATGTTGTGATGTTTGATGTTTTTTATGTAGATGTTGTAGAATGTGTTGTGTACATATTTACAGTAATGAGGCATGTGCAAGTTTTTGTTTTGTTTTTTGTTTTGTTGTTGTTATGTTGTGGCCACTTACTGGACGCGGCCGGTGGTGGCTGAGCGGGCGTGTGCGCGGGATGCCTTGAGCTGGTTGAGGCGGTCGCCCTGCGTGAGGCCGTTGATGAGGCACGTCTCCGAGTCCTTGCCGGGAGTGTTGCTGTTCGCCACATCCTGGGGGGGAAAACAGACGGGAATGAAGAAAAGTTTAACCCCTTCACGCCCAGATCTTTCCTTTGCTATAAAAAAAAAAGTCTGCTGTGGAGCCATAAAATTACAAAAAGTAACTGAATATACCAAATTAGCTATTGGACAAGGGTACTAAACAGGTCATAGCTATAAAATCTTGCTTATATTCACTCAAAATTGTCTAATGTTATACCCAAATTACAGTGGAAATTAGGTTCTGGGTTTTAAGGGGTTAACCTGAAAGACAGCATCAAGAAAGTATCCTCCACCCAAGAAAAAAACAAAAAAGATTCATATAAAAAAAGATGGGAATGAAGAAAAGAAAAAGAATTTATAGTCATAGAAAAACATCCCTTCTTAACCTCTTCCTCTCGCCTCTCATACATAAGAACATAAGAACACAAGGAAGCTACAAGAGGCCGTGAGACCTACACGTGGTAGTTCCTGTTACTTAACACTACCTACATCCACCTTTCATCCCCGTCCATGAATTTATCCAGCCTCCCTTTAAAGCTCCCTATTGACTCTGCACTGAACATTCATAGAAAAATACATCACTTGTTAGCCTCTTCCTCTCGCCTCTCATACCTACCTCTCTCCCTTTTTTTCTCCCTCCAGCTATACTAACCTGAAAAAACAGCATCAAGAAAATATCCTCCACCCAAGAAATCTGTGACTTGAATTTCATTGTCTGCTGTTGATGTAACTTGAAAGAAAGAATCAACGGACACTGTTCCTCACCTCGATGTACTTCTCGTGGTTGTCGGTGATGGTGGTGTTGTCGTCCAGCTTGAGGGTGTCAACACCACTCAACACCACCGCCACGTTCTCCTCGCGCTCAACCTCATCATCCGATGACGTGGACACAACCTGCAACGGAAAGGGACTCTAAAGTTCTTACATCATACTATAGTCGCTGCACGTTAAATAAATAAATAACTAAAATAAATAGCTGTAGGGTAAATAGCTGTACCCGTGATCCTACTTCTACTTCTACTACTACTACTACTACTACTACTACTACTACTACTGCCAATACTACCACTACTACTACTACTACTACTACTACTACTGCCAATACTACCACTACTACCACCACTACTACTACTATTACTACTACTATTACTACTACTACTGCCAATACTACCACTACTACCACTACTACTACTACTACTACTGCCAATACTACTACTACTACTACTACTACTACTACTACTACTACTACTACTACTACTACTACTACTACTACTACTACTACTACTACTACTACTACTGCCAATACTACTACTACTACTACTACTGCCAATACTACTACTACTACTACTGCCAATACTACTACTACTACTACTACTACTACTACTACTACCAATACTACTACTTCTATACCTGCAAAGGAAGGGACTCTCCAGCTCTTACATCACACTACAGTAAACTCTCTCTAATTCGATATAATTGGGGGGAGACCTGGGTTGAATTAGTCGAAAGTCCGAATTATCCGATGGTTACCTCTAGCCCCTTCACAAAATAATAAGTCACTCAAACATGCCAAAACAGCACAGATTGTATTACTTGTACTCACCAAAACCATTGTATTTATATTATAATTATAAGTGCACACACTTATAATACCACATGATAATAATAATAATACAATTACAATAGAACATATACACATAACTCATAAACCATCAATTTCTTACTACGTACTTAGATTAGATTATATACCCACACATATTTTTCACCTTGTAATGCTTCTATCATACTCCTAAGTTAGCATATACCTCCCTACACACACATACACACACACACACAGACTGAATTATATATTTTTTCTCTCTCTCTCTCTCTCTCCCTTTTTATATATTGCAAGAGTTCTGTTATTGCCAAACCATTTCACTTTCTTTTAAAGGAGTTTTTTAATGCAGTTATATACTTTTTTAATTTGAGTATTATTTTATTTTTATGGAGGCGGGTATTATAATGGAAATGTTAAGGTATGTAGGTATGTATGTATGTAAGTACAGGGAGGTCCCATTATACGAGCATTCGGTATACGAGAAATCAATGATACGAGCTGAGTAAATTAGGGTCTATTTTCAATATACGAGATCGAAAATCCAATGCTACGACATTCAAACTGGGGTGAGTAAAATTACCAAGTTCAAAATGCGCGCTCTACCACGTATGCATCTGGGCTGTATGATGATGTACAATGATTCAGATGCGCAGAGACGAGTTTGTGGGCAGTGGAAGAGGTCTGCGCACCCCTCCCTTGTCCCTTACCTACCCTACCCTCTCTTGTATCTATGTATCTCTTGTATCTATGTATCTCTTGTATCTCTCTTGTTTTATGTTTAATTAATGTGCAGTTTTGTTATTTTGTGAGCTATTTCCTCTTTCAGAATGCTTTTTCTACAGATTAGGTAGTACAGTGTGGGTAATATAGGCACTGTGTGTTTGTTGTGTTTGGTATAGTTTATTTTAGCTTGAAAAACATGTCTTTGATGGGGTCCTGGAACCAAACCTATATTTTACCATTAGTTATGGATTTCGCTATACGAGATTTCGCTTTACGAGTATGCCAGGTGGAACCTAACTGCTTGTATCTTCGGGACCTCCCTGTATGTAGATGTTAATAAAATATGCTGGGTTGCAATTTCTATTTTTTGTTCTTAGGTTCAGTCTAAATTGCGATTTTCAAAGTAAAACGGCTTTAAACTAGAAGTATGATATATCACTATGCGTGAAAATCGTTAGTTAGTCCCTTCCCCTACACTGAGGTGGCAACACTGGTCTCGCGTCTACACTGACCTATCCTAAACGGTTTCTGAATTATAAATTTATATATTTACTATAACGCATTCAGCTCACTTGTTTCTCACACAGCCACACTTACCCATCAAAAGTTATTGTAAATGGATGGATCTACAATTGTATCCTCGGCATTTCTAAGTATCTATCGAAAAAAAATATTTTTGGATTTCTGACTGCTCAAAAATATTCCAAAATTCACGATGCTCAGGTTTTTGTTATTTTGCCGCAAAACTGATTCGTAGAAGAAAACTTATCGAAGTAACAAAGGTTCATCTTGAGGTGTTCTACATGATGCAGTAATCGGCTTGTTAAAACACATCATGGCTGTCGAGAAAATTTATATTTTGTTTAAATGTACCAATATGCTATTTTCTCGGTTATTTACCAATCAATATTGTTTTGCTTTACGCCAAATGATAGTCCTTGATCTACTTCATATTTACTTCTCTATACATGTTGCACTTATCTGCTATAGTTTTTTAGTTATTGAAAAAAAGCGTGATTAAAAAAAACAAATCAAGGCATACACACCCTTTGCAAAATTTGCAATATTTTTTGAAAAATAGATTTGCTTGAAAATTTGTTCCTAGCAGTTTTCGGGCATGCTGAACACGAATCTGGAGTCAGTTTTCAGTTACAATAATTAGAGGTCACTATTTCAGCCAATTCACAATGACATGATACTTCCAGATATTCCTTAAAAATCACAAATTAGACAAAACTTACTACAAGATAAAAATATAATAGGCATTAATAGATTAATCATTACTTCAATACAATGATCAGTATTATTATTATTATTATTAATCCCTATTTGAGCCACCCATGCGATTGTCAAAGGACTTATAAAAACCTAGGAATACGACAGCAATCCTGTGGGACTTCTAATGCCCTCCCATGACTCCTGCAGGATGCGTGAAGGAGCAAAGAGGTCCGTGAAGGATTCTGAAGGATTGTATACAAACCGAAAGATACTTAAAAAAAATAGTTCTTCCTCCTCCCATTTCCTCTCCTCCTCTTTTCCTCCCTTCCTTGTCCCACCTCCTTCCTTCTCCTCCTCCTCTCCCCTCCTTCCTCCTCCTCGTCTCTCCTTCCCCTCCCTCTCCAGACTTCTTCTGCTGCCTATCGTATTTATACAGTAATTATCAAATATCAGATCACGCTAGGCAGCCGCGGCACGCACCACATGGGAGAGGTCAGACTCCCAATAGTAAGGCTAAGGATAATTCAAATTTGCTCAAATTATGGAAAGTTATTGAAAAATTTGAACTGGCCTGAAACAGGTCGAATTATCCGGTTTGAATTATACGGGTTCGATTTAGAGAGTGTTTAGTGTAGTGACAGTAAGACATCAGCAGTATACATACATTCAACCTTCTGAGGAAAGAGTAGATAGATGTTGAAAATTGATTGATGTTGTCCTTTGTGATGAAAAAAATAAAACTATCTTTATTTTTTTGCCCTTGGCCAGTTCCTTTATGATGAAAAGTCATAATAATAAAAAAAAATATCTTCTCTCACAGTAACAGATGCGATGAAGACAAGACAACCCCGGCACAAGGCTCACCTGTTTCTTCTGGTAGGCCTGTTTTTGTTGCTTCTTTATTTTTTTGCCCTTGAAAAGTACTTTATGATGAAAAAAAAGCAGAAAAAAGCTTCTCTTCTCTCACAGTAACAGAGAAGATGAAGACAAGACAATCCCAGCACAAAGTTTACCTGTACAGAGGAGACAAAGACAACCCTAGCTGGCACAAAGTTTACCTGTACAGAGGAGACAAAGACAACCCTAGCTGGCACAAAGTTTACCTGTACAGAGGAGACAAAGACAACCCTAGCTGGCATAAAGTTTACCTGTACAGAGGAGACAAAGACAACCCTAGCTGGCACAAAGTTTACCTGTACAGAGGAGACAAAGACAACCCTAGCTGGCACAAAGTTTACCTGTACAGAGGAGACAAAGACAACCCTAGCTGGCACAAAGTTTACCTGTACAGAGGAGACAGACAACCCTAGCTGGCATAAAATTTGCCTGTACAGAGGAGACAAAGACAACCCTGGTTGGCATAAAGTTTACCTGTACAGAGGAGACAAAGACAACCCTAGCTGGCATAAAGTTTACCTATACAGAGGAGACAAAGACAACCCTAGCTGGCACAAAGTTTACCTGTACAGAGGAGACAAAGACAACCCTAGCTGGCACAAAGTTTACCTGTACAGAGGAGACAAAGACAACCCTAGCTGGCATAAAGTTTACCTGTACAGAGGAGACAAAGACAACCCTAGCTGGCACAAAGTTTACCTGTACAGAGGAGACAAAGACAACCCTAGCTGGCATAAAGTTTACATGTACAGAGGAGACAAAGACAACCCTAGCTGGCACAAAGTTTACCTGTACAGAGGAGACAAAGACAACCCTAGCTGGCATAAAGTTTACCTGTACAGAGGAGACAAAGACAACCCTAGCTGGCATAAAGTTTACATGTACAGAAGAGACAAAGACAACCCTAGCTGGCATAAAGTTTACCTGTACAGAGGAGACAAAGACAACCCTAGCTGGCATAAAGTTTACCTGTACAGAGGAGACAAAGACAACCCTAGCTGGCACAAAGTTTACCTGTACAGAGGAGACAAAGACAACCCTAGCTGGCATAAAGTTTACCTATACAGAGGAGACAAAGACAACCCTAGCTGGCACAAAGTTTACCTGTACAGAGGAGACAAAGACAACCCTAGCTGGCATAAAGTTTACCTGTACAGAGGAGACAAAGACAACCCTAGCTGGCACAAAGTTTACCTGTACAGAGGAGACAAAGACAACCCTAGCTGGCATAAAGTTTACCTGTACAGAGGAGACGGACAACCCTGGCCAGCACAAAGCTCACCTTTTTCTTCTGGTTGATGTCGTTGCATGTGTTTTTGTTGCGGTTGTTACGCAGGTTTGCCACGTGTTCGCGGTACGCTATGCTGTAGATCCCAAACTGACACTTCTTGTTCAGGTTCTGGTTCTTGTTGCGGCCACGGAAAATGTCTCCCTCCAGCCACAGCGACGACTGTTTCCTGTGGTATGCAAACAAACATTAAAAGCAAGTAACTGAAATCCCTTCATTGTTGAAAGATATCCTGTGTATAAAAACTGATACAATTCCCGTATTCAAACAGACATTTAAGACTTTATGGGAAAATCTGACGTTAAACAGAGATGATGAAACATTTAAAGCAGGTCACTGAAATGCCTTCATTGTTATAAGATATCCTATATACTGAGCTGGGCAGTATTTAAATACATTTGTATTTAAATACATATTTAAATACATTTGTGTATTTATAAATGTATTTATAAATACATTGGTTGTGATGTATTTAAATACAGTATTTAAATACTTTTATGAGTATTTAAATACATTGTATTTAAATACTCATAATATAAAAATGTAAATACTTTTTTATCAGTTAATTTGGCCATAGACCCGCCCAACTATCTGGCAACCCTGATGTTACAGTGAACCAGTGTTTCCGCTTTCAAGGAAATGTCCTTATTTTGAGGAAATTTCGGCCTGAGAAGGAAATTTCTAAGGAAACCCAAAATCTAAGGAAATCCTAAGGAAATCCATTTTTTTTCGGACATGTTAAAATTTGTGTGTATTCAAAATGTATTTACAAATGTATTTAAATACAATTGATGTATTTAGTATTTAGTATTTAAATACATTCGTAAAATGTATTTAGTATTTAAATACATTTCTCCCATGCATTTAGTATAGTATTTAAATACATTCAATGTATCTAGTGCCCAGCTCTGCCTATATATAAAGGAAGGAAGGCCAAGGAAGACATGGAGGCAGTGTGTTGAAGAGGATCTGGCAGCATTGGGCATTGAAGATGTTGAGGCAATGGATAGAGATAGTTGGAAGCGTATCATCGGCCGTCTGACCTGACCTAAAAAACCTAAAAACCTGAGGTTAAACAGAAGAAAGAAGAAAGTGTGAAGCCGCTGCACAGAAATACAAGACATGTGAAAGTGACGTTAAACACACAGAAGATAAGAGATAGTCGCAAGTGTATCATCGGCCGTCTAACCTCGTATGACAGGAAATAATCTGACGTTAAACAGAAAGAAGGAAGTATGAAGCCGCCACAGAAATCCAAGGCGTGTGTTAGTGACTTACGAGGTGAGCCACTGCTGCTGCCCGCCTATGATGGATCCCGGGCGACAGATGCGCAGCCAGGCGATGACTTCGGCGGCGGTGAAGCGGAAGTGTTTCATCATGTAGCAGCCAATGAGGGAACCCGTGCGCCCCAAACCCGCTGCCATAGCATAGGGGGAGGAAGGTTAGTGTACAAATACTCTCACATAACATAAGAACATAAGAACATAAGGAAGCTACAAGAGGCCGTGAAACATAAGAACATAAGAAAATAAGGAAGCTACAAGAGGCTGGGAGACCTACACGTGGTAGTTCCTGTTACTTAACACTACCGTAGCTAACACTTTAGTCGCCAGCTGCAATAATGTCGCCAGCCGCCAAATATTACGAATTTTAGCATCACTACTGATTTGTATGTGCCACTGCAGATGATACACAGTAGTTTATATCATGACTGTATAATCTACCCTGTTTCAGTGTTGTTTTATGCTTTGTAACTGCAAGTATATATGGTTTCAAATTTCCCTACTCGTTTTTTTTTCGCGCGACGACGACAGCGGGAGGACACTCAGAACATAAACACTAGCTGGCGACTTTAATGTAGCCCGTTATCAACGTCGCCACTCGGTTATATTTTTGTCATTTGTTCATTTATAGCCATACTATGACACAGATGAAGACACAAAATGACACAGACTCTCCAGATAGCCCCTTCTAACTTTCCTGAAATCATGGATGTAGAAATGTAATTACATATTAACGTCACCAGACGTCTGTAAATAAAGAAAAAACGTTGTCCTGGCGACTTTAGTGTTATCTACGGTACATAATCTATATACTAAATACATACTCTAACATGTGAATATTCTTATCGGGACCTGCCATAGCATAGGGAGAGAAAGGTTAATATAGTCTCACATGTGGATATTCTTATTGGGTCCTGCCATAGCATAGGGAGAATAAACATAATATTCAAATACTCTCACATGAGGATATTCTTATTGAGTCCTGCCATAGCATAGAGAGAGAAAGGTTAATATCCAAATACTCTCACATGACATAAGAGCACAAGAACATAAGGAAGCTACATACAAGAGGCTGGGAGACCTACACGACACACACGTGGTAGTTCCTGTTACTTAACACTACCTACATCCACCTTTCATGAAATTGTCTAGCCTCCTTTTAAAGCTCCCTATTGACTCTGCACTAACTAACCCATTACTGAGTCCATTCCAATCATTTACCACCCTATTTGTGAACCAGTCTCTCCCTATTTATTTTTTAAATCTACGCTTCTCCAGCTTGAATCCGTTACTTCTTGTTCTACCCTGAGTACTAGCCATAAGAACTTTTCCTACGTCGCCTTTATCCCATTATCCATTTGTAAAAACTTCTATCTTCTACCTTTACAATGCACAGCGATTGCCCCGTCTGTATGCTCGCACACTTTCAGGAACTCTCTCATGATGTCATCCGAGGGGCAGGAGCCGTCTATGAAGTACATGTCGTAGTGGTCAAACCCAGCGTTCTTGAACCGCATCGCGTCGTAGATCTTCTTGTTGAGCCGCATGATGGACGTCACGTGGTGCTTGCGGAAGTAGCTGAAGTAGGTCTCCGGCGAGTGGAGTGTGTAGCCGTTCTTCACTCTGCTTTCCGAGTGGGGTCCGCAGAAAGCTAGGTACTTGCCGGGCATGATCCAGTTGAAGTCCCCGTTCTGTACTTTCTGTTTGGGAGAGAACGTTTACTGAAGACACTCCCTCTCTCTCTCTGTATGTCTTCTTCTGTCTGTCTTGTCTCTCTCTGTATGTCTGTCTGTCTCCTTCTGACTGCCTGTCTCCCTCTGGATGTCTCTCTCTCTCTGTATGTCTGTCTCTCTCTGTCTGTCAGTCTGTCTCTGTCTATCTGTCTGTCTGTCTGTCTGTCTCACTCTGTCTGTCTTTCTGTCGGTCTCTCTCTGTATGTCTGTCTCTCTCTCTGTTTGTCAGTCTCTCTCTGTATGTATGTCTGTCTTTCTCTCTCTGTACGTTTGTCTCGCTCTGTCTGTCTGTCCATCTATCACCTTTCTTACCTCATAGTATTCATATTCATCCACGTCAAAATCGTCAAAGTTGAAGAAGCCCAGCTTGTAGGCCTTGTCGATGGCCTGCAGGCAGTCGAGCAGGGTGAGGTGGTAGGTGGACATGCCGTAGGCGGCGTCGCGGAAAGGGCAGAAGGGCGGACTGTTGCCCCCGATCAGCGGCTTGTAGGCCTCCTCGGGGGTCTTCTTCAGGTAGATGATCTGAAGATATAAAGAGGCATTGAGGTGAGCAGAGATCCTACATACATAAGAACATAAGAACATAAGAAAATAAGGAAGCTACAAGAGGCTGGGAGACCTACACGTGGTAGTTCCTGTTCCTCTCTCTCTCTCATAAGAACATAAGAACATTAGAACAAAAGCACATAAGAAAATAAGGAAGCTACAAGAGGCCGCGAGACCTACACAAAGTAGTTCCGTAGATGCTGTATTTCAGAGATCCTGTAGATGATATATTACATGCTGTTATTGTATACTACTTATAAAAGATTAGGAACTGTTGTGTTGGTTGAAGAAATAATTTAAAAAAAGCAAGACACAGGAATAGATAGAAGTGTGAAAATAAATAAAAGATGACATGGAGGAAACATGAAAATGAAGGAACAAAGAGCCATTGAGGTGAACAGAGATCCTACATACATTACAATGCTGTCATTACATTTTATTTATTTATTTTTTCGTTGGAGCCTATAGCGCACCAGTAGGCTATTTGTCTTCTTCTTTTGAGGGCTCAGGTGGTTGGTCCCTACTATTAACGCTTACTTTTGAGGGCTCAGGTGGTTGGTCCCTACTATTAACGCTTACTTTTGAGGGCTCAGGTGGTTGGTCCCTACTATTAACGGTTACTTTTTAAGAATACTTTTCAAAGCATAGGAAATGTTGTGTTGGAGTCCATCAGGAAAGAAAGGGGAGGTATTGGAGGGGGACTATGGAATGTAGGAGGTGAAAACGATGTGTATTATGTATGCAGTGTAGTGAGGTTATTTATTATAAGTGTCGGAGGTTGTATAGGAGCTTGTGATGATGAGTGTCTTCTTCAGGTAGATGATCTGAAGAAATAAAGAGGCATTGAGGTGATCAGAGATCCTACATACATTACATGCTGTTATCATATACTTATAAAAGAATAGGAAGTGTTGGGTTGGGGTTCATCAGGAAAGAAAGGAGAGGTATTGGAGGTCTCGGGTGTCTTCTTCAGGTAGATGATCTGAAGGAACAAAGAGGCATTGAGGTGAACAGTTAAAAATTAAGGAAAGAAATTAAAAAGCAAGACAGAAAAGTGGATGGAAATGTGAAAATAATAATGAAAGATGACATAGAGATCTGAAGATACAAAGAGGCATTGAGTTGTTTTTTACATCACAAAGGACTGGCCAAGGGCAAAAAAAAAAGAAGTAACAACAAGGCCGCTTAGTTGCCAGTCCCTATAAAGAAGATAGTAAGAGATTATAAAAAGAAGGGGTGGGCCAGTTTAGATTCAGGTGTCTTGTTGCTCCTCTCTTGAAAATATTAAGTCGTATAAAGGAGGAAAAATAGAAATAGAAAGAGAGTTCCGGAGTTTCCAGTGAAGGGGATGAAAGAGTAAAGATACTGATTAACTCTTGCATTAGGTGGGCAGAGATCCTACATACATTACATGCTGTTATTATATACTTATAAAAGAATACAAACTGTTGTGTTGGTTGAAGAAATAAAAGAAAAAGCAAGACAGAGAAGAGAAGTAGATGGAAGTGTGCAAACAATAAAAAAAAAAGGTGGTGGTGGTGGTGGTGGTGGTGATGATGTGGTGGTGGTGGTGGTGGTGATGGTGGTGGTGGAGTAGTGGTGGTGGTGGTGGTGATGATGTGGTGGTGGAGTAGTGGTGGTGGTGGTGGTGATGATGTGGTGGTGGAGTAGTGGTGGTGGTGGTGGTGGTGGTAGTGGTGATGGTGGTGGTGGTGGTGGTGGTGATGATGTGGTGGTGGAGTAGTGGTAGTGGTGGTGGTGGTGGTGGTGGTGGTGTAGTGGTGGTGGTGGTGATGTGGTGGTGGAGTAGTGGTGGTGGTGGTGGTGGTGGTGGTGGTGTAGTGGTGGTGGTGGTGGTGGTGGTGGTGGTGGTGGTGTAGTGGTGGTGGTGGTGGTGGTATAGGTGACACGCATACACCAAAAAAAGAAGGAAACAAAAAGTATTAGGGGTTACATGACGTATGCATTATTGTGACATGAGTGTGACATGAGAATGTGGGTAAGGGTGGAGCACGTGTCCTAACAGAGGGACATGACATGGGGAGGTGACATGTGTGAGCTGAGGGTATGGGAGGGTGATATGTGGGTGAGCTGAGGCATAGACAACTGTATACCGTGGTCTATGGTTGAGGACATGGGGAGGTGACATGTGTGAGCTGAGGGCATGGGAGGGTGATATGGTGAGGTGTGTGTGTTAGATGGTGGGAAATGGGTGATGATAATTTTTTGGTTTAAGTGATTCATAAACTATATATAATAGTGAGGGTTTATGTATATGAGAGTGTCGTGTGCTTGTCGGTCTACATGGTTGATAAATAGACACCCAGGTTGTTAGTTGGTTTATTGGAGACTGTGGACAGAGCTGTATGTGGTACAGTGGTTGAGCTCTAACTAACTTGTCTCTACAAGAGACGGGCTTTTAAAGGAGCCACGATACTCAAGACCTGACGTCTGACGCCTAATCTCATAATTGGCTGTTGAGACCTGACGTCTGACCAGAGGACACCTGAAGGTGATTAGCCAGCTGTTCAGTCGGTGAGATCTGTAGGACAGGATTAAGAGAGAGAGGCGTGGACCGGACGGTGATTAACTCTAGTGCCCTGGGAGGTAATCAGCCAGCTGTGGTGTTCACCACAGTACTATCCTTCCTCAAAAAAAAAAAAAAATATTATACATATAAAACTTATACAAAAAACATAGAGGTGCCAAGTGCCGAGGTAATGTAGGTAGGGCAACTGTCCAGTCTTCACGTTGGAGCGGTAGCTGCAAGATTAGATAGGAGGTGCCGAGGGGAAGGGAATGCAGGTAGGGCGGCTGTCCAGTCTTCACGTTGCAGCGGTAGCTGCAAGATTAGATAGGAGGTGCCGAGGATCGCTGCTGCTGTGATTGCTGTCACAAGATCTGGAGGGAGGCTTGCGATGCAAGGTGTCTTCGTGGGAAAGCGAAGTGTCCAAGGCAATCGGCTCCCAAGATAGCTTGTGTTGCTATGCAGTGCCCGTGCGTTGCAGGGCCTTGCTGGAGGCAGCGGAAGGCTGCAGGACGCAGCGTGAGGCAGCAGGAA
>JACEEZ010025572.1:312723-327723 GCA_016584305.1 Chionoecetes opilio
GTTATTACTTTACCAATCCAGAATAAAAACTTAATTCCCTCCCTTCCTTCATAACCACAAGTATGTACAAGTCTGGTTACTACTTATATATTCTAATACTTACATTATTCTACCCAGGTTATTGTGCGGGTCTATACTTAAGATGTAGTTATAGTTATTTGATATGACGATCGAAGAGATGGTTAATAATACTTAGAAAATGATAACATTATAGAAGATGTTTCATATCACTGTTACCTTTGAGTTTATCTCCCTATTTTACTCTCTATATAATATACCTGTCACCTATTTGCCTACGTGTATATCAGAATAACCTTAAAATTAAGTCAAAAGCCACCCTTACACACACACACAGCTTCCCTCATAGAAATGTAGAAGTTTGGAATGGACTAAACGAGTTTATATCGGCAAAGAATGTGTACCAGTTGAAAGAAAGACTGGATAAATGTAGATACTGAGACGGGACCCCACGAGTGTAGCTCAGGCCCTGTAAAACACAACTAGCTAAACACACACACACACACACATAGGAAGATCTGATCACTCACCGAATAGGAGGCAATGAGGAAGGCTGCATTAGCTCTCTTCTGAGGATCCAGCGTCGTGTAGTGAACGATCTTCTTCTTGGCGAGAGACAGGGACTGGAAAATAAATGAGAAAAATTAGCTTATATAGACCAAAAAACTATCATTATCTTTTTGGCGAGAAATAGGGACTGAAAAATAAGAGAAAAATTGGTATACATAGGCTATAAAAAAATGATCTATTATCGCCTATTATATTATCTTTTTGGCGAGAGAGGGACTGGAAAATAAAAGGAAAATAAGAAATGAAAGAGAAATATTTGTATACAGACAAAAAACCTCTTACCAATTACTATTACACGAGTATAAGTTCAGGTTTTCCTCAGACAATGTTAAAAGAATATAAAGTAAGCAGGAAGAAGCAATAAAAAGAAACTAGAATATGCGCCGCCACACATAATAACAGCGAATGAAAAAAAAAAAACGTCTATGCTTTGCTATCCCGTGTCCGTCACAAGGCACAAGGGAGTAATACAGTTCTTCTAAATTTCAGCTGTAATTTATCATAGTTAACCATATTATCAGGTAAACACAGGCATCATTTTAAGCATGAAACCTTAACACCTTGAGGCCCAGAACGTAATTTTCAGCGTAATTCAGCTACCATTAGACGATTTTTAGTTAATACAAGTGCTTGTGGGCCCTTCGGACCCATATATTGATGTTTGTAGTACACACACACTCACACAAACGGACACGCACGCACGCACGCACACACACGCATGCATGCTTGCATGCTTGCACACACACGCAAACAAACGGTAAGTACATGAGTCTACGGAGTAAGTGACATGCGACAAGACGTTATCGGAGAGTTTCTTCCTAATCTAATACGCCTAAAAGTGTTTATAGCCCAAAACACCCCTTCAAAATTATTCAATCAACCAAGCCAAGCCGCTTACCATCTACGATTTATTTGCGATTTTTTGTGCCTACTCTCATCAAAATTGAATTTACAGTTTCGGCTACCCAAAACAGACAGACACACGGCTACTCCATATAGTATATTAGATAAGCAATATTTTATAGCTATGACCTGTTTAGTATCCTTGTCCACAAACTAATTTGGTATATTCAGTCAATTTTCGTTATTTTATGGCTAGACAACAGACAATTTTATATAGCAAAGGAAAGATCTGGGCGTGAAGGGGTTAAGATAGAATGGAATTTTCGCCTCGTTATAAAAAATAGACTATAGTATATGCGCCTTCAGATATAACACAGGCGAGTGAGGACTTAATACGTGATTCCCGACAGCTTGCAGTGAGGTGGTGATGCAATAGTTGTGGGGTTGGTGGGGGGTTGGGGGGCGAGGAGAGGTGTGGAGAGGTGAAGGGCGCGCACCACCACCACAACCCCGCTATATACCCCTCTCTGCAGGCAACCCCAACCCACAACCCCCCAATACCTACACATACACGCACACACACACACACACCGTTACTCTTTGCTCTGTGTATATTTATGTGCATTATGTTTATACTTCGCTACGTAGCTATTTCGTCTTTCTGAAATCAGCTTTTGCGTCTCTCTCTCTCTCTCTCTCTCTCTCTCTCTCTCTCTCTCTCTCTCTCTCTCTCTCTCTCTCTCTCTCTCTTTGTCTGTCTGTCTGTCTGTCATCTATCTATCTATCTATCTATCTATCTATCTATCTATCTGTCTGTCTGTCTGTCTGTTTCTCTTTCTTTCTGTCTGTCTGTCATCTATCTATCTATCTATCTTTCTATCTATCTATCTATCTGTCTGTCTGTCTATCTGTCTGTTTCTCTTTATGTCTGTCTGTCTGTCTGTCTATCTGTCTGTTTCTCTTTCTGTCTGTCTGTCTGTCATTCATCTATCTATCTATCTATCTATCTATCTATCTATCTATCTATCTATCTATCTATCTGTCTGTCTATCTGTCTGTCTGCCTGTCTATCTGTCTGTCTGTCTGTCTATCTGTCTGTCTATCTGTCTGTCTATCTGTCTGTCTATCTGTCTGTTTCTCTTTATGTCTGTCTGTCTGTCTGTCCCTCCTATATCTTTCATTCATTCCCACAACACGATCACATTCATTCCCTTTCCTTACACTCGCCACCTCGTAAACCTTTCACGACGTCTGCCTTTCCATTCTGGTTCACCCACGCTTATATGTCCTTGCCATTCCCTCCTTACGTCACACACCCACACACTTTCTCTTCCTAATACCCAGACAGAGCGCACCCACAAGTTTACATGTTTATTAACCCTTTGAGACACATAACGTAATTTCCATTGTAATTTGGGTACCATTAGCCGATTTTTAGTGAATATAAGCAATATTTTATAGATATGACCTGTTTAGTATCCTTGTCCACTAACTAATTTGGTATATTAAGTGACTTTTCTTAATTTTATGGCTCGACAGTCGACAACATACAATTTTTTATAGCAAAAGAAAGACCTGGGCGTGAAGGGGTTAAAGAAAAGGGGGGACATTACATAGAAGAGGGAATAAGGGTACAGGGTTCATTTATATTCTTGGGGATAAAAGAATAAAACAGAACACAAACACAGAAACAGAGCCTTATCATCTCCCTATCTTCATACTACTACTACTACTACTACACTATATTATATTACTATACACACTTTCTCTTCCTAATACCCAGACACACATCGCACCCACCTTATCATCTCCTTATCTTCCTACTACTATTACCACTACACTCTGCTTATCATTTCACTCCGTGTTTCGTAGTTCATAGATAGATAACTGCTTAGCTTTGACGGTACCTCTACCCAAACCATTCATGATAACACCAGTCTCTCTCTCTCTCTCTCTCTCTCTCTTCTCTCTCTCTCTCTCTCTCTCTCTCTCGCACACACAAAAAAAACCCATGGTGTGTGTGTTTTTTCCACTGGCAAATTGGGGCGGCTACTATCCCCCTTGAGCAAGGGGATTGGGGTGTGTAAGGTCCTAGCATTGCCCAAAGATCGGTAATAATGAGCTCCACGCTCGTACCGGGAGGGTGAAACTGCCGATCGCGAGTCCGACTCGCGTGGACAAGACCATGGGTGAATCACACACACACACACACACACACACACGTCTTGCATCCGCTTATAGCATGTGACAAAAGGAGTGTGTAATGAGCATCTTCCTTTGCTTCCACACTCTGTTCCTTTGTTTGTATGTATGTATGTATGTATGTATGTATGTATGTATGTATGTATGCATGTATGTATGTATGTATGTATCAGGGCATTTCATCATCTGTACTTCGCTATTTCATTGACATCCATTAAATATTTCGTAAAGGTAGTTTCGCTCCTATACATACCCTCAAGATTATTCATATCCAATCACTGGTTATTCATACATTCCTACGCTTATACACGCTATTTATTGGTTTATTTAATTTTTTTCCTCGACCTCTTAGTACATTCTCGCAGCTCAAAATTCATGGCTTTGAATTCGCTTCCCTCATCTATATACTAAGGTGAATAGTTGTTATTACCTCATTTGTTGCATACTATTCCTTTACCTACTGCTTGAACGATTTCTCTCCCACCTACAAATAAGAACATAAGAAAATAAGGAAGCTGCAAGAGGCTGGGAGACCTACGTACACGTGGTAGTTCCTGTTACTTAACACTACCTACATCCACCTTTCATCCCCATCCATGAAATTATCCAGCCAGCCTCCTTTTAACCCTTTCACGCCCAGATCTTTCCTTTGCTATATAAAATCGTCTGTTGTCAGCCATAAAATTATGAAAAGTGACTTAATATACCAAATTAGCTAGTGGACAATGATACTAAACAGGTCATATCTATAAAACATTGCTTATATCTATTAAAATCGTCTAATGATAGTCAAATTACAATGAAAATTACGTTCTGGATTTCAAGGGGTTAAAACTCCCTATTGACTCCGCACTAACGAGTAAGGACTCAGGATGTCATGTCACCTCCTTTATTTGATCTAACAAGACGTTATTTAAGTCCCATTGTATCCCTTGCTATATTTGACAGGCTTCTTGCATCCTTGACTATATCATAACAAGACAATCACGCATCCATCACGTCACCCCGCTCCCCTCAGACCCTCACACCTGTACAGTGCACGGCGGGGCCTCTTAACCTAGGGTCTGACGGGGCCTCTAGGGGTCTGGCGGGGCCTCTTGCTACCCACGCTGGTTCCCGCCCTCTGACTCCCACACTCACACACACACAAACACACACCACCTGCGCTGCACATAACTGAGGTGTGTGTGTGTGTGTGTGTGTGTGTGTGTGTGTGTGTGTGTGTGTGTGTGTGTGTGTGTGTGTGTGTGTGTGTGTGTGTGTGTGTTTACTTTATAGTCTACAGGACTTGAGCTACACTGGTATGGTCATATTTCCATATCTATATTTATCGTGTGTGTGTGTGTGTGTATGAGAGAAGAAGAGAGAGAGAGAGAGACGAGAGAGAACAGAGAGAGAGAGAGAAGCAGAGAGAGAGAGAGAGAGAGAGAGAGAGAGCATGAGACAGAGGAGAGGGGAGAGAGAGAGAGGAGAGAGAGCAGAGAGGACCGAGAGAACGAGAGAGAGAAGAGAGAAGAGCGAGAGAGGATGACGAGAGAGAGAGGAGGTGAGGGTAGGAGAGAGAGAGGAGAGAGAGAGGGATGAGAGTGAGAGAGTGATGAGTAGAGAGAGAGGAGTAGAGAGAGAGGACGAGAGAGAGATGAGAGAGAGAAGAGAGAGAGAGAGAGGTGAGGAGAGAGAGAGAGAGAGGAGAGAGAGAGAGAGGAGAGAGAGAGAGAGAGAGAGGAGAGAGAAGAGAGAGAGAGAGAGAGAGGAGAGAGAGAGAGAGAGAGAGAGAGAGGAGAGAGAGGAGAGAGAAGAGAGAGAGAGAGAGGAGAGAGAGAGAGAGAGAGAGGTGGAGAGAGAAGAGAGAAGAGAGGAGAGAGAGAGAGAGAGAGAGAGAGAGAATGAGCAGCGGGCCGGGCACACACAAAACAGAGTTCTAATATCGGGGTTTAAAAAAAGATGTTTGGAATGAATGTAAATAAAGGGTATATAACAGGTTTCACTCTTTGTCCTTCCTTCGCCATCCCTTGCACAGCCTCCATGCGCCACCACTACATATCCACTACATAGGAGCCACTCAGGACCTAAGGAACTACTACCACTACATAGGAACCACTCAGGACCTAAGGAACTACTACCACTACATAGGAACCACTGAGGAACTACTACCACTACATAGGAACCACTCAGGAACTACTACCACTACATAGGAACCACTCAGGAACTACTACCACTACATAGGAACCACTGAGGACCTAAGGAACTACTACCACTACATAGGAACCACTCAGGACCTAAGGAACTACTACCACTACATAGGAACCACTGAGGACCTAAGGAACTACTACCACTACATAGGAACCACTGAGGAACTACTACCACTACATAGGAACCACTGAGGAACTACTACCACTACATAGGAACTACATAGGAACCACTCAGGACCTAAGGAACTACTACCACTACATAGGAAACACTGAGGAACTACTACCACTACATAGGAACTACATAGGAACCACTCAGGACCTAAGGAACTACTACCACTACATAGGAACCACTCAGGACCTAAGGAACTACTACCACTACATAGGAACTACATAGGAACCACTGAGGAACTACTACCACGACATAGGAACCACTCAGGACCTAAGGAACTACTACCACTACATAGGAACCACTGGGGAACTACACAGCAACTAAGGAACTACTACCACTACATAGGAACCACTCAGGACCTAAAGAACTACTACCACTACATAGGAACCACTGGGGAACTACACAGCAACTAAGGAACTACTACCACTACATAGGAACCACTCAGGACCTAAGGAACTACTACCACTACATAGGAACCACTCAGGACCTAAGGAACTACTACCACTACATAGGAACCACTGAGGAACTACTACCACTACATAGGAACCACTGAGGAACTACTATACCACTACATAGGACATAGGAACCATAGAGGAGGGGGGATGAGGGGGGTGTTGCTTCCTCCTTTACTACCAACCACTACATAGGAACCAACAGGAGGGGGGGATGAGGGGGTGTCGCTACTCCTTTACTACCAACCACTACATAGGAACCACAGGAGGGGGGGATGAGGGGGGTGTCGCTTACTCCTTTACTACCAACCACTACATAGGAACCACAGGAGGGGGGGATGAGGGGGGTGTCGCTTACTCCTTTACTACCAACCACTACATAGGAACCACAGGAGGGGGGGGATGAGGGGGGTGTCGCTTACTCCTTTACTACCAACCACTACATAGGAACCACAGGAGGGGGGGGATGAGGGGGGTGTCGCTTACTCCTTTACTACCAACCACTACATAGGAACCACAGGAGGGGGGGATGAGGGGGGTGTCGCTTACTCCTTTACTACCAACCACTACATAGGAACCAGAGAGGAGGAGGGGGAGGGGAGATGAGGGTGGGGTCGCTTCCTCCTTTACTAGCCTGGCCTTCACACTGGTGCGTGTGGTAACCTATAGTGGCTAGTGTGAGGCCCGCCCATCGCTGTTTGTTTCCTGCCGCACGCCCTCACTGTCACGTGGGCTGCTTGAGAGGGGGAGGGGGTCAGGAAAGCCACATGCTTTTTTTTCTTCCATTTTTTACATTTGTGGCT
The DNA here is from genome assembly GCA_016584305.1 of Chionoecetes opilio. NCBI lineage: Eukaryota > Metazoa > Arthropoda > Malacostraca > Decapoda > Majidae > Chionoecetes > Chionoecetes opilio. The sequence goes on from JACEEZ010025572.1 coordinate 319,973, forward strand.
ATAGCGCGTGTAGGTAGTGAGCTCCAGGGGTGGGATGGTAGGCCCTGGAGGCACACTTGAGGGCTGTGATCATGGAGGTAGTATTCATACTTCCTCCAAGGCTGTGATGGTTGGCCCTCGCCCGTGGTGGCGCAGGCAGGATTGTTATAGTGACGCCTGTGATTGGAGGCTCATGCCGCCCCCCTGTGTCCTCTGATGCACTCGCCATCGAAGGTAGAGTTAATGGGCAGCATGTGGGTGTTCTTAGGCCACTCGACGGTGCAGAAAGATTTTAAGTGGATTTAACAGACCTCATCGAGGATCGAACTCGGGTCACCGAGAACGCCACTGGGAGACGTTAACCACTCTGCTACCGCCTCCCCAAATAGGCTAGGTTACAGCCTATCAGCCTCATCTCACCCTAAAAGCACATATATAGGCCCATAAATAAGGCATAACAATTAATTTAGGCCCGCTGAGGCAACTGATCAATCAATATTAGTTGGGCAATGTCACATCTTTTTTTTTTTTACATCACAAAGGACATCAAACGCGCACCACCACCATACTATTATTCCTTACTTACTAACCTTAATCCTTATACTACCTTACTATTTCTACCTATTACTATCCTACCTTACTACAACGCTATGCTGCTGATGGACAAGACTGATAGGTACTCGCGGCCCCACGACCCCAACACAGCCACTGTTCAAAGGGTGGTGAAAACTGTCCCCTTCGATCAATTTTTTTTATCATTGCACTACAGGTTTTGTGAGAGACAGGACTGTTACTCAAGCCCCAAGGGTGTTCAGGACTTTAAACTTCCTACACGCAGCCCCCACCCAGCGTTTTTAAGGCTTTAGGAACATAAGAATATAAGAACATAAGGACATAAGGAAGCTACAAGAGGCTGGGATACCTGCACGTGGTAGTTCCTGTTACTTAACACTACCTACATCCACCTTTCATCCCCATCCGTTTAAGCTTCATAACAGCAGCTATAAGGTTCCAAGGAATAAAAACTTAGCTAAGGAGTGGTGGCGTGACCTTGTGAAGGGCACACACACACACACACACACACACACACACAACACACACACACACACCACCCACCCTACCTATATCCTGGAAGTCTGCCACCTGGCCTGCGACTTATACCCCCGTCCAGCATGCCACCCCCCCCCCCCCGACACCTCCAGCCTGCCCCCCTCCCTCCCACACACACAGCCTCCCCCCCCTATTACCACACACACACACACCAGGACACAGGCACTCAGCTGAGGCCATGGATAACACTCGCAAACTTGTCTATCATCCACACACGCACACGCACACACACACAGTGTACTGCAAATTTAGATTAGAAATTTCCGTCTGTCAAAGAGTCTTGGCTCGACAGACCATGCCGTTAATAGACAAGGTATATATAAGTTTGTTTATGCAATTTATTGATGTAACAATAATGGCAATAAATTTACTATTACTATTACTATTACATAGGGTACTCCGTAGTGTAGGGGAAGCACGCTCGGCTCACAACCGAGAAGTCCCGAGTTCGATCCCCGGGCGGAGCGGAGACAGATGGGCTGTTTCCTTTAAAACCCGAGCCCCTGTCCACCCAGCAGTGAATGGGTACCGGGTGTTAGCCGGGGGTTTGTGACCCGCCTCCCGGGGTGATGGTTTCGGCCAACACTAAGCACTAAGGATGAATGATAAGAATGTTGATATGGAGACGGGGCCATACGAGTATAGCTCAGGCCCTGTAAAATACAACTAGGTGAATACACAGGGGATAAAGCAATATATCCACATACTGAAATTAACATAAACACACGCACACACAGACAGGGGAAAGCAATATATCCACACATTAAAATTTAAACACACACACCTACACAAACACACACACACAAACGAAGGGGATAAAGCAAAATATCCACCCACTGAAATTAATACACAAAAGAACTAACCACACCGAAATGTATACACAGAAAAGTATACCCACACACACACACACACACAAGCCGCATCCTTTAGAAGTTTAGACAGACGGTGGGTGGGTTAATAAGGTGACGCATTAACACACACACACACACACACACACACACACACACACACACAACACAAGCACACACAAACGAAGGGGATAAAGCAATATATCCACACTGAAATTAACACACACATTCACACAAACACACACTAAGGAAGCAAATTAAAATGCAGATATGGAGACGGGACCATACGTGTAGTTCAGGCCCTGTAAAATACAACTAGGTACTGTACATACACAACTAGGTAAACACACACACACAACTAGGTACTGTACATACACAACTAGGTAAACACACACACACAACTAGGTACTGTACATACACAACTAGGTAAACACACACACACAACTAGGTAAACACACACACACAACTAGGTAAAAACACACACTCACACACACACACTAAAGCCGCCTCCTTCAGACAGCCGGTGGGTGGGTGGGTTGATAAGGTGAGGTGAGGCACACACACACACACACACACATACACAATAAAGCCGCATCCTTTAGAGTTTAGACAGCCGGTGGGTGGGTTAATAAGGTGACGCATTAACACACACACACACACACACACACACACACACACAGTAAAGCCGCCTCCGTCAGACAGCTGTGGGTGTGTGGGTTGATAAGGTGACACACACACACACACACACACACACACACCACACACACACACACACACATACACACACACACACACACACACAGGTAAGGCAGAGGCCACGCCCTCCGCTAATGATCTCCCTGTCAGCCTCTGCACCTGCCGCCCCGCGCCTCGCTAACCCGTGACTCAACCACGGGGCAGGCCAGGGAGTTATATTTATTATTTATTTATATATTACCAGGCCACCCCCCGACCTCCCCCCCCCCCCCCCAACACTACACAGACTATATATAGAAACTGCCTATCTATTAAACTGGTCTATTATTATCTATTAAACTGGTCTATTATTATCTATTAAACTGGTCTATTATTATCTATTAAACTGGTCTATTATTATCCATTAAACTGGTCTATTATTATCCATTAAACTGGTCTATTATTATCTATTAAACTGGTCTATTATTATCTATTAAACTGGTCTATTATTATCTATTAAACTGGTCTATTATTTTCTATTAAACTCTCTATCTATTAAACACCCCCGCCTCGACCGCATATTCCCGTTTTCTGGAACAGTATGTGGCGTTTACTCTTGAGCTCGTCAGGTTGAGTTATGTTAGGTTACGGTCTCTTCGATGAATAATATTTGTATGAGAATCACAATGAGGGTATTTCCGAGACAATCCTATGTGGCTAGTTTCGGAGCTACAGCCAAGCGTCTTCCCTCGGAAACCACATACTCGCTTAGGGAACGGGAATATGCGCCCCGCCCCACACCGCTACGCCCCCACAAAACAACACTTCAACTCGGTCTATCTACTAAACTGGTTCTGCTATGTAGGTGGAACGATGAATAAACCCTAATATTATTCTCACTCTATAAATAACCCTAATAGAAAAATAAAATAAAAATCCCAACACAACACAATGTATATTTCCTTAACTAGTTCTGTTTATGTAGGCGGAGGATGGATGGAAAAAGAAAACTAATCGTATTCGGACAGCTATTCAAATCAACAATCCAGATATAAAATAAACGGACTGACTGACTGGTATATATATTTAATTTCCTAAACTAAACTGGTTCTGTTAAGTAGGTGGAGGATGGATGGAAAAAGGAAATATATAAATCAACACTCTTGATAAAAAAAAAACCTGCCTGCGACTGGTGGGTGGGTTTGTAAAGGTTCTTGGGATCAACACTATATTACTAGCAGGTTAGGGAGGCGGGTGTGTGTGTGTGAGTGAGTAAGGAGGGGGAGGGGTGTAGGGAAGGAGGGGGAGAGATGGTGGGGAGGGAAGGATGGGGGGAGGGAGGGAGAGGGGTTCTAAGGGAGGGAAAGAGGGTGGAAGGGATGGTGGGAGAGAAGAAAAGGGGAGGAATGGGAGGGGGGTTCTAAGGGAGGGAGGGGAGGAGGGGAAGGGAAGGGTTTTGGGGTTCTAAGGGGAGGAGGGGAGTTCTTAGGGATTCTGAGGGAAGAGGGGAAGGGGAGAGAGGGTAGGAGGGGGAGAAGAGCAAAGAAAGCCCCCAACCCTACTCACTGAGGACGCATATATCGACCTTCCAGCTAGCTACTGAGTTAGTTGTGCCGCCCCCACCCTAACCCCTTCCCCCCTACCATTACCCTTCCCCAACCCTTCCACCCCCCCTTCGCGAGTACCTGAGGGGGTTAAGGTGGGGGGGGGGGGGGTTGCGCGCCTTCAGACCACCTCTTGCTCCGTATGAATCGCATTCCTTACCTCTTGCCCACACACACACACACAGAGAGAGAAGGGGGAGAGAGAGAGAGAGAGAGAGAGAGGGGAGAGAGAGAGAGAAGGGAGAGAGAGAGGGAGAGAGGGAGAGAGGAGAAGAGGAGAGAGAGAGAGAGAGAGAGAGAGGGGAGAGAGAAAAGAGAGAGAGAGAGGGGAGGAGAGGAGAGAGAGGAGAGAGAGAGAGAGAGTGTGTGTGTGTGTGTGTGGGAGGGGGGGTTCTTACCTAAATGTACTTTTTTTACAGGATTAACTCAAGCTTATTGCGTCTCATCTTTTAATACTATTCTATCACACTTGGTTTTTTTTTACCTGTGTGTGTGTGTGTGTGTGTGTGTGTGACGTGTGTGTGTGACGTGTGTGTGGTGTGGTGTGGGGTGTGGTTTTTGTGGCGTGTGTGTGTCAGACTGGCGCGAGTAACGGGGAGCTTTGCCGATGACCTCCTCCCCCCCCGCCACACACACACACACACCTGACCCACTTACACCACCACTGGGAGGGGCACACACACACACACACACACACACACACACACACACACACACACACACGCACACCACACACACACACAAATAGATATAGATGCTTTATTAACCACAGTATTTACAAGGGAACTCAATAAAATTCAAAACACAAATAGAAACACACACACACACACACACACACACACACACACACGTAGTCCCCATAATTTTCAGCCAAGGTAAAGTTAGTAAATGATTGGAATGGACTCAGTCGTGGGGTAGTTAGTGCGGAGTCAATAGGAAGCTTTAAAAGGAGGCTGGACAGTGTTATGGATGGGGATGAAAGGTGGATGTAGGTAGTGTTAGGTAACAGTAACTACCACGTGTAGGTCTCCCAGCCTCTTGTAGCTTCCTTATGTTCTCTCTCTCTCTCTCTCTTCTCTCTCTCTCTCTCTCTCTCTTAGTTAGTGCAGAGTCAATAGGGGGCTTTAAAAGGAGGCTAGATAGTGTTATGGATGGGGATGCACGGTGGATGTAGGTAGTGTTAAGTAACAGGAACTACCACGTGTAGGTCTCCCAGCCTCTTGTAGCTTCCTTATGTTCTTATGTTTCCACTACAAATACACTGAGTTATATGTATACACTTCATCTCATCCTCACTGCACTACCCTTCCTCCCCCCCCCCCTCCCCTCCCCTCTAACTATATAAGATACTATTACCGTACCATCTATAGTCTATTTTTTTTAACAAGCAAAAAATCCTACCCCTTTCTTGCTTACTGACTGATATTTGATGCCAGGAGAAGGGAATACTACGCTTCTACTTAATTTCAGCTGTATTTTATCATAGTTAACCATAGTATCAGGTAAACAGAGGCATCATTTTAAGCATGAGACCTTCAGATAGAATGAATTTTTTGCCTTGTTAAAAAAAATAGACTATAAGTCCCCTCTTTCCCCCCTCCGCCGCTTCACCCCACTACCACTACCTACCTCACTACCCCTTCCCCTTCACCCCACTACCAAACCCTTCCTCCCTTCCTCCCCCCTCTCTAATAATAAGATACTATTCCCGTAGCATCTAAGTCCCCCCTCCTTCTCCCCTCACCCCCCTTTACCCCACTACCCCTACCTACCCCACTACCCCTTCCCCTTTACCCCACTACCACTACCACTACCCTAGTCTACCCTTCCTTACTTCCCCCTCTCTAATAATAAGACAACATTACGTAGCATCGAAGTCCCCCTCCCTCCCCTCACCCCCTTCACCCCCACTAACCCTACCCTTCCTTCCCCTTCTCTAATATTAAGACACTATTACCGTAGCATCTACCGTAGATAACACTATAGTCGCCAGTCACTTGCCACTGCACTAATGTCACCAGGCACAATATATTTCGAATTTTAGCATCACTACTGATTTGTATGTGCCACTGAAGATGCATGCACAGTAGTTTATATTATGTACATCACACTACATGTCTTCAGTGGCACATAAAAGTCTGTAGGGATGCTAAAATTCGTAATATATTGTGCCTGGCGACATTAGTGCAGTGGCAAGTGACTGGCGACTATAGTGTTATCTACGGTAAGTCCCCCCTCCTTCTCCCCTCACCCCACTACCACTACCTATCTCACCACCCCTTCACCTTGACTGTACTTTACTGTAGAAAGCTGAATAAGGGTTTGACAGACAACTGACTCTTAATTAAAACACCTCATACTATTATCCTATATACATACTATCATACTATCTATCATACCATCAAGTCTTTACTCTTTCTCTATCTCTATATGCATGCTTGTCTCTGTCTGTCTGTCTGTCTTTATCACTACCATTACTCTTCCTCCCTTCCTTCCTCCTCTCTAATAATAACATACTATTACCGTACCATCTAAGCCCCCCCTTCCCGCCCCTCCCCCCCCACACCAAGGTCACACTATAAGTAAGGTCGTCCCAGTCACCTATATAGAAGGGGTTTGTTCCAGCGGACCAGACATCACGTATAGGGTACAGTATATATATAATAATAATAATTTTATATTCACCCGAAGGCATACAGTAAAAAGGTATATTTTTGAGCGAGCAGTGATTGTAACTCTCTCTCTCCTCTCTCTCTCTCTCTCTCTCTCTCTCTTTTTATATATCTCTCTCTCTCTCTGTATCTCTTTATATGTGTCCTGTATCTCTCTTTATGTGTGTGTCTCTGTATCTCTCTATGTCTGTCTCTCTCTCTCTCTCTCTCTCTCTCTCTCTCTCTCTCTCCTCTCTCTCTCTCTCTCTCTCTCTCTCTCTCTCTCTCTCTCTCTCTCTCTCTCTCCACCATATCAGATTTTTAGGTATTACCGTATTAGTGAATGTTTACCTACTGCAAATCTATCATCATATTAAATTTTGTTCTATCACATCAGACTTAACTATAAGTACTGGCCAATATTTTCTTTTTGTTTAAGTTATGCCATAAATACTTGATATGATAGATCCAGTAATTCATAGTGACGACTTAATAGAATGTTGATATTGACTACTAATCTATCATTATATTGTTTTATTACATAAGACTAACTATAAGTACTGAACAATATATTATTTTCCTTTGAGTTATGCCAAAAATACTTGATATGACACATCCAGTATTGCATGGGGATGAAGACAGACAGACAGAGACAGACATGCATATAGAGATACAGAAATAGTAAAGACTTGATAGTATGATAGATAGTATGATAGTATACGTAGTGTTTTAATTAAGAGTCAATCAAACCCTTGTTCAGCTTTCTACAGTAAATTAAAACTCATAGTATAGTTAATGACTTCATACATACGTAATTAGGTGCCATTAAGATTGCATGAAATAGATAGAGAGGATAGAGAGAGAGAAAAGAGAAGAGAGAGAGA
>JACEEZ010025572.1:330223-337723 GCA_016584305.1 Chionoecetes opilio
GGAAAAAAAAGGAAGAGAGAGGGCAGGAGGCACACTATATAGCTATCATCCCTTCTCCTCCACCTCTTCCACCTCCACCTCCACCACTACCACCACCACTCACCACCTGTGCACTAAACAATCTACATCACGCCTTCAGCTATAACGGGCAGCTCACACGGTGCCTCCACTGACACCTATACTACAGAACTACATAAGGAAGCTACAAGAACCCGGTAGATCTACATACACGCTGTACTGTAGGTCCTGTAACAACATACTACATCATCTACATCCATCCACCTTTAGAACATAAGAACATAAGGAAGCTACAAGAGGCTGGGAGACCTACACGTGGTAGTTCCTGTTACTTAACACTACCTACATCCATCTTTCATCCCCATCCATGACATTGTCCAGCCTCCTTCTAAAGCTCCCTATTAACTCCGTACTAACTACCCCACGACTGAGTCCATTCCAATATCTAAGTTAAGTTTATTTACATCTCTTATAGAAAAAAAACCTTATTGTAACCTTACATAATACCTAAAGTTAAACGACTCCCCACTAACCACTACTTTCATCGCTATCCACATTTGTTGTTGTTTCATCTATTAACATTGGTTTTAGGCTTTTGTTTAAGTTTCTTCTCGTCTCTGTACTTAACGACTTGATAACTGAGTCCATTCCAATCCATTCCAATCATCTATCAACCTATCTGTAAACCCTATTTCTTCCTATCTCTCCTATTTTTTAAGCTAGATTTGTCACATCTATAAAAACAACACAGTACTATAATCATAACTTATATCAATATTATCATCATTAACAAAATCCCTGTTGATATATCTTCTATTTTTTTAAGCTATATTTGTCACATATATAAAAAAAAATACAGTATAATCATAAATACTATCAATATCATCATTATAACCATGGCCAAATATATTAAAACATCCACCACCACCACCTTCAATAACCCTTGCGTTCATTCAGTACCTACGTCTATAAGTAAGAGCTGAATACATAATATAGTCAGGTCTTGTAGTAAGCCATTATATATCAGAAATACCACCACAACCACCACCCTCTTCAATAATCCTTGCGTTAATTTAGTACCTACGTCTTTAAGTAAGAGCTGAATACATATAGTCAGTCTCGTGTTAAGGCATTCATTGACACGATTATGAGAACAAAAATACTGAATAATCATAACTACTATTAATATACCTTCAATACATATACAATACCTTCAATACATATACAATACCTTCAATACATATACAATACCTTCAATACATATACAATACCTTCAATACATATACAATACCTTCAATACATATACAATACCTTCAATACATATACAATACCTTCAATACATATACAATACCTTCAATACATATACAATACCTTCAATACATATACAATACCTTCAATACATATACAATACCTTCACTATATCTTCAATAACCCTCTTCTTCCACCCTATTTCACCCTTGTATTCAGTACGTCTATAAGTCTGACCGTAGGAGCTGAATACATAATACAGTGAGGTCTGTTAATACATTCCTTCACACGCACACCACCACCACCCTCTCTCAATAACCCTTGTGTTCAGTACGTCTATAAGGGAACACATATACGTACATCTATATACATATACATATACATCTACGTCTATACATTAATCTATCTATAAACTAAACTATATATATATCTATAAATTATCCTACTATCAAGGCTTTACTCTTTCTGTATCTCTCTATATGAATGTCTGTCTCTGTCTCTGTCTGTCTGTCTGTCTGTTTCTATAAATTAAGCTGAATACATTAAGTCCGGTCCGGTGTGGTGTTAAGGCATTCCTACACACGCACCACCACCAGGCCAAACAATGGTGTGTGTGTATAGGTGGTGGCGTCACTAACTAACCGTGTATAGCATAGAGGAAGTGCGTGGGAGAAGGGAGTGATCACAACAATGGAATGGAAAGAAAGACTGGAAAAAGGCCTTCTGGGATACGGGATAGATGAAAGGGGGGTAAGGGGGCAGGGGTAGAGGGGTTGAGGATAGAAATAGGAGGGGAAAGGGTTAGTAAAGGGGTTGAGGAAAGAAATAAAAGAGAGGGAAAAGTGTTAGTAAAGGTGTTGAGGAGAGATGTGAAAGAGGAGGATGACGGCAGGGGTGGAAAGGGGTTGTAGATAGAAATAAAAGAGAGGAGGGATAAGGGGAGGGAAGGAGAGGTAGGAGAGAGAAGGAGGTAAAGGGTTGTAATGCATAATAAGAACATAAGAAAATAAGGGAGCTACAAGAGGCCGTAATAGGGTTGAGGAAAGAAATAGGAAGGAGGAAGAGGAGAAGGAAGGAGGAAGAGGAGGGAAGGAGAAATAGGAAGGAGGAAGAGGAGGGAAGAAGAAATAGGAGGAGGAAGAGGAAGGAGGAAGAGGAGGGAAGGAGAAATAGGAAGGAGGAAGAGAAGGAAGGAGGAAGGAGGAAGACGAGAAGGAAGGAGAAATAGGAAGGAGGAAGAGGAGAAGGAAGGAGAAATAGGAAGGAGGAAGTGGAGAAGGAAGGAGGAAGAGAAGAGGAGAGACATGTGAGAGGTAAGGTTAGGTAAGGGAGGAAGGAGAGAGGTTAAGATAAGAAAGTTATTAGGTTATTAGAGAAAGATTACTAGAGAAAGATTACTAGAGAAAGATTACTAGAGAAAGATTATTAGAGAAAGATTACTAGAGAAAGATTACTAGAGAAAGATTATTAGAGAAAGATTACTAGAGAAAGATTACTAGAGAAAGATTATTAGAGAAAGATTACTAGAGAAAAGTAAGAGAGGGAGGTTATAGGAAGGAGGAGAGAGGCGTGTGTGAGGTAAGGTTAGGTTAGGTAAGGTAAGGTAAGGTGAGGTAGGAAGGGAAGAAGGAAGGGAGGAAGGAAGGAAGGAAGGAAGGAAGGAAGGAAGGAAGGAAGGAAGGAAGGAAGGAAGGAAGGAAGGAAGGAAGGAGAGGTGAGGTGAGGACGAGAAAGGCGTGTGTGAGGTAAGGTAAGGTGAGGTGAGGTGAGGTAAGGTGAGGTGAGGTAAGGTAAGGTAAGGGAGAGAGGTTGATGAAAGAATATAGGGACGAAAAAGGGATGAAAGGTAGAGGAAGGAAGTAGGAAGGATGAATATAAGAGGGGAGATAAGAGGAGAGAGGTAAGGTAAGGGAGGGAGTTAGTAGGTAAGGTCCAGCCCAGAGTCCCGCTACACGTTAACCCACATACCGCTGTACTGGTCGGGCTACCCCTCCCCCCCTCCCCTCCCCGCACTCCAAATGTCAACCCACACACACACACACACACACACACAGAGACAGGCGCGCACACACACACACACAGGCAGATAGACAGACAGATAGACACACACACACACCGATGTACTGGCCTGGCTAACACCCCCCCTCCCCTCACTCCAAATGTCAACCCCCACACACACACACATACACACATACACAGATTGACACACATATACACATACAGTTATTCAGACACAAACAGAAACAGACAGGCACATACACAATACACACACACACAACCCCCCCCCTCCCACACACACACACAGATTGACAGACAGACAGACAGACACACACACACACACAGTGACTGCCCTTTTAATAGTAGCCACTCATTGATGGGTGTGTTTTTATGTCTCCTCAATGAACTGTGAAAGGCACTATCACCCTTTAGTCTTGAGTGTCCGAGAGAGGAGGAGGAGGAGGAGGAGGAGGAGGAGGAGGAGGAGGAGGAGGAGGAGGAGGAGGAGGAGGAGGAGGAGGGCATTGCATCGATTAATAGCCTGGGTTTACCTTCTCCTTCCTGTATCGAGCGGTAAAAGATACGACGTACATATCATTGTTTATAGTAGACACATAGACGCCCTTGTTAATCAATAGACCCAGGTGTGTTAAAAGTTATTTAAATAGTACCTTAAACCCTCTCTTAACCCCTTGAGGCCCAGAACGTAATTTCCATTGTACTTTGACCACCATAAGGCGATTTTTAGTGACTATAAGCAATATTTTATAGATATGACCTGTTTAGTACCCTTGTCCAATAGCTAATTTTGTATATTCAGTTACTTTTTGTTATTTTATGGCTAACAACAGACAATTTTTTATGTGAAAGGAATTATCTGGGCGTGAAGGGGTTAAGAGTTATTTATATACCTTAAAATCTCTCCCAACGTCACCCTTTGTATTAATAGCCTGGGGCATAGACCACTGTATACCGTGGTCTATGCCTGGGTTTACAATCTCCTGCCTCTATTGAGCGGTAAAATATGTGTCTATACGTGTTACTGTTAAGATTATAAACATTAGACACATAGACGCAAGTGTAAATTAACAAACTTAGGTATGTGTGTTAGAATAGAGTTATATACCATTAAACCTCTCTTAATGTCACCCTTTGTATTAATAGCATGTATTGAGCGTTAAGAGATGTGTATATACGTGTTACAGCTTAGATAGTACATGGACGCACGTGTTAGTCAATAGACTTAAGTATTTGTGTATTAAAAGAGTGAGTTATATGCCATTAAACCTCTCTCAATGTCACCCTTTTTCCCTGCCTGCGCCACTATACATACATAACCTACATGTAATTACCTGTAACTAATCAGACCCAGCTATGTGTGGTATAAGAGTGAGTCATATACAATGGCACATCAATCAATGTCACCCTTTTTATCTGCCTGCGCGCCACTATACATACATACATACATACATACATACATAACCTACATTACGGTAGTCCTTGTATGCAAGTCGCGTCCCCGCGTAGGGACTCGCGCGTGGTGACCCCCGGGAGTGGCGTCGTATATATAGAGAGGGCGAGGCGACGCGCCCCCCGAAGTATGCCCCCAATGATTGATTTATTTGATTAATTGTATACGCAAGCTTGTCGCCTCCGTGGTGCAGTGGCTATATAGCGCGCCTAGCTACGAATCCGCGGGCCCTGGTTCGAATCCGGGCCAGGGCAAGTCGGCGTGCAGCCATACCAGCGGTTCATCCTTCCTTTTGGGGATGGTTGATAAATGGGTACCTGGGGAAACCTGGGGAAGGTAACTGTGGTAACCCGGATGTCACACTAGCCCTGTGTCCCGGGGTAACGGGTTGTCACCCACCACAGGCTCAAGGACTAATGCCATGGAGACGAGCACCGAGGCCGCGCGCAGCATAGCATATGCCCCCATCTTTATGTGGTATGTATGGGAAAATGATGACCTATATACATACAACTTCCGGATGCGATAATAATATAGGTACAAGTTTCACGTTCTGATTGTTACGAAAATAGTAATAATAATAATAATAGCAATAGGGGGAATATTAAGCTTTGTGATGAGCCTTCCATTACCCTTCAATGTCCACCCTTTACCTGTGCCCCTAATCTAATATATCTACCCCTTCCTCCCCTTTCCCTTCCACCCCTTATATCTACCCTTACCTCCCCCCTCTCTCCCTTCCACCCCTTAACAAATAATGTGCCCCTAATCTCTACCCTTACCTCTCCTCTCTCCCTTACACCCCTTAACAAAATTTGTGCCCCTTATATCTACCCTACCTCCCCCTCTCCCTTCCACCCTTTAACTGTGCCCCTAATATCTCTCCCTTCCACCCCTTAACAAACACTGTGCCCCTAATACCTACCCAAGGTTCCACCCCTTAACAAACACTGTGCCCCTAATACCTACCCTTCCACCCCTTAATAAACACTGTGCCCCTAATACCTACCCTTCCACCCCTTAACAAACACTGTGCCCCTAATACCTACCCTTCCACCCCTTAACAAACACTGTGCCCCTAATACCTACCCTTCCACCCCTTAACAAACACTGTGCCCCTAATACCTACCCTTCCTCCCCCCTTCACAAAACCCAGCGGATGTAATCAGTAGCCACAAATACGCGGGCGGGACCTCATACACCTCACCTACAGCCACAATGACCCAGCACATACACACACACACACACACATAAAAACAAGCTACGCAACAATCAATTCACTTAACCTCGTTTGAACTTTTATAATAGCTATGTAAGTACTCGGTGTTGCACGTACACACACACACACACACGCACACACGTACATACACACAGAACACACACCCACATACACATTCATACATACACCTACACGCACACACACAATATATACCTTGATAGATATAGATATTTTATTGTCCACAAAAATGCATAAAAAACAACAACATAATATACCAAATGACTCATGGACCAGAAATTTATATTGCAGCAGAGAGAGAGAGAGAGAGAGAGAGAGAGAGAGAGAGAGAGAGAGAGAGAGAGAGAGAGAGAGAGAGAGAGAGAGAGAGAGAGAGAGAGAGAGAGAGAGAGAGAGAGAGAAAAAAAAAAATAATACTATATATGAACAGGGAAAAGAGAAAGAGAACGAAAGAGAGGCGTAGCGAGGAGGAAGGAGAGGAGGAACATAAGAACATAAGAAAATAAGGAAGCTACAAGAGGCCGCGAGGCCTACACGTGGTAGTTCCTGTCACCTAACACTACCTACATCCACCTTTCATCCCCATCCATGAACCTATCCAGCTCCCCTTTAAAGCTCCCCAATGACTCAGCACTAACTACCTGTCTACTGAGACCATTCCATTCATTCACCACCCTATTTGTGAACCAGTTTTTCCCTATTTCCTTTCTAAATCTAAGCTTTTCCAGCTTGAATCCGTTACTTCTTGTTCTACCCTGGTTAAAAGCCGTAAGAACTTTTCCTACCTCTCCTTTATTAAATCCCTTTAGCCACTTAAAAACTTCTATCAGATCGCCCCTTACCCTGCGTCTCTCGAGTGAGTGTAATTTTAATAACTTCAATCTCCTCTCATAACTAAAGTTACGCATCCCTTGTATCGTTTTGGTCATCCTTCTCTGCCCTTTTTCTAACAACACTATATCCATCCTGTAATATGGAGACCAAAACTGAACTGCATTGTCTAGGTGAGGCCTGACTAGAGCCAGATAAAGCTTTAGAATAGCTTCCGCACTTCTACTTTTAACACTTCTGGTAATGAATCCTAATACTCTATTAGCTCTATTTCTGGCCTCAATACATTGTTTCCTAGGTCGGAGGTCTGGGCTCACCCTCACTCCAAGATCTTTTTCACCTTCTGATCTTTTCAGCGATACATTGCTTATGGTGTATCTATTACCAGGGTTTTTTTCTACCAACATTCATAACGCTACATTTATCAATATTAAATTCCATCTGCCATCTGACTGCCCACTCGTTAAGTTTATCTAAGTCTCCCTGCAATATGTTTACGTCAGACTGTGATCCAATAATCCTACCTAACTTAGTATCATCAGCAAACTTGCTGATATCACTGCTAATCCCACTATCCAAGTCGTTGATGTAAATCAAAAATAGTAATGGGCCCAAAACAGACCCTTGTGGAACTCCACTTGTCACTAGTCCCCATTCAGATTTGGAACCATTAATTGTAACCCTTTGTTGCCTATTA
>JACEEZ010025572.1:347723-412727 GCA_016584305.1 Chionoecetes opilio
GATGATGTAAAGAATGGTTTGTATGGAAGCTGGAATTCAGGATGTAGCAAAAACCACAATTCTGAGGCACAATGGACGATATATCATCACTAGACCTGCACCTACCAGCAGGATATTATGTATTTATATAAACACATATATATATTCTATTAAAAATTATCTATGCTTCTCTGTGTCAAAAGGAGGAGACAATATATTCTCTATGTAAATTCTCAGGGTCAATGGACGATATATTATCACTAAACTTACACATACCAACAGGATATTAAGTATTTTTATAAAGACATATAATTAATTCTTTATTTTAAGACATATATATTCTTTTAAAAATTGTGTTTTTCTCTTGTCAAAAGAAGGAGACGATCTATCATCAGCAAAGCTACACCCAACAACAGGAAATTAAATACTAAAGTCACCTATATTCTCTAAAAAAAATCTGTGAATCACCCTGTCGAATATATTATGACTTTTTTTTTTTTTACGCTGAAGCCTATAGCGCCTGTAGGCAATTACCTTTGTTCTTGGGGGCTCAGGTCTTAACAGGTCATAGTAGTTATCTACCGTAGATAACAGTTAAGTCGCCAGGACAACTTTTTTTTTCTGTTTACAGACGTGTGGTGGCGTTAATACTTACATTTCTACATCCATGATTTCAGGAAGGTTAGAAGGGGCTATCTGGAGAGTCTGTGTCATTTTGTGTCTTCATCTGTGTCATAGTATGGCTATAAATGAACAAATTACAAGAATATCTACAAAGTGGCTAACAACAGTAAAGTCGCCATCTAGTGTTTATTTACCGAGTGTCGTACCGCTGTCGTCGTCGCCCGAAAAAAAAACGCGTAGTGAAATTTGAAACCGTCTATACTTGCAGATACAAAGCATAAAACAACGCTGAAACAGGGTAGATTAAACAGTCATGATATAAACTACTGTGTATCATCTTCAGTGGCACATACAAATCAGTAGTAATGCTATAATTCGTAATATATGGCGCCTGGCGACTTGACTGCAGGTGGCGACTTTACTGTTATTTACGGTAGGTAAAGCTGAGTTCAAACACGACAGTCTAGAAGTGTGTCTGTCATAAGGCGGCAACACACATTTCTGGATGGCTGCCAAGACAAACAGTAGCCACAGATTTAAAGGCTTTCAAATGCAGGTTTTTTTTTGCCAAGTCGTATAATAGACTTGGCATACCTTGAGACACACACCATTGACCATCTTATCTGAATCATAAGTTAAATGTATTACAATATTAACAAGTATATGATCTGCAAGCACTGTTCCTTATGTTGGTATATACTCTTTTTTTTTAAATTAATGAGGTGAAAAATCTTGCCCCCTTGCTGCTTACTGCCTGATATTTGATGCCAGGAGAAGGGAATACTACAGTTCTTCTATATTTCAGTTGTATTTTATCATAGTTAACCATATTATCAGGTAAACATAGGCATAATTTTAAGCATGAGACCTTAAGATTGAATGGAAGTTTTGCCTCGTTAAATAAAATAGACTATAGTAGTGCAGACAAGCTCACTGTATTAGAGTAAACCTTGCCCTTTCCTCTCCCTTAGTATGGCTCATTATAATGCTATGCTATGCCCTCGCCTTCTCCCCTTGCTCCTATCCTTTCTCCCCTTGCTCCTATCCTTTCTCCCCTAGCTCCTATCTTTTCTCCCCTAGCTCCTATCTTTTCTCCCCTTGCTCCTATCCTTTCTCCCCTTGCTCCTATCCTTTCTCCCCTTGCTCCTATCCTTTCTCCCCTTGCTCCTATCCTTTCTCCCCTTGCTCCTATCCTTTCTCCCCTTGCTCCTATCCTTTCTCCCCTTGCTCCTATCCTTTCTCCCCTTGCTCCTATCCTTTCTCCCCTTGCTCCTATCCTTTCTCCCCTTGCTCCTATCCTTTCTCCCCTTGCTCCTATCCTTTCTCCCCTTGCTCCCATCCTTTCTCCCCTTGCTCCTATCCTTTCTCCCCTTCCTCCTATTCTTTCTTCCCTTGCTCCTATCCTCCTCACACACAGGCCAGGCTCAGGAATACACCACCTCCCTTATTTCACTACACACACAATGGCTGCCTGGGTGTAATTCTGAGCTTGGAATCCCACGGCCTTTAATCTTATGCCTCCGAGACAGGCTGGGGTGAGGAAATATCTTTGAAAATCAATACGTATTTGTATTTATATAGATGGATTTGTTTGTATCTCTGGAAGTACTGTTCTGAGTCACTTGATTGTAAGTACTATGTAGAGGGAATGCATTCTACATCCTGACAGCCACCTGTTTAAAGTCATTGTGTGTTCATCCCAGCATTATTGACTATCTACTCTGTGCCAATGACTGATAAATAACTCATTACTTAGGCTATAAATATATTCCTTTGATAAAACCCTTCATCCCTTACAGCAAAGCTATCATTATGCATCAGTTAGTAAGTACAAAAAACAGCTGAGTTATGAGAGAGTTGATCCACAGGTGAGCAGGTTTTAAACACCCTTCCTTGCCTTACTAACAATAACAAGTACAGCCAAGGCAATACTTTCAAACCCTCTACTTATATGGGCTACTTTCAGAGATACTTGCAAACCTGTCTCTAAATACATATGGTGGTTTTCACAGATATTAAGTCACCTCAGCATGTCTTAGAAGCATTGACATATTCCAAGTTAAGTACTGACCCCAGGACCTAATTATGTACTTCGGTAGAGAGGAGCTCCTGTCTAGACTCTGCAAACTAGATTTTCTAAGCCCTACCTCAACCTTATCCAACAATAATAATTTTACTCACAGCAAATAACTGATTCTGTTTAATGTGTCAAGCCACTATAAGGAGCAAGTAAGTCATGTAAGTAGCATATACATAAGTAACAGACATAATTACTCTATTCTGAACTTGAAAAATAGGAATAATACTGTTATCATATACAAATCAAACCATTCCTATCCTCACACCTTCTCTGCCAAGCTTCACAGTTATCACACACACTATCTCACCTAATCACTGAGTATCTATCACGTATTGAATCACCTGACCTAGGTAACTAAATGCCAATATTTGCCCTTCAATGACATACCACAATCTTGACACCTCTATAAGCTTTAGTACTTAAGTTCATTCCCTCATGTCTATATATTGTGTTGTTTTTCCTGTATGTCTTCGGGTGAGAATAAAACTATTATTATTATTATTAATATTATAAGGGAAAGGCTGTGATTGAGATGTCCTGAGGTTACTAAAGTCTTTTCTCTGCCATTTTACAGACAGGAGACTTGATGGCTATTCATTCAAAGGTTTGTTCTGTCATTACCACCTCATCCTGTCACACCTACCTATAGTGTTATAAGAACATAACATAAGAAAATAAGGAAGCTACAAGAGGCTGTGAGACCTACATGTAGTAGTTCCTGTTACTTAATACTACCTACATCCACTTTTCATCCCCATCCATGAAATTATCCAGCCTCCTTTTAAAACTCCCTATTGACTCCGCACTAACTATCCCATGACTGAGTCTGAGTTATGCCCTTACATCTCTCTAACAATTACAGCCATGGCATGTAACATTTATAGGGGATCAGCATTTGAAGGCATTATTAGTCCCAGCCCGTGTGTCCTTCATCACCTGTTTTTACATAAGGCATTACTGTTTTCCATTCAAAATCTGTTGACTCAGGTTCAACAGGTTCCGTTCAGCATCTTATTAATATCATGACACAGATGGTAGTAACTTTTTCTTGTTTCCTGACTGCCAAAGCAGCGATATAACCAATCAGCGAAACCGAAATCAGAAGATAACAGAGCTAACAATCTATAATATTTCTGCTGCCCAGCGACAACAAGCACAAGTGTCTGCTGGGTAGGAGGGAAGGGGGGGGGGGGGGGTAAACAGGTTATTTGCCCCCCTCCCCTTACCTTACTTAGACCCAAGGGTACCAGTATATATATTGTCAAGCAGTAATGTTAATAATCGGATATCCCTTTGCACCCCCCCGCCGCCCCCACCCTCCCCTTGGGAGAGGAAAAGTTACTGCTGCAGTGCTACACAGAAGAGACCAACTGGCAACGACATATTAAGAGGAAATAAAAACTGAATATTTGAGAAGAAAGATATATGAATGACACCAACAATAATAGCTTCCCCCATAAAAGTACAAACGACTGGGATGGGGTACAAGTGATAGCAGCAAGAAGTGTGCATAATTTAAAGGAAAAACTAGATTAAAATATACAATATGTATCAATGATCAATGATCAATTAATATATATCAATATGTCAACATCACATAAAGATCCATCCTATTTCTAGAGAAAAGTCCTTTAAAGCTGTAATTAAAGCAACACTCAGGAATCAGTTACCTTGCTACAGACAGCCATAAATATTTAATCAAAAGGAGATGTGAAAAAAAAAATTGATATAGCAATGTGGTTGATGTATAACTTTGTACTAGGCGATGGGTAAGTGCACCAACCGATCCTTTAACCATGAATCTCATGGAATAGCCAGGAATACCAAATATAACAAACCAGTAGGAAAATTATTATAATATTAAGGTGCAAGAGATGTAGAGATGTAGAGAGAAAGAGAGTGATGTACAATATGCAACACTATTGTACAGGGAAAAAAATGAAATTACAGAAAGCAATATTACGGTTGAAAAAATATAAAATTAGTCTGAATGCCCGCGCTGAGGCTAAGTCCACAAGCTTACAATGCAACTAAGTCCAGTTAGGTTATAAGTGACATTAGATTTATTTAGAAATATCCTTTAAATGTTTGGGCTGTCAGGAGTTTGTAGATGACAGTTAGTTAAGTTAACCCCTTGAGACTCAGAACGTAATTTCCATTGTAATTTGGGTACTATTAAGACAATTTTTAGTGAATATAAGCAATATCTTATAGATATGACCTGTTTTGTATCCTTGTCCACTAGCTAATTTGGTATATTCAGTTACTTTTCGTAATTTTATGGCTAACAACAGACGATTATATATAGCTAAGGAAAGATCTGGGCGTGAAGGGGTTAAGTTAAAGTGATGGGTGGTCAGGGTTCATGGCTGTGTCTGCGAGCAATGCGATTCTGTCACCGAGAATTATCCATCATCATCATCATCATCTTTCTGCTTAACGTCAGATTTTCCCTTAATATTTAATGAGGTGAGACGGTCGCTGATGCGTTTCCAATTCTATTGTCGACGTTCATCATTTAAATTTACGGCATGAGTTTTACGCCCCGGATGCTCTTCCTGACAGGCAAGCCCAGTACCCACACCTTACAAACTATCAAACCTCTCACATTGACCAATAAAGAAATAATAAAGAAATAAAGGCATGTACTGTCAAGGCTTAAACGTGACATGACATCCTAACATGACAACAGCTGGAGAAAAAAAAAAACTGGTGCCCACAAACCAAAAATGACCAACCAGACCTTAGTTAGAGCTTACAAACTATCCACCCTCTCTCATTGACCAAACTATCCACCCTCTCACATTGACCAAACTATCCACCCTCTCACATTGACCAAACTATCCACCCTCTCACATTGACCAAACTATCCACCCTCTCACATTGACCAAACTATCCACCCTCTCACATTGACCAAACTATCCACCCTCTCACATTGACCAAACTATCCACCCTCTCACATTGATCAACAAAGTGATGTATTGGCATGTACTGTCAAGGCTAATGGGTGACATGACATCCTAACATGACAACAGCTAGAAAAAAAACTGGTGCCTACTTACCAAAAATTACCAATCACAATTGCCATATATTGAGAAACAAGGAAAAACTGCAATTTAATACAATACATGGACATTGGTGACGCATCCTAACCTAACTCCGGAGCCCCTGATGTTATTATTAATTTCTGACGGCTGATGCATTGGTTGGAAAGGTTGTGGCGGAGGTTAGAAATACTGCAAATGGTCAGATCTACAAGTTGAGGATGGTTATAACTACGTGAATTGTATTGTATTAAACTGCAGTAGAGACAAAAAGATAATATTGTTCCGATTAAATTTATACTAATGAAACACATATACAGAACAGAACAGAGAGAGAGAGAGAGAGAGAGAGAGAGAGAGAGAGAGAGAGAGAGAGAGAGAGAGAGAGAGAGAGTTTGATATTGCAGGAAGGAAGGAAGGAATGGAAGGAGGGAGAGAAGGAAGGGAGGGAAGGGAGGAGGAAGGAGGGAAGGAAGGAGATATATGTGAAGGTAGAAATAGTGACAGAAAGGAAGAGGGTAAGAGAGAGAGAGAGAGAGAGAGAGAGAGAGAGAGAGAGAGAGAGAGAGAGAGAGAGAGAGAGAGAGAGAGAGAGAGAGAGAGAGAGAGAGAGAGAGAGAGAGATAGAGACGGTGACATTTAAGTAAGCACAGCATAGCATCACAGCCCCAACATTCCACCACAGACACACAGACAGACAGACAGCGGCAGACACCTCCCATCCTTACCTTTCATATACTCTGCCGCACACACCAACACCTCACTCGAGTCCTCCATGCTAACACAGTCCTTGGAGTCCACTCACTGTAACACCTCGACACTATTCCACACACCAACCCTGCACCAACATACGGTGGGCGAGCCTTCCGTCGTCACACACACACACGCACTAACACTAACACCCTCCCTAACACATGTCTAAGTCACTTTACACGCGTTCAGCCCATTAAGACTGACTCAATTATCACTTAAACCGTCATTATTAGCGAGGCCGTGAGGATAGGAGACAGTTTATCACACTGAGCATCACAACAGTGTCACTCTGTAGCCATGTTTGTTTTAAATGCTTTTATTTAAAACTCCCGAGCCAATCATGAGGCAGGCGGGGAGAGAGGTGAAATTCTTGCCAACGATCTCAATATTTGGCATTTTCTCTATAATCAGCCTCGTATTAGCGTGATTCATACCAACTATACACTTGTGTGATTAAGAAAGTATAGTGTATCAACCCGAAAAGGTATTATATTGCGTGGGTATTGAGTAAGCCATGATAAAAAGAGGAATAAAAGGTTGTGTTTGATAGTCGATGCTAAAATTCCTCTCCTCCTCCACGCTAACAGTTTACAAATTTTCACCTTTATTTTTATTACCAGCTGAGTAATTCCTTGTTTCTGATCACCTACAAGCGTATATGATCAGAGGAGGGTAGTGTATTAGGTCCAAAAGGTGCTAAATGACGTGATATCATGAGGTGGGAGAGATGAGGATTGTCACACGTCGCTACCACCAGCCTCTCATCTCTCTCACACCTCACATTTAACCTTATTTCCTTAATATCCACATCATTTAGCACCTTTCTGATCTAATACACTACACTACTCTTATCATATACGTTTGTAATTGACTAGAAACATGGAATTACTAAGCTGGTAATAAATATAAAGGTGAAAATTGTAAACTGTTAGCGTGGAGAGGAATGCTTAGCAGCGACTATCAAACACAACCTTTTATCCCTCTTTTTATCATGGATTCCTCGATATCTACGCAATATAATACCTTTTCGGGTTGATATACTATACTTTCTTAATCACACAAGCGTATAGTTGGTATGAATCACGCTAATACGAGGCTGGTTATAGAGAAAATGCCAAATATTGAACTCGTTGGTAAGAATTTCACCTCTCTCCCCGCCTGTCTGACCCCCGCGACAATCAGGAGACATGCGTAATTCCTACATTCTCCTGCTGAAATACCCATTGAACCTCATATAATTAATTCCCCTGACCACCTGAGCATGTATTAAGTACATTTCATGTATATATTTGGCTGGAAATAGATACCAAGGCCATATATTACTGCCTATAACAAAAAATATCCATCTCTCTACGCTCTCCACGAAATTCAGGACCGGAGCGAAATCATTAAATTTTTCGTTATAGAAAGTCTTTAGGAATCAGGAACGTTGATCTAACTTATATAGGAGAACACTTTTGATAAGAATAGAGTAATTAGAACAGTAATCATCGTAAATAAGCTGAGATTTGTAAGCTATAACCAGAATTTTTACCCTCTTTCCCCTTCCAGAAATCAAGACCACTGCGTAATCCATATATTTCTAAGTCAAATAATCACTATACTATCAAAAAAATCATATAGCAAGTAATTTAAAGCATCTAATTATATAAAAAACACCTCCATTTAATTTTATCTTCAATGCTTATATCTCAAAGTCATGAAAAAGTGTCAGTAAACATGCTTTAAACGTTTAAAAACCACAGTAATATTAGGATAACACATAAATATCATCTTGTATCGTCTAATTATGTAGTTATAAAGGCTTATGAGTCATTAGTGAGACAGCTGAGAACCAGAGGAACAGTTGTATTGTTGTTGGTGTCTCGTTTGGGTTATTTACCTTCGCCAGCCACAGTCATGGTACGTGCTCCGTGTCTCCCCGCCCTTATCACCGGGCTGTACGCTCAATTACCACCGCAGATACAGTGCCCAGGGCGTGTATAGAGGGGTGTAGTGTGATCTTTAAGGCAGAGTGTGTGTGAGTGAGAGCAGAGTGATAGGCCGGCGCGGGACCCCAGAGCTCAACCCGCGACTTCATACAGGGTGCAGTTCGTACTCAAGTTGTTTCATACACCAGTAGATTCGTACACCAAAAAATTGTTTCGTTGTCTATATGAAACCATATTCGTTTCGTATACTCAGCTCAGAGATGAACTTGATTACTTGAGTTACGAAACGACACCAGGTATGTACGAAAAAACTCAAAATCAGTGTACGAAACAACTAACAAAACCTGGGTACGAAACTCCCTTTAACCCTTCATAGACACTTATAGACAGACATATTAGAATCGGCCAAGAATGTAATGCAAATGTTTTAGTTTCCCAGGTGAAATAGCCAAGGGAAGAGTTGGCAGGATTGTTAACGAAGGAGACGAAGTTGAAGAGGACCTATGAAGCGATATTAAGCGACTAAGGTCACAAGAAGAAGAGGAAGAAGGAGATGTTACCTGTTAATATAATGTTAATATAATACCTGTGATTTCTGTTCTTGGAGTGGGGAAGTTTTGGTCTGGGCTTTGAAAACTACTACACCGTCTTCATAGGATAGTTACTCTCTTGGTCGCCACCCAATGCGGCCGCCCGTATGATCCACATATATAGAGGGCAGTCGCGCGGAGCAAACTATTGTTATACGTATATGTTTAACTTATATAACTATATGTTAAACATAAGATATGTCATAAGTTACTAACCTAACCTCACCTCACTATA
This sequence comes from Chionoecetes opilio, assembly GCA_016584305.1. Classification (NCBI taxonomy): domain Eukaryota; kingdom Metazoa; phylum Arthropoda; class Malacostraca; order Decapoda; family Majidae; genus Chionoecetes; species Chionoecetes opilio. The sequence continues at coordinate 356,960 of JACEEZ010025572.1, forward strand.
ACCCCTAAAAATTACTAACCTAACCTCACTATAACCCCCTAAAAATTACTAACCTAACCTCACTATAACCCCCTAAAAGTTACTAACCTAACCTCACTATAACCCCCCTAAAAGTTACTAACCTAACCTCACTATAACCCCTAAAAGTTACTAACCTAACCCCCCTAAAAGTTACTAACCTAACCCCCTAAAAGTTACTAACCTAACTAACCTCACTATAACTCCCTAAAAGTTACTTATATTGCCGTAGGCGGCCGCATTGGGTATGCACCTCTCTCTCAATAAACACCCTCAGTACCTTTTTAGTTGTATCCTCTGGTCTCTGCGTCAGCCTTCAAGCCAGAGTCAGGAGTGAGGGACAGGGCGGGAGGACTCTTGTAGCACTAAGGGGGAGGGTGTGTGTGGGTGTCCTCAGGTGGCAGTGCTGTAGTAGGTCTCACCACTGTAGGTCTTGTGGAAAGTGTACCAATCTATGTTACTGTCTTATTATACTGCTGTGTTACTATTATGTTTTATGTAGTGGTAACTCAGGCCGATGAAGACAACCGTTACTTTAGCCCATTTTATTTGCACTGCCTTAATCACAGCTGACTGGTCAACTCAACAGGTTGGCCTCGGGGCCCCGAAACAAGACTTGAAACGAAACAATATATATTATATATATATATATGAAACACTCACACAAACTAAACAATATATATGAAACACTCACACACAATTATCCTTAAGTACAGGGTTAATAGTTATTAGATCACGTATACACTACACTCCCCTCTGATCCTATAGATCACTATATTGACATAGTTGCGTAGGTCGGCGCTCCCGGGAACCCCGACGCAGCTGCGGTCTTTCTGGACTATCTGCTCCCTCCTCGATTGTGCCTTCATGCTCGGAGCCCCTCGCAGGGCCCGGCACCTGGATCAACAAGGCGTCGTCTTCCTCTACCACATCCGGCTGCTCTGACGCTGAAAGTTCCCCCGGGGTGGGCAATGGTGAAGTGACCAACCGCAGATCACGCACATGGCGAGGCATGCCGTCAACCTAGACAATCTGGGGTGATACAAGTCGCGTCACCGTGCCCTCGAGGCTCCTGGAGTCGCAGCACCTGCTGGGGTGGCGGATCCACACGCGATCCCCGATGCTATAGCGGTGCTGGTCGTCCGCTGACTGATTTTGCTGCCTCACCTCGTCAATGCCGAGCAGCCTCACCTCGTACCTAAATATCTGGTTGGCAGGGGCGGATGCAGCGTCATTCCCTTGTGGCATCATGTTGTAGCGGTAAACCGCCTCTGCCACAGAACAACCTTTCCGCGCCAGTATAGTTTTCACCGTTCGATGGCATCGCTCTGATATACCGTTGCCTGACGGGACATGGGCACAACGGTATCGGATTGCTATGCCCCAGCGATTGGCGAACTCGCCGAACAAGGAGCTGCGGAAGCTGGTGGCGTTGTCAGTTAGCAGCTCCTTGGGCGCTCCTCGCTCCAAAAACACAGACTCCAGCTGCTCTGTGACGCTGGCGGTGTCTTGACGTCTGATGCCCCTCCAGATGGTGTAACGCGATGGGCCGCAATCTATAAGAGTAAGGTAATGTTGATTATTGACATGACAGATTTCCATACTGACTGCCCCAAATTTCCGAGACTCCCAACTCCCCTTTTTGCCATGTCTCGGGCGCCGGGTCGATGGACTGACATTCACGGCATACTTGAATAACATCACATACCTGCTGCCATTGAACTGTGGGATAGAGTCTTTTGCAAAAATATAGCGTACGCTTGATACCTGGATGTCCGCTGGTTACGTGGATCTTGGCGATGTGCTGCTCAGTGATGGCGACGGCAGCTGCACATGCCAGCTGGTCTCTCTCAGGGCCAAGCCACCTCTTCGGCACCCGAGTGAGCGCGTCAGCTTTGTTCTCGGCGGAAGACACGAACCTTATATCTAAACTCAGGCCATATTCTTCAACGATGGCCCGCAGCGTCTCTAAAAGCCTGCGGATCAGCATCTCGCTTGAGGCCTTGGTCTTCACTCGTGCTTTCTTTGACAAAGTGTCCTTCACCCAATAATACACAGTCCTAGAGTCTGTCATAATGGTTAACTTACTCATTTTCCAAGCAATGGCAAGATTCAGCCCCTTGATGACTGCATCCAGCTCAGCAAGGTTGATGTGAGAGCACTCATCCCGTCGCAACCAGCATGCGTCTTCTATAACGTCGCCGTTCACCTCTAAGACTGCTCCCAGCGCGAGAGAACTTGCATCTACCCACAACGAGTTTTCATCACCCTTCACATCCCACCGCCCTCGGGCCGGATCTGATCTCTTCACCTGTCTCAATGTTTCCTCGATCATAAAGTGCAGCTTTGAGTCGGTGACCTCATCTTCCCAGGAAGTGGTGGCCGCATTGGCACGCCTTTTCAGGTATGATGCCGCCACTCAGCCAGCCGCACACAGGCAGATGACTTGTCAACTGCCCACACAGAGAGAACACCGTCCGCCTCGTCAGTTTCTCAGGCATGTCTGCGATGTTGTTGTCCCGCTTCCAAAAGAGGCCTCGGCGCTCCCCCCAAACTCTCATGCCAAGCACTCGAGCTCCTTCGTGCACACGCTCGGCAGGCTTGCAGATCAGGTCGTGTCGGCTTAGGTGATTCTCAACTTCCGCTGCAGAGGCCACACTTTCGTCCACTAGTATGTCGTCCAGATACGGTGAGGCGGCGGAATTAATTATCTCGTCCCAGCTCAGCACAGTGCTCAAAACCTTTTTCGGGACGAGAGGTGCGATGCTCAGCCCAAAGCCCAACCTTGTCAGGCAGTACCGCATTCCTCGAAACACCACCGTCTGGTATGACCACAGCGACTGGTGGACATGGATTTGCAGGTAGGCTTTACGCAAATCCAGGAGAGCGACTCTCTGACCCCGTCTGCGCCACTCTCTAATTTTCTCCGCGCAGACGTCCACATCGGCGGTGTGCACATCAAGATAAGATTTAAGTTCACGAAAGTCCATCACTGGGCGTACTTTTTTCTTATTACGTTGCACAACAGCCATCAGGGGAATAGTTCCTCTCACTGGCCCGTGAACAACCTTACTGTACGGAACCAGCCAACCATCCTTGATCCATTGACACAGTTCATTCTCGTATTCCTGCCGGGCCGCTTGAGGCATGCGATACTCTGAAACTGTATTCTGCAGTCGCGGTGGCCCCGTGCCACTGCTCCACTTCCATGACACAGTCCACGTGTGGGCTTTCACGTCATATGTCACTCCAAAGTCCTTTTCATCAACGTTTCTCTGTAAGGCAGTTGCCGCTGCTGTCACGACCTCGGATTCCTCGATACCAAACTTTACGTTGTCTAACGAGCGCACTGTCACACCACGCAAGGCATTTATACCATTCATACCCATAACAAAGTCAAAACCAAGCGGCCTGGTTCGCATCACAAGCGCTCTCATTGTCACTGACGGTCCAGAGAGCAGTTGGACATGCACCTCACCCATCCCCATACACTCACAACGCTCACCGCGCATCGTAGTCATGCTAACGTTCACTTTCTTCCAACGAGAGCACATGGGGGCGTACACGATGCACCTCGTGCTGCCGGTGTTGACAAGGACGTCACACTTTACTCAATCAACAAACAACCGAACTGTCGGCAGGGCGCTCGTTACAGACAGTCCGGAGAGGAAGCTGGCGCCAGTGCTACCTCTCCCGAGCCGTTTCCCGGGCACGATGAAGCAATGTGGCCGAGCTGCCTACAGCTTAAACAACACACGTTGCTGCGGCTTCCACGGTGCACTGTAGTGATTCGGTTGGTTACTCACATGACACACCACACTAGCCGACGCTGGAGTTGTCCTGTGCGATCGCCCAGAGCCATCCAGGGGTGTTGTCGTCCCGGCGCCAGCGACCCCCTCTACCAGGACGGCACGTGCCCGGCTCAAAACCTGAGTGACATCCAGGTCTTCTAGGCGTGAACCGGCTCTCAGGATGTGGCTGACTGAACTAGGAAGACCAGCCACAAAAGCACAGATCAGGCCATTGTCAGGTATTCCTCCAAACAGGGCAGCCAGGCGGCGCAGGTCGGCCAAGTACACGTCAACTGACTCACCATCCTGAAGCCGGCGAGGGACAAACTGCTCGTAGGCGACAAACTTATCCGCGGCGAAGGCGGAGATGAGCGCAGCTTTTATCTTGCTGAAGTCGTTTTTGTCTGCGCTGTTGAGCTGCTGGTAGACGGAGAATGCGCCTGCAGTGAGTCGAAGAGGTACGACGGTGTGTAGCTCAGTAATCCCTCGCAGCCGGCACACCAGCTCCAGCTTCTCCAGCCATTCTCCCACTGCATGTAACGCTCCGTCGAACTCTGGTATCAAGCGGAGGTCTGTCGCCAGGCCATCTACACGGGCGGCAGAGTCTTCAGGCTTCATCACTGGTGACTGTGAAGGGGCCTCGATAGCTTGTAGTGGTAACTCAGGCCGATGAAGACAACCGTTACTTTTGCCCGTTTTATTTGCACTGCCTTAATCACAGCTGACTGGTCAACTCAACAGGTTGGCCTCGGGGCCCCGAAACAAGACTTGAAACGAAACAATATGTATATATATGAAACACTCACACAAACGAAACAATATATATGAAACACTCACACACACAATTATCCTTAAGTACAGGATTAATAGTTATTAGATCACGCATACACTACAGTAAATTACAAGGGAGAAACAGGAATCTATCAATTAATTCAGATTTTTTTCCAATGAGGGCAAATAGTTTAAGAATATAGGTATGTTAATTATAGGTACTAGCCAAGGTAACGCCGCCAAGGTAGGTATATAATATGTGGGTTGTGTGAGTTAAAACGATCACAAAAGAACACGAAGCAATAAAGGTCACTGTATAATATTAGCCCCAGCACCATCATGACAGGCAATATTGTTCAAATATATGGTAATGCAAATGGTTTAAGAATATAGGTATGTTAACATGTAAAAAGTGTTTATAATAGGTCAACAAAATCAGTCCAGTTAGCCAATAGAATTCATCATCAGGAAAAATGGACTTGATGTAAAAAGAAATGTAAAGATATTTGGATATATCACTGGTCTATATTTAAAGGGATTATATATCACTGGTTTAATATATGAAGTGAGCTGCCTTATGTGCCGTACATTAAAGGTTTACTGTCCCGCAGGATGTGTTTTTGATGGTGCGGAGGAAGAAGACGACCATCTTCACCGACGCCAAGGAGACGACCACTGTCAGAGAACTCAAAAAGATCATACAAGGTAACTCACTCCTGTCATTTGGCTGTATAGTCTTTTTTTTCTTCTTTTTTTTACGAGGCGAAATATCCATTCTATCTTAAGGTCTCATGCTTAAAATGATGCCTATGTTTACCTGATAATATGGTTAACTGATAAAATACAGCTGAAATTTAGAAGAAGCGTAGTATTTCTTTCTCCTGGCATCAAATATCAGTCAGTAAGCAGCAAGGGGTCAGGATTTTTCACTTCATTAAAAAAGAGTATAGTACTGTAGTTATGGTAATGAAGTATAATTTCTCTGGTATGTCTTATAATATGTAATAATACAAGGTAACTTATTGCTGTCATAATATCCAGTCATTCTTCTATAGTTATGGCAATGAAGTAGTATTGCTCAGGTAAACCTAATAATAAGTATGTATGTATATGGGATGAAATAGTAACTTTTAAATGGGAAGAGTCTTATTGTTCTATAATAACATCCTTCTTTTCTTCCTCCAGGTATAATGAAAGTAGAACCAGAAAACCAGCAGCTAATGAACGAACGCGGGACGGAAATATTCGACGACGACAAACAGTTGAGCGACTACAATTTGTCTGCCCAGACGGCTCGCGCCCAGAGTCCCGCCACGGTTGCCTTGGTGTTCAGGTGAGGCCTTGGCTGTTGCTGTGGCTTGTGCCTGGCCTTAACCCTACCTTCCTCTAGTTATTAACCTCTTAACGCCCAGATCTTTCCTTTACTATGAAAAATCTTCTGTTGTCGATCCATAAAATTCCAAAAAGTAACTTAATATACCTAATTAGTTAGTGGACAAGGATACTAAACAGGTCATATCTATAAAATATTGCTTATATTCACAAAATTATCTAATGGTACCCAAATTACAATGGAAATTACGTTCTGGGTCTCAAGGGGTTAATAGGTGACTGTCCTCTCACATTACATAACTTTTCTTGAATATTTAAATTTACGACTGACATGAGTTGACAAGATAATAGTGAATATTCGCTAAAACACATTCAGTATTTTCATCCTGCGTTACTATAATTTATACTTCTGGATTATTAGTGATAACACAGGGAAGAACTTTTAAAAATGATTCATCAGTCATAGCAGTCTCCTGTTTTGTATGGGTATTGTGTTATATTTGTTACTGATTTCGTGACTAGCCATGCACAGATATATTGCCAGCATGTTCTTATGCATCCTGTCTTAATGCCATTCTGTGTTAGGAATTGGTCCTCTAAGACACATGGTGCAACTAATATCAGTCTTCTTCATTGCCTATTGGATGGAGGCAACTTATTCTAATATGGTAATAATATGGTTAACTATGATAAAATACCGCTGAAATTAAGAAGAACTGTAACATTTCCTTCTCCTGGCATCAAATATCAGTCAGTAAGCACCAAGGGGTCAGGATTTTTCACTACGTTACAAAAAACCGAGTATAGTTATAGTAATGAAGCATAATTCCTCAGGTATATCTGTATGTCTTATTATTATTATTTGTTATTATTATACAGTATTGTCTTATTATTTATTGCCTTAATTATTGCTTTTGCCTTTATGCTTCCCTCAGATAGTAATGTCTGTGCTAGTCTATTTTTGTTATTCCTTTATTTTTATCCCAGGCAAGAGAATGGAGAGTTTGAGAGCCTTGACATCACGCCTTCTGTCCTCTCCCCTTATTCTAATATTGTTGCCTTGATTATTTTACCTTTATTATTGCCTTTGCCTTTATGCTTCCCTCAGATAGTAAAGTCTGAGCTATTTTATTCCTTTATTTTATCCCAGGCAAGAAAATGGTGAGTTTGAGAGCCTTGACATCACGCCCCTGTCCTCTCCCCCCGAGCTGCCGGAGGTCATGAAGCCCCAGGAGACCCAGGCCCACGACATGAACTAACTCCTCCTCTATCTCCCTTCCTTAAAAAGACTTGCCTCACATACTACACAGAAAAACTCCTATGTGGACTGTACACAATAAACCATCAAGATGTTTCCATTAGTCGTATTATTTATGATGTTCAGTTCACATGCACGGTAGTATGTGCATAGTTTTGTTTGCCTACCTCATAGTGACACCAGTGCAAGAGGTGCTATGGACATAAGAACATAAGAAGAACATTAGAAAATAAGGAAGCTACAAGAGGCCGCGAGACCTGCACGTGGTAGTTCCTGTAAAGAACAACTAACTATGTAATGGCCTCAGATATTATGATACTTGAAATATGATTGAATTTTGTTATGTAACCAGAAGTGAAAGCTTGACTGACATCCTTCTATAGTAAAACACAGAACTGCTGATGCCAAATGTTTCTGAACTAACGCTACGTACAAGCTCGGTGAGATTATTATTTTATACATGTATCGTGCGCAGTCCAGCTTGTGAATTGTACGGCATTTCTCTCAAGCTTACCAACACGTCACTTTAGAATGCAAGACACGTATAATTATTGTAATATTTTAGAGTTTACGTTTTTTTCTTCTGCATTAATGAAGCTTGTGAGTCGTTGGCTAGCCAGGCAATGTTTTCCTGACCACATGAAGGCAGTGAGTGAGTCATGAGTGTCCCTCTTCAGCAGGTGTTAATGAATGATTTAATGTAAGGATTCTCAAGACCTGGGCTGCACCTTGTATGGACAGGCTGTGCATCAAATGTGAAGAGTTAATTATTAAAGAAAGAAGGATTTACATGTTAAAGAGTTAAGTGTTAAAAAGAAATAATAATTGTAATTAGGCTGAAGTTCGAACAATTTAAGGAAATGTTTACTGTTGATGATATTGTGAATTTTGCAAATGTAAAAAAATGAAATTTCCGTCAATCTTATTGGTATTTGAGGGTTTTAAAACAACAATGAATTTCATGAGAATATCCATATGAACGTTTTTTTTATGTAATTTAAGATGAAAAACTAATGAAAATAAACTTACAAACATAGACTTGAATGAATCATTGCTATCACGAGATCCACAAAGTCTGGGTAAGAGTTGCAAATACCCAGAAAATCATTTATTTCAATAATTTAAAAAGTAATATTAGTAAATGTTTTCCACGAGACTATTAAGCAACACTGCCGCTTAGTAGTGACTGTAATAGTTCCTTGTTTGATCAGATACCTTATCATACCTTGACAAGCCCATGGTAGTGACGTCATGTCTAGAGGAGACTTTTACTTGTGTGTCTGTGGTTATTTATTGCTGGATACTTTGTACAACTTTATTTGTGTTCAAGAATGATGTATGCCGATATTATTTTTCTTTCATTGTCGTTGCCAGTGATGTATTTGTGTGTCCTGGCTTCTTACTTCCCAATCATACGCCAGTAACGTTAGCTACACAGTTTCAAGTGAATTCAGCGATGTATTCAACAAACTATTTATGCCAGAATTATAGAAGCCCCACCACCCTGTGTACTATAGTGTACATTTAACCTGCATACTCTGTTACTTTATTCACACGAACTCCTGCTCAACTAACCACCATGCCTTTAGATATCTATACTAGAATGACAATGTAGACACAATTGGTTGGTTGAGTGTGTTGCTTTAAGACTACCTAGCTTGTCATCTCGCCACGGTCGTTATGTGGCACGAAAGATGGTCACCAGTGATGTATTGGATCTGCTACGAAATATGTGAAATACTTCAGTTTATTGAATGTCTGAATCCTAGTAAATAGCCAGCAATCTAATGGTACTGTTTGGTCAGCCATTGCATCAATGACTGAATGTCTCCTGCACTTATCCCAATAGAAAATGAGATACTGAAGTAATTTGCTCTAAAGATTTCCAGGATCAGCACCAGACGTTAGACCACCTTTCATAAGAACATTAGAAAATAAGGAAGCTACAAGAGGCCGTGAGATCAACATGAGGTAGTTCCTGTTACTTAATACTACCTACATCCACCTTTCATCCCCAAATATGAAATTATCTAGCCTCCTTTTAAAGCTATCAGTCCCAACACAGCCTAGAAGAACCTTATCAAGCTTCTCGCATAACTACAGTGGAACGACCCCGTTTTGTACCGATCCAGGAAACCGTTACTTCCAGGTCCCCACGAGCCATCACACCCTGGACTGCCTTACCCCCGGCTCACACTGTGTTGTAACGTGTGCTACATCTGTTATCTTTGTTGACGGCTGGTCTAGATTAGTTAACATAAATCTTGTGAGATATTACTATGCTATATTTTTTCATGTATTCTTCAATCCATTCGTTCTCAAACTATCACATCGGTTTCGTTAGACAATGATGCTCTGACGATTTCAGGCGACAGTAAACCTGTATGAAATATGATTTGCATTTTAATCCAACTTTGTAAATTTTGTTACGTTTATGAGTAAATGTTTCAAAACTGAAAAGGCAAATTCTTCTCACATCTCCTTTGCATTAGCAACATTCGATATTCACTTCTTATTGTGCTCAAACACCATACCATTGCGGTGCACATAGTATTACTATTGCAATGGTAACTATTCATGTATATGTGACATTCTTCCCGTACTTCAAACTTGGAAGTCAAGATAGAAAAATGCACCAATGTTCTGTGATGGAAGCATTGAGAGACAAGGGCTTATGCATCCAAGAGTGTGATGGGCATGTATGGGGGAGGGAGAGAGAGAGAGAGAGAGTAGGATGCACTGTTGATCTGGGATGTTAAACATGTTGGCATAATCAGCCTGTGAGCATTTGATACAGGCATTTTTTTATGATTTTCTGGAATTGTAAGCGCACAATTATTTTTCGCTGAGGAAATCCCTCTGCTTTGCCATTATGCTTGAAGGGCAGCATGCATGTGGGGAGCTTGTATACTCCACCCACCTTTGCAGGGGTGGATCTAAGGGATGACCTGGATATCTCACTGGCCACCCCAAATCCTAGTCAGCGATGTAATGAAAATTTCACCATGTTTCCAATTGTTATACTTGGAACTCATGAGCAAAAAATTGAATTACATGTATAAATTGACAGTGATCAGTAAAATATAACACACCTGAAAAAATTGGTTCCTCCGTGGCCACCCTGCACTAGATCTGAGTGCAGCTTTGGCCACCCCAGGCAAACTTTTCTGGCGCCTCCGCTGCACCTGTTTCTATCCTGGCGTGTGGCTGAGTGGTGCACCGACTGCCTGGCTGGTGGTGGTGAGGGAAGCACTAGTGATAGGAAGGCCTCACTGTATTCCCTTTGGTGATGTTCAACTGCATGTGTATCATCTGTAACCAAATGTTGATGTGCGGAAATATATTAGCTCAGTAACTTGACAGAAAGAATGATTGACAAATACACTCAGATATCCTGTAAACTCACTAAAAAACATTGTAACAATTTGCACCTATTGTTTGAAAATTCCTTCAACGCCTGCTTCTTATGCCCCCCAGTATCCCCTTCCATGCATTGCTGCATCCCGACTCTCATAGCACAGCACCACATGGCTCCAGCTGCTTCTTTCCCTTATTCACTCACTAATTTACTTACTGCTTGAAAGAAAAAAAATGTACAATACTTCTGGTATTGTTTCAATCATCCTACATTATTCTATTTGAAAAAAATAAGTGCTTGTTGAACAAAATACAAATTCATGCTAGAAAAATGTGTCAAAGTATGAAAAAGCATGATCACTTTCTGGGCACGTAGCATCTTGACTGGCTTGCTACTTAACGAAAAGTTCCATAGAAAATTTGTGTTCACCGACCTGCAGAGAACTTCCTGGAGATGAAGTGGCCTCATGCCCCCAAGGGTAACATTCATCCATTCAAAACGACTCATTTTTATTTGTCATCATTATAATCTTCATCTTGTTTCCTGCTGTAACACGGGCTGGCCTGACGTGTCTGGGATGTCTCACTGGTACATTTCTTTTTCTTAAACATTAATGCCTATAGCGCCCGTAGGCAGTATGACCTCCAAGGCTCGGATGGCAGGCCCTGGAGGCTACTTGAGGGCTGTGACGGTTGGCCCTCGCCCGTGGTGGGGTCATCACTAGTGACAATGTCTCACTGGTACATGAAGGTAAGGAGTCATCACTGGTGACAATGTCTCACTGGTACATGAAGGTAAGGAGTCATCACTGGTGACAATGTCTCACTGGTACATGAAGGTAAGGAGTCATCACTGGTGACAATGTCTCACTGGTACATGAAGGTAAGGAGTCATCACTGGTGACAATGTCTCACTGGTACATGAAGGTAAGGAGTCATCACTGGTGACAATGTCTCACTGGTACATGAAGGTAAGGAGTCATCACTGGTGACAATGTCTCACTGGTACATGAAGTTAAGGAGTCATCACTGGTGACAATGAGTCAAATCAGTTTGTGAAGCAGCACAGGACCTTGTCACCTTCACACGCTATGCAGACAACCTCCACCAATAAAGGCACAGGACAAGCTTCTTACATGTTAAGACTTCTTATCAAATTACACCTGAGACAGAAAATGCTGACAACATGTAGCTGACAAAAGTTTGCTGGATGCTGCTAATGCTAATCAGGAAAGGAAGACTCCTGCATGGCGGGTCACTCACACCAACGCTTAGGACTGGAGGACACAGCTGAAGAGATACATTCCTTTCAGTATACCTGCTGATAATGTTGATAAAGCACCATGCAAGCTATCCTATCCTTACACTAAGTAGCACAGAGCTTGGCTTCACTTTGCTTCAGGACGGGACACTTGCGTATGTGTAGCTTCAGCTGGTGTCTCTGAGGGTAGCCCGAGTCACACCACTGGCACTGGTAGGGCCTCACCCCCGTGTGGATCCTTTCATGCACGGTCAGGTGGTCTTTCCTCCTGAAGGCTTTGCCACAGTAGCCACACACGTGCTCTCGACTCGGCGCGTGTACTAAAAGATGCACATTCAGGTTCTTTTTGGCATTGAACTTTTGCCCACACACATGACACACATGGCCCTGGTCTCTGTGCTGGACTCTGTGCGCTAAGAGTTCTCTGTCGCCCCAGAATTCCTTGAAACACACGTCGCACTTGAAGGTCATTTCGTGCGTGTGTTCGCGGTTCCTGTGGTAGTAAAACTGGTAAGCTCTCTCCTTGCCTTGGAATATCTTGCCACAAAATTCACAAGTAAATGTTTCTGGGTATTTATTTCCTTTGGTATTGCCAGGAAAGGTGTTACTTTTATTCATGACATTCCCGCCCAGTACATCCTGCTGCCCTAATATCCCCACCAAATTCTTGCGCAAACTTTTATTGGCAGCCTTTGCGTCACAATCCTGCGTGTGTCCCTCACTCGCACACTCACCTCTGCTGGCAGGCAGGACCGGCGACTCTTCCAGCAGCAAGGGATCCTTTTCCAACACAACCTTGCAGGAACCATCATCTTCATCAACAACACTCTTCACACACTCTTCACTTTTAACACTGATCTCCACAAACTGCTTCAACTCCTCCCCGTCCGCTGGGTCTTGTGTGACAGGCGCCGGGTGGAGGCAGGATAGAGCTCTGCCGGCCGTGCTCTCCAAGGCGGCGTCCTCACAGTGCCACGTGACGCCCTCGGCACTGATGACGGTCTCACAGCAAAGGAAGGAGAACAGATGCACGGCCTCCCTCCCAACACTCTCCGATAGGTTCCCCATCCACACCTGAGCGGCATTACCTGAAATATTGCCAAACATTCCACATCAATTTATAAATGTATGCTATTATCCTTTTTTTTTATATTGACAAACAAATTAAGAATGTTAACTAACAAGTAATGTGTCCTGTACAGCTCCAGGAATACTGTCATATTGCTCTAATTCTTGCATTTTTCTCTACACTTTCGCTCACACACCCTAACACTCTGTCCTCCCATTTCCCTGAAGCTCGTCCTCTACTACTCACCACAATATACATGGGTGAAACAGTCAAAACATACACTGGTAAATAGGATGTGAGTATGACAAGAGACCAAAAGACACACTTCTTGATTTCACATATAAATATCATTGTACATACTCTCCAACCTTTATGTGTATGTATGGTATGGTCGTGACAGGAGAGTCTCCATGTATTCCTGTCCCTGCAGTCCCCTCCGTGTATGTTATAATTCTCTCATTTTTCTCCCGCTCCTTTCTCTTACATACTCCAGCACTGTGTCCTTCCATTTCCTCTCTCTCATATACTCAATCACCGTTTTCCTGTCTCATAATTCAGTCTCAAGTCTTAAGTCTACACTGCAGCATGTTCCTTGGACCTCCCTCTCTTACCAGACTTTATGTAGAAGAGAGAAAAATATTATAATAACTCACCTTTGCTACAATTATGACAAGTCTCAAGCAGGTGTTTCAGAGACTGTTCATTGAGCGTCACAAAGGCACCCATGGTAGGTCCTTACTGTTGCTGAGGTGACCAAAGGAGCGTTGGGGAGCCTCAGCCACTCTGCACAAGGGACGCCACACGACTACTACTCTGCGGAAGGAGGCAGGAAATGTTAGTGGAATTTTGTGGGAAGAGGCACGAAATATGGTAGAATTTTGTGGGAAGAGGCACGAAATATGGTAGAATTTTGTGGGAAGAGGCACGAAATATGGTAGAATTTTGTGGGAGGAAGCACAAAATATGGTAGAATTTTGTGGGAGGTGGCACGAAATATGGTAGAATTTTGTGGGAGGAAGCACGAAATATGGTAGAATTTTGTGGGAGGCACGAAATATGGTGGAATTTTGTGGGAGGCGGCACGAAATATGTTAGAATTTTGTGGGAGGCACGAAATATGTTAGAATTTTGTGGGAGGCACGAAATATGTTAGAATTTTGTGGGAGGCACAAAATATGGTAGAATTTTTTGAGAGGCACGAAATATGGTGGAATTTTTTGAGAGGCACGAAATATGGTAGAATTTTTTGAGAGGCACGAAATATGGTAGAATTTTGTGGGAGGCACGAAATATGGTAGAATTTTTTGAGAGGCACGAAATATGGTAGAATTTTGTGGGAGGCACGAAATATGGTAGAATTTTTTGAGAGGCACGAAATATGGTTGAATTTTGTGGGAGGCACGAAATATGGTGGAATTTTGTGGGAGGAGGCACGAAATATGGTGGAATTTTGTGGGAGGCACGAAATATGGTGGAATTTTGTGGGAGGCACGAAATATGGTGGAATTTTGTGGGAGGCACGAATTATGGTGGAATTTTGTGGGAGGCATGAAATATGGTGGAATTTTGTGGGAGGAGGCACGAAATATGGTAGAATTTTGTGGGAGGCACGAAATATGATTGAATTTTGTGGGAGGCACGAAATATGGTTGAATTTTGTGGGAGGCACGAAATATGGTTGAATTTTGTGGGAGGCACGAAATATGGTGGAATTTTGTGGGAGCATGAAATATGGTGAATTTTGTGGAGGAGGCACGAAATATGGTAGAATTTTGTGGGAGACACGAAATATGGTGGAATTTTGTGGGAGGCACGAAATATGGTAGAATTTTGTGGGAGGCACGAAATATGGTGGAATTTTGTGGGAGGCACGAAATATGGTGGAATTTTGTGGGAGGCACGAAATATGGTGGAATTTTGTGGGAGGAGGCACGAAATATGGTGGAATTTTGTGGGAGGCACGAAATATGGTGGAATTTTGTGGGAGGCACGAAATATGGTGGAATTTTGTGGGAGGCACGAAATATGGTGGAATTTTGTGGGAGGCACGAAATATGGTTGAATTTTGTGGGAGGCACGAAATATGGTTGAATTTTGTGGGAGGCATGAAATATGGTTGAATTTTGTGGGAGGAGGCACGAAATATGGTAGAATTTTGTGGGAGGCACGAAATATGGTTGAATTTTGTGGGAGGCACGAAATATGATTGAATTTTGTGGGAGGCACGAAATATGGTTGAATTTTGTGGGAGGCATGAAATATGGTGGAATTTTGTGGGAGGAGGCACGAAATATGGTAGAATTTTGTGGGAGGCACGAAATGTGGTGGAATTTTGTGGGAGGCACGAAATATGGTAGAATTTTGTGGGAGGCACGAAATATGGTGGAATTTTGTGGGAGGCACGAAATATGGTAGAATTTTGTGGGAGGCACGAAATATGGTGGAATTTTGTGGGAGGCACGAAATAAGGTGGAATTTTGTGGGAGGCACGAAATATGGTGGAATTTTGTGGGAGGAGGCACGAAATATGGTGGAAATTTGTGGGAGGAGGCACGAAATATGGTAGAATTTTGTGGGAGGCACGAAATATGGAGGAATTTTGTGGGAGGCACGAAATATGGTGGAATTTTGTGGGAGGCACGAAATATGGTGGAATTTTGTGAGAGGCACGAAATATGGTGGAATTTTGTGAGGCACGAAATATGGTGGAATTTTGTGGGAGGCACGAAATATGGTGGAATTTTGTGGGAGGAGGCACGAAATATGGTGGAATTTTGTGGGAGGCACGAAATATGGTGGAATTTTGTGGGAGGAGGCACGAAATGTTAGTGGAATTTTATCGCACTCCAAAAAGGGATCATAATGAAGTAATATATAATAATTTGCCTTAACAATCATTGGCTAATCAGAGGAAACCGTCTACCAACACCAAATAAAGGTAATAAAATAGAAGGAGTAAAACTAAATACATGAAAATTGGACGGAAGGAGGCACGTAAGGTTGGTGGAGATTTGTCGCACACCAGAACAGTATTTTAATGAAGTCATTGATATTGATTTTTGCCAATTAATCATTGGGTAACCAGAGGAAATCTCAGGAAAAATTAAGAAAAAAACCTTCGCTGATTTGTTACCTGAGAATACACGTACCATTATGATGAGTGTTTGTGGCATTACATTCCATCGCCCACAAAAATAACCCCAAATTTCCCACAGGTTTCCCTAGGACAGCAAAGGGGTTATGGGGTATACTTTCCGATAGTCTACTTCATATTACAGTTAATATCTTCAGCTTCAGATCACCTTCATATTACAGTTCACATCTTTTCATATCACCTTCATGTCTTCACCTTCATATTACATTCATATCTACAGCTTCACTTCAATAGGGATGAAAGGTGAATGTGTAGGTAATGTATGTGTGTGTTATATGAACAACCTCGTGTAAGCATGCATACCACCCTCACATAAGCTTCCAAATGTCCATATAAACTTGTAAATGCCGAATAACAACGTAATCTCATGTCTGTGCTCAGTGGACTTACCTCACACCTCCTCCTTCTTCTTCCTCTATTCGGTAAATTTCTAGTGTTTGCCCATACTCTCCCACTTCCCCCAAACAAGTTTAGGGACCTGTGGGAATGCTGGGTTTTCGGGTAGGGAACAAATTATGCGTCGGAAACACGTAATCAAAGAGTTGTGTAGGGAGGGGGGGTAAAATTCCCTAGATCTAGGGTAATTTCCTTATATCTTAAGAGAAATTTGCCTAACCAAAATTAACCTGACCTAGCGGGGGGCTTGATCCACTGATAATCTAACCTAATCAAATCTAACCAAGCCAACCTAACCAAATCTAACGTAACCTAATCTAACCTATTCAAACTACCAAATCTAACCTAACCTACCCAAATATAACCTAACCTACCCAAATATAACCTAACCTACCCAAATATAGCCTAACCTAACCTCCTAGCGGGGTGTTGGGGGGTTCTCGACACTTGGGTCATCATTCTGTGAGGATCGTCAGGTTCACATGTCTCTGGACTTAGAAAAAATCCAATGAATTTTCCCTAGATCTAGGGAATTTTTCAACATCCCAAACTCAAAAACTATGTGGTTGCGACGCATATTTTGTACCCCAGCCAAATATCCCGCATTCCCCCACGTCCCCAAGCTTGTTTCGTGGGAGAGGGGGAGTATGGGCAAACACTAGAATAATACCCTCTATTCCACCTCCTTGCCTCTTTCCCTTTCACTTTCTCTCTCCTCACACCACTTGTTTTCCTCTCTGTTTCCTCCTATATGGCAGTTTCCTTCATCACGTCTTTTCTGGCTCTCTTCTGTTTTCCGTCAACGTCGTCCTCCCGTTTGTCACTTCTTCTATTTTCCACCTCCTTTCCTCTTCTTCTCCTCCTCTCTCTCTCTCCTCACATCACTTGTTTTCCTTCTATTTCCTTATATATATCGGTGTTTTGAACTGTTTCTTTCAACCACTTCTTCTCTCCTTCGCTCTTGTTTGTTTACATCCTGACGCCACCCACGTGTGTCTGTCTGGCCGGCGACATCTGACAACTATACCACCTGTCAAACTTACTATTACCACCTTTATATAGCTTAATTAATCATCTTAGAGGCTCTATAAGGAATCAGAACGCAGTATTGAGCCCTTATCTATAACACTACATTTTCAATTAATAACAATAAGCTACGATTTAACTGTATTACGATAAATAAATTGTCTCTCTGGAAATATCTGAGTCTATTTGGTTAAATTTGTTGGCATGTATCATCGTCATCATCAGAAGGCACCAGCATTTACTGGAACAGTATAAATCTCTTAATAAGAACTAAATAGATGGCTTAATCACTGTGAGTATAGCCTTTTCAGACTAAATTCAGCTACCCTATACAATTTCTCTTATATAGGGATTTTAAATAAATGTCTCACAATACAATAATCACAGTAGGCCTACCTAGCTACTACCTACATTATAGAGTTAGAAGTTGCATTTTTCTGGTATAAACCTATCAATAAGAACTAAATATATGACTGTATTACTGTGATCATAGCCTCTCATGACCAAATTCAGCTACCCAATACCAGACTTCTCTCATATAGGACTAAAATAGACTTCTTACAATATAATAATCCCAGTACAGTCTATAGAGCTAGGTAGAAGGTGCATTGATTTAAGGAACAATTTATTCAGTCTTAACACTTGTAAAGCCGGCCACACACACACCGGCGCGGCCTGTCCGGCCGACGAAAAGGGGCGTGGCTAGAGGCGGCCGGTGTGTGTGGGGGTGTTTTTCATCCGGCGGGGCCTGTCGCAGCGGCCGGATGAAAATCAGTCGGCGCTTGAAAATTCCGTCCGGCATGGCCTTCCGCCTGCGTGTGTGTGGGTGCCTTCCGGCTCGGCCCGCCCCTCGCTCGGCCAGATAATGACTAATTGTACCAGTTATAATTGTATTTATGATAATATAGGTATTATATATGACGTTATATATATATTATGACGTATTATATATAAGTATTATATATGGCTGCACATGCAGCCATCACCAACAAGTCATTTTCGGACAGCGGATTCATGTTGTCATCACGGTGGTCCGACGTGTACTGTATATTTTCATGAGGTGTGTGTGTGGGTCTCGTCCGGTGAACGATGCCCCGCCACTTTTTGTCGGCCGGACAGGCCGGTGTGTGTGTGGCCGGCTTAATACATCCCATTTACTAATAGAGGGAGTAATTATTAACATGTGAAGACTATGAAACTATCAGCAATGTAAGAATTAATTAATATCAGAACAAATAACATAAGAAAATAAGGAAGCTACAAGAGGCCGCGAGACTACACGTGGTAGTTCCTGTAAATATCTGCTTCAAATCATTCTTCAAAAATGTAATCTAATCTAATGCAATGCTCCTTTAATGGCGTTCTTCAAAAGGGGAATGCTTGTAATAGAATCTTAAGTCTATATTTACCCGTCCACATACTTGTTCTATATAGCTACTATTATCTCAGTCTCTCTCTCATATCTCCTCTCACTCTCTCCCATAATCTCCTCTCTCTCTCTCTCCCCCATATTTCCTATCTTTCTCTCTCCCCCATATTTCCTATCTTTCTCTCTCCCATATCTCCTCTCTCTCTCCCCCATATTTCCTATCTTTCTCTCTCCCATATCTCCTCTCTCTCTCCCCCATATCTCCTTTCTCTCTCTACCATATCTCCCCTATCTCTAACTCTCTCCCACATCTCCTTTTTTCTCTATCTCTCATGCAGTCCAATACAAAGTCCTCATCATATTTCATTTAACCTTCCATTCAAGCCCACAGAATAATTTTGTTCATATCTTCTGTCTGTTCTGATATTCCCTTCCTTCTCTCTCTCTCCTATCTTCCAAATATTTCAACACTGCCTCCCATATTTCATTGAACCACCCTCTCTCCCAATACTTCTTCCTCCTTATTTCCACGTTGGCTTAGGACCAAGGCAAGATATTAGAATTTATCTGTATATATTCCATTACTTGTCCATTTACATTTTCACGGCTCTTACTCTATATGGATTTCCGATTTCAATGCATTATGTTACTCTCTGTTATAACCCTCCACCTCCACCTCTGACAATATTAAACCCACTTACCATTTTTCTATAATCAGCAAGAAATGTAATCTTCAAGCAACATTGTATTATTCAGTTTCCATTTACCGTCAATAACACTATAGTCGCCACTACACTAATTCGCCAGGTGCCATATATTACAAATTTTAGCATCACTACAGACTTGTATATGTCACTGAAGAGGCATGCACAGTAGTTTATATTATATACCTGTCTTCAGTGGCACATACAAGTCTGTAGTGATGCTAAAATTTGTAATATATGGCGCCTGGCGACATTAGTGCAGTGGTGACTATAATGTGAGGGTAGCATTGTCTGCACACGCCTCTACCTCAACATAACCAACCCTTGTGTTCACCTCCCACACAACTCCCTCTGTAAACACCCAGTGACATAATACATAGTACTTGTCACATTCCCTATCTATCTTAATGCTTTAACCTGCTTCACCATTCACCTTTTTAAACATGTCTTTCTCTCTCTAAGATACCTTTACTCTACTCTATCAATCTTCAACCCATCCCATATTGCCTCCCATTCAATCATAAGAATATAAGAACATAAGGAAGCTATGAGAGGCTGGGAGACCTACACGTGGTAGTTCCGGTTATTTAACACTACCTACATCCACCTTTAATACCCATCCATGAAATTGTCTAGCCTCCTTTTAAAACTCCCTAGATTCTACAATCCCACTCAATCCTGGTAAATACCTTTCACAGATCCTGCAATGCTGTAGTACATGCTTTCCTTCCTCTTACAATAACTGCTCCACACAACCCTTCTAAATTATTTTACTCCTCGATAGTCTTGTTGGTTGTAGTAATATTCTGCATCCCTTCAATCTCAGTGCTGATGCAGGACTCCTTATCAGATAATACTCAATACAGGAGCACCACCACTAAGCCAGACCTGCTGTTTCTGTTTGTTAGGGAAAAGGTATGCTGTATGAGAACAATGCAATATAATTTTTTTCAACTTAAAACACCGAGTTGCAATATTACCTCACCTTCAAACACACCTAAGGGCTTCAGGTGTTAAGAACATAAGAACATAAGGAAGCTACAAGAGGCTGGGAGACCTACACGTGGTAGTTCCTGTTACTTAACACTACCTACATCCACCTTTCATCCCCATCTATGAAATTGTCTAGCCTACTTTTAAAGCTCCCTAATGACTCCGCACTAACTACCTGACGACTGAGTCCCCCCTAATGACTCCGCACTAACTACCTGACGACTGAGTCCATTCCAATCATTTACCACCCTATTTGTGAACCAGTTTCTCCCTATTTCTTTTTTAAATCTACATTTTTCCAGTTTGAATCCGTTACTTCTGTGTTATTGATAAAGAGAACACTGCAGTTATATACACTATAATTCATGTCATATACAAAGAGTAACATACACATAGTCATTGTTGATTGTCACCTACATGGGTATTGCTGTTAATTAACCACAAGGATCTACTTCCACAGATCTTACTTCACTGCTATTTTCTTCCTCACTCCCTTCCTCCAGACCGAGTTGCTCGCACGTCCACTTAAAGTGTTCCGGGGGCGGGGCGGAGAGTACTAGATCCGACTTATCCTTGTTGAACTGAGAGAGAGTGACGCTGGACAGGTGGATGTGGCAAGGAATTAACTCTGAGGATCTTAAGGGCAGAGCCAGTGTGGAGTAGAGAGTGTCTGGCAATACCTGGGGATCAAGGGATAGAGATAAGTGATAAAGGGAATTTCAAGTCAGGGGTTTAATTGGTTAAGATAACTATATGTAAAATAAGGGAGGAAGACGTCATTAATCTACTATAATAACGATATATTGAGTTGTGAGAAGAAATGACAATGACAGCAAATCATCATCATTAATATCACAATAGTCAACATCCCACAATGAATAATGTATGTAATGAGTAATATAGGATGAATGAGATAGAGAAGAGAGAGAGAGAAGAGAGAGAAGAGAGAGAGGAGAGAGAGAGGAGAGAGAGAGAGAGAGAGAGAGAGAGAGGAGAGAGGGAGAGAGAGAGAGAGAGAGAGAGAGAGAGAGAGAGAGAGAGGAGAGAGAGAGAGAGAGAGAGAGAGAGAGAGAGAGAGAGAGAGAGAGAGAGAGAGAGAGAGAGAGAGAGAGAGAGAGAGAGAGAGAGAGAGAGAGAGAGAGAGAGAGAGAGAGAGAGAGAGAGAGAGAGAGAGAGAGAGAGAGAGAGAGAGAGAGAGAGAGAGAGAGGAGAGAGAGAGAGAGAAGAGAGAGAGAGGGGAGAGAGAGAGAGAGGAGAGGGGGAGAGGGAGGGGAGAGGGAGAGGGGAGAGGGGGGGAGAGGAGAGAGAGAGAGAGAGAGAGAGAGAGAGAGAGAGAGAGAGAGAGAGAGAGAGAGAGAGAGAGAGAGAGAGAGAGAGAGAGAGAGAGAGAGAGAGAGAGAGAGAGAGAGAGAGAGAGAGAGAGAGAGAGAGAGAGTACTGTAAGAAATAAATATTAAATCTTATTCCACACCTGACATTATGCTCGGGGTTTTATACAATATATTCCCATTATCAATCTCAATGACTAAATCTTTCATCCAGAGACACCGCTTCCCTCATAGAAATATAGAAGTTTGGAATGGACTAAATGAGGAGGTGATATCGGCAAAGAATGTACAACAGTGGAAAGAAAGACTGGATAAATGTAGATACGGAGACGGGACCCCACGAGTGTAGCTCAGGCCTTGTAAAACACAACTAGGTAAATACAACACTGTGTTTACCTGTGGCTCCCGAGTGACATTGTGAGGACTGACTTGTATCCTGCGGCCGGCCAGAGTCTTGACCCGCCTGGCGTACAGGTGGTCGCCCAGCACCGGGCTGTAGGAGTAGGCCAGCCACACACGCAGGAAGTGCCACTTGGACACCTGGGCCTTCAGCTGCGAGGGAACACTCAATTAATAATGTAATAACCCTGTCTAAATTATGATGCCAATACCATACATCAACATACAACTACTAGTACTCATACATTGATCTGCCTTTCTTCCAGTGTTATGTAACTAGACGGTTAACAGAAATAAACATTTACGACAAAATAGCATTGGTAGTACTGCAAATACAATATAACCCCAGAAAACCATCAGTAAAGTAATGTACAGAACCCATTAACCCCTTGAGACCCAGAATGTAATTTCCATAGTAATTTGACTACCATTAGAACATTTTTAGAGACTATAAGCAATATTTTATAGCTATGACCTGTTTAGTATCCTTGTCCACTAGCTAATTTGGTATATTAAGTTAGTTTTCGTAATTTAATGGCTAACAACAGACAATTTTATATAGCAAATTAAAGATGTGGGCGTGAAGGGGTTAATAATGTAATTACCCTCAGTCTAAATTATGATGCAAATACCATACATCAACATAACTACTAGTGCTCATACATTGACCTTCATGACGTCACTGTGCACCGGATACAGACAGTCGGAAGGTTTGCTGCCTCAACACTCACTATAGTCCATTTTTTTTACGAGGCGAAAATTGCATTCTATCTTAAGGTCTCATGCTTAACATTATGCCTACGTTTACCTGATAATGTGGTAAACTATGATAAGATACAGCTGAAATTTAGAAGAAGCATAGTATTCTCTTCTCCTGGCATCAAATATCTGTCAGTAAGCAGCAAGGGGGCAGGATTTTTCACCTCTTAAAAAAAACCAGAGTATAGCTTCTCATGTCCTGATTCCAATAACACATCCCCCATGTAATCACCCTCAGGTTAAATCATGATGCAAATACCATGTATCAACATAACTACTAGTGGTCATACATTGATCTGCCTTTCCTCCATTGATATCTAACTAGACGGTTAACAGAAATATACTTTTTTACAACAGAATGACACTGAGAGTAATGTCAATACAATCTGGCTCCAGAAAACCTTCAGCAAAGTAATGTTCAGAACCCATTAACCCCTTGAGACCCAGAACATAATTTCCATTGTAATTTGACCACCATTAGATGATTTTTAGTGAATATAAGCAATATTTTATAGATATGACCTGTTTAGTATCCTTGTCCACTAACTAATTTGGTATATTCAGTTACTTTTCGAAATTTTATGGCTAGACATCATACATTTTTTTATAGCAAAAGAAAGATCTGGGTGTGAAGGGTTTAATCACCCTGCTTTACCTCCACCAGTGAGGCGTCATGTTCCTTGCTGTACACGAGAGCCCTGTGCTGCACCACCGTCGGCTTCACCTCCCCCTTGGCGGCGGCGCTCCTAGAGTAACTCTTCTGGATCACAGGCTGAAACAATCAAAACAACACTCAACACGTTGGTCAAGGCAGTGCAGCTTGCACACGTGTTGTCTTAGTTATAAATGGAGAAGTATAATTTTGCCTCCGAGCTTCTCTGCCCAAACACAAATGCTTCGTGTCTACTTATGGGTTCTAAGTTCACAAAAATGTATCTTAACCAACAATCATCAAAGATTTAGCTCACAGTGACAGAATGTCGACACAACACAGTCTGATCTCCTGAACTACATTTTTTTTTCATCTCCTGCCTCCTCTCTACTGATCTCCTCTGGTACTCAGGCTCTCCCCAAGGTCACATCATGATGTACACTTGCTTCCCTTCCTGCCTGGTGTGAAAACTGATATTCTTGTTATTGATCTCACATAACACCTGACATAAGTACAGCACATAGTACCAAGGCCCTACACCTTCCTATGCTTTATGGGGGAATCAAAACTTTTCTTTCTTTTCATAATTATCTTAGCCTACAGCCCATATAGACCTCTTAGGAGAGCTGTGATGGTTGGTTCTCGTCCATGGGGGTGCAGGCAGGACTTTTACAGTGAACCCTGTCATGATTAGAGGCTCATGTCGCCCCCCTGGTGCCCTCCGATGCACTCCCTGTCAAAGATTGGGTTGATGGGCAGCATGCGGGTGTGCCAATGAGTTAAACATAAGAAAATAAGGAAGCTACAAGAGGCCGTGAGACCTACTCGTGGTAGTTCCTGTAGTGTATAAGAAACATTAGAAACTAAGGAAGCTACAAGAGGCCGTGAGATCTACACGTGGTAGTTCCTGTAGTGTATGAGAAACATCAGAAAATAAGGAAGCTACAAGAGCCCATGAGATCTACAAGTGGTAGTTCCTGTATAAGAAACATCACAAAATAAGGAAGCTACAAGAGGCCGTGAGACCTACACGTGGTAGTTCCTGTATAAGAAACATCACAAAATAAGGAAGCTACAAGAGGCCGTGAGACCTACACGTGGTAGTTCCTGTATAAGAAACATCACAAAATAAGAAAGCTGCAAGAGGCCGTGAGACCTACACGTGGTAGTTCCTGTATAAGAAACATCACAAAATAAGGAGTCCTAGATAGTTACCACATTGCCCAAATCATGGACATATTCCAGCTTAGTGGCGACCTTGGTGTTAGCCGTGGCCGGGTTGGGGAGGCCGAGGGTCACGGCCTGGTAGGTCATGGCCGGCTGGCTCAGGGTCTTGGATCGCCTCAAGCACTTCTGTACCTTCTCCGTCACCTTGGAACACGTGCTCAGCAGCATCAGGCCGCTGCTCCACCTGACACACAACAAGTGACTCATGTAGCATCAAATAACTGTCTGTTCATCCACGCCACACACTGTATAAATCACCATACTCGCCGCGCGTTAAGTTGTCTCCAAATTCCATATAAACTTTTAAAATGTTCCTATCATCACAAAGTTCCTCACTGAAAAAGACAAAAAACATGGATTCAAGCAATAACAACTAAGAATCATTTGTGGCGTGGGAGGCAAAGACCACACTGTCAAGGGGGCAACACTGATAGATACACAGTAAATGTGACCACAACTATAGTGCTACAAGTTGTAGATATTGTAGGGGAGGCGGTGGCCGAGTGGTTAGCGTCTGGATGTGGCAAGCTTGGTGTATGGAGTTAGAATCTCGCCAGGTGCCAAAATCTTTCTGCACCGTCGAGTGGCCTAAGAACACCTACATGCTGCCCATTAACTCTACCTTCGACGGCGAGTGCATCGGATGACACAGGGGGCGGCATGAGCCTCTAATCACAGGCGTCACTATAAAAATCCTGCCTGCACCACCACGGGCGAGGGCCAACCATCACAGCCCTCAAGTGAATCACCAGGGCCCCTGGAGCTCACTGCCTACCAAGCTATAGGCACAAATGTAAAAAAACAAAAAACAAATAAATAAATCATAAATACCTTAACGTTCTAAAGTATTAACATTCCAAACAGAGCGAAGGAAACAAATAAAAAAAACTCATGCTAACCTTTCTGTGGATTTCACAATTTCCAGATGGTCGACCCCATACAGTGTTTTGAGTGTGGGCAGCACCTGGCTCATGGCGGGGGTGTTGGCCCCCCCGCCGCCCCCGCCCCCCACCGTCTCCACCACTGAGTGCGGCTCGGCTCCCCTCGGCCGGTCCACCTTCTCCATAGCAATGCCATACGGCTTACTCAGCGCTATCAGGCCATCTGCACAAAAGAAAAGGATTAGCAAGTTGTTATCAAATCAAACTCTTGGATTCAAATACTGGAAAAGCATAGATTTAAAATGGAAATAGGGAAAAAACTGGTCCACAAATAGGATGGTAAATGATTGAAATGGAATCAGTCATGGGGTAGTTAGTGCAGAGTCATTAGGGAATTTTAAAAGGAGGCTAGACAATTTCAAGGATGGGGATGAAAGGTGGATGTAGCATGTAGGTAGTGTTAACCCCTTGAAACCCAGAACGTAATTTCCATTGTAATTTGACTACCATTAGATTTTTCTAAGTTAAGATAAGCAATATTTTATCGATATGACCTGTTTAGTATCCTTGTTGACTAACAAATTTGATATATTAAGTTACTTTTCGTAATTTTATGGCTCAACACCATACATTTTTTTTTAGCTAAGGAAAGATCTGGGCGTGAAAGGGTTAAGTAACAGGAACTACCACGTGTAGGTCTCCCAGCCTCTTGTAACTTCCTTATTTTCTTATGTTATCAGATCAAAATCTTGGACATGCAGAAACCTTACATGTTTGGACACAAGAGCAATGTCAGTCCTTGCCACAGGCATTATTTTTTGTACATATGGCACTGTATATGTCGCAAATCTCCACTATCTATCTATAGACATAAAGTTTACCACTTATAAAGGCCTTCTCCTACACATAAGGGGAGGCACAAACATATATATTTGTCATACACATATATACGTACTTTTTTTTTACTATTTTCTGTGGATATGATACTGTATATGTAGCAAATCTCGAGTAAATTTTTTTCACGTATTTTTCACATTATTTTCACGTATAAGGCACCAACATACAGAATTGTCACACACATATATATCAATAAACTACTATTAATACAACTATGTCATTCCAACATGTAAGATGGCATCCAAGAAAGAGGGAGAAATCTATATAAAAAAAATATCTGCTGTTATTAGAAAGGTTAACATAGATTCTGAGCATTACCAATCATGACTGTGTCTGTGTCTGTGGGTGTGTGTACATGTAAATATGTGCATACGATATTTTTACCTCTTGAGGAAAATGCATAGAAGAGTTTACGGTATGAAAAGGTATGCATGTACGTATTATATTAGATTACGTGCCCTAACTTAAGTAACCATCGTAATTTTCGCATGTTATTTTGGGGAGCTCTTTAAAAATGTTCACATGAAAAGAGCTCTGCCTAGATGTTGGGATATGTTAATTTTCTTTGGTTTATATATAGTTGGGGCAATAAATATTTTAGACTTTGACTTTGAAGAATGGTTCCCGCAACACACACCCTCATTCCTGCATGTAAGATGGCATCCAAGAAAGAGGGAGGGAAAGATCCATAAAAATTTAGTTGTTGTTATTAGAATGATCAACATAGCTTAACCCCTTGAGACCCAGAACGTAATTTCCATTGTAATTTAGCTACCATATTAGACAATTTTTAGTGCATATAAGCAATATTTTATATACATGACCTGTTTAGTATCATTGTCAACTAACTAATTTGGTATATTAAGCGACTTTTCTAAATTTTATGGCTCGACAACATACAATTTTTTATAGCAAAGGAAAGATATGGGCGTGAAGGGGTTAAGAAGCAGACTAAGAGTGGTTCCCACAACACCCACCCTCATGGAACACTTGGGTGCTCCTGAGGTGCTCGGCAAGTTCCTCTGAGGCCTCCCAGGGGTAGAGCTTCTTGTACACATGGCTGTTGGACGTTCCCTGATTGGCCTGGAAAAACAATAATACCAATAAGTGATACTGTACACAGGATCTGGCAGCATTGGCCATTGAAGAAGTAGAGGCAATGGATAGAGATAGTTGGAAGCGTATCATCGGCCGTCTAACCTCATCAGATATTATGGGAAAATCTGACGTTGAACAGAAAGAAGAAGAATGAAGACGTAATATTTCCTAGCAATAGTGAAGAACCAAAAATATATATATACTCATTGAATACATGGTGGATTATGGCATTGAATAAAGTGAGTTACAGCCAAATTCCCAACATCCGACCTCCAAACAACCGACTTGTCCAAACAACCAACATTTTTCACCACCACATTGTGTCTTGTTTTGGCCATTTATTTTACTTATTTTTTTTATTTTTTAAAATTTTATTTATAGAAAACATTGATTTGTGGCTTTATTTATGCATGAATTTTACTTTCGCGTATACCACTGGACCGGCCTTCAAGAGCTGCATCTTTTATGTTCTATACCATTTTGTCCTTACATTTATGGTAACTGTGATATCCGAACACCCGACTATTCCAATTATCCGATCTACCTTCGGTCCCCCCAAGGTCGGACAACTAATACTTAGCTGTATATAGTAATTTGAGTTTTGTTATTGATTCTTCTCAAAATTACCACAATAACCCGGTTCCCTAGGTAGATAAGTAGCATAATATAATATAACAATAATATCAATAAATGATACTGTAAACATGACGACTTAATATTTCCTACCGTAGATAACAGTTAAGTCGCCAGGACAACTTTTTTTTCTGTTTACAGACGTGTGGTGGCGTTAATACTTACATTTCTACATCCATGATTTCAGGAAAGTTAGAAGGGGCTATCTGGAGAGTCTGTGTCATTTTGTGTCTTCATCTGTGTCATATTATGGCTATAAATGAACAAATGACAAAAATATCTACAAAGTGGCTAACAACAGTAGAGTCGCCATCTAGTGTTTATTTACTGAGTGTCGTACCGCTGTCGTCGTCGCCCGAAAAAAAAATGCGTAGCGAAATTTGAAACCGTCTATACTTGCAGCTACAAAGCATAAAACAATGCTGAAACAGAGTAGATTATACAGTCATGATATAAACTACAATAAACCCTTCATACTCGCGGGTTTCAGGCTCGCGGCTTTGATTACTCGCGGGGTTTCCACCCCCTTTTTTTTTTTTTTTTTTTTTTTTTTTTTCCCCTCCCTCCCAATTGCTTGCTCTCTACAGGGGCCTTATCCGCCCATGTATGGAGTATGTCTCACATGTTTGGGGAGGATCCACTCATACAGCTCTTCTAAACAGGGTTGAGTCAAAAGCTTTTCGTCTCATTAACTCCTCTCCTCTGACTGACTGTCTTCAATCTTTAAATCACCGCCGCAATGTTGCTTCTCTTGCTCTCCTCTACCGTTATTTTCATGCTCACTGCTCTTCTGAACTTGCGAACTGCATGTCTCCCCCACTCCGGCGGCCTCGCTGCACAAGACTTTCTACTCATTCTCATCCCTATTCTGTCCATCTTCCTAATGCAAGAGTTAATCAGTATCTTTACTCTTTCATCCCTTTCACTGGTAAACTCTGGAACTCTCTTCCTGTTTCTATTTTTCCACTTTCCTATGACTTAAATCTTTTCAAAAGAAGAGTAACAAGACACCTCCCGAACTAAATTGGCTCACCCCTGTTTTTATTTTATTCTCTTACTGTCTTCTTTATAGGGACTGGCAACTAAGCGGGCTTTGTGTTACTCATTTTTGTTGTGCTAAAAAAAAAAAAAAAAAAAAAAAAAAAAAAAAAAAAAAAACCTATGGGGTAAATGAATGACTAATGTCATGCTCGCGGATTTACGATACTCGCGGGTGTCTCTGTTCCCTAACCCCCGCGAGCATGAAGGGTTTATTGTACTGTGTATCATCTTCAGTGGCACATAAAAATCAGTAGTGATGCTATAATTCGTAATATTTGGCGGCTGGCGACATCAATGCAGGTGGCGACTTTACTGTTATCTACGGTAGCAATAGTGAAAAACCAAAAATAATAATCTGGTCTATTTTTTATAACGAGGCGAAACTTCCATTCTATCTGAAGGTCTCATGCTTAAAATGATGCCTGTGTTTACCTGATAATATGGTTAACTATGATAAAATACAGCTGAAATTTAGAAGAACTGTAGTATTCCCTTCTCCTGGCATCAAATATCAGGCAGTAAGAAGCAAGGGGGCAGGATTTTTTCCCTCGTTAAAAATAAAAACTGAGTATAATTTAAACCTGGTGGATTATAGCATTGAATAAAGAGATTCATATTATAATTTGAGCTTTTTTTTATCAATTCTTCTCAAAATCATAATAACCCGGTTCCCTAGGTAGATTATTAGCAAAATATATCCAAACTTGAATGCTATAAAAACCAACAATTAGAGGGAAACTAGTACACATATGAAGGCAAAATGTAATGAAATGACTCACACAGTCTATCGTAAGAGGACAAAACATTTAATTACAGTAAAAGAGTGAAGCGTAATGTGGATATCAATGTACACTATTATTTTGCTTTAGATTTTACTAAGAATGTATTAAATCAGAATGGTGTGGGAACCCTTATATAGCTATCAATGGGTTATGTGTCCTTCCCATTACCACTGTGTGCTAATAATATATATACCCACTCCTTCCATCCACACACACACCTTTTTTTAACACCTTCACGCCCAGGTCTTTCCTTTGCTATATAAAAATTGTCTGTTGTCAGCCATAAAATTACGAAAAGTGACTTAATATACCAAATTAGTTAGTGGACAAGGATACTAAACAGGTCATATCTATAAAATATTGCTTATATCTATTCAAATCGTCTAATGATAGTCAAATTACAATGAAAATTTCATTCTGGTCCTCAAGGGGTTAAGGGGGGAAGGGCATTATATTCTTTAAAATAAAATAAAGTAACTGATAAACATGGATCAACCATTAACCCGTCGGGTGCTGCCCAATTTTTTACCTTTGACCTACGCCAGTGCTGGCCGATTTTCGATTTTTTTTTTTTTTTATATTGTGGTCTATTGGTTAAATTAAACAATATAATGACATACAAACCCTTAGCAAATTAATTTTTCATGTCAAAATTAGCGATGAACATTTTTGCTATATTCGGTTTTTTTATCCATAGAGTTTAGTTTGAGTGTTGAGTGTATCCATTGAGCTTTATCCACATGCTATAATGTTGCCACATCGCTCAAAGGGTGCATGTGTAACCCTATGTGGAAATGGAAAATAATAAGCGATTCGTTCTACACCAAACAATTCGAGAGAGGATTCGTTTTACACCAAACAATTAGAGAGAACTGAAACTCGAGAAATGCCAGTGGTCGCTGGCAGTTTTAACTCAAAGGTTGGTCTACTGTGTTTTCCCTCCGCGACTAATATTTTTCATAAATCAATTTCGCGATAAATATTGATGCACCGCATCTGAATACCAAAAGATATAGTTCTTCTGTTGTTCTACTAATTATATGGATGAAATGCATTACGATGGAACGTTCTATAATAGCAATTGAATGCAAATTACTCGCCTCGAGTAGCAAAGCTTAATATATTTTTTACATGTATATTGTGGCATGTAAAATTTGGGCGATGTTCACACTGTTTTCTAAGACAGTACTGCTGCGTCTGGCAAACGCTTGTCAAAATACAATAAGCAATGCCTTGGAAAAACGAAGAATAAAGAATGCCGAAATCGGCTTGTTGCTGCGACAATGTAGGTTATAATTGTGGAGGCGACACGCCGCGGCGGGGAGTGGTGGGGGGGGAGATTGTGGTGGGGAGATTGAATAAAAACATTACGACTTCACACGTCGACTCATTGCACTTCCAGGCTTTCTTTCTGATTGATACACAATAATAACAGGAAAATATGACTGCCTAGGTATAGATATCTTCTAAACATTCGTTATTGACTATATAATATCATAGAGTAGCATTTACCTCGCCTCCTCAACTATAACCTACTTGGTTATTTGGTTATATACAATGTTTTACAGAATCAGGCTTCTATACAATATACATATAGAAGAAAATCGTTCTTAATATTATACTTGTGTGTTTTAAGTGCAGTGGAATAAGCCCATATTTTTCTTTCAAGTTGACCAACTTTTCACCAAATTGTGAGTTAAAACTGCCAGCGACCACTGGCATTTCGGAGTTGCAGTTCTCTCTAATTCGAGAGGATTCGTTTTACACCAAACAATTCGAGAGAGGATTCGTTTTACACCAAACAATTCGAGAGAGGATTCGTTTTACACCAAACAATTCGAGAGATGATTCGTTTTACACCAAACAATTCGAGAGAGGATTCGTTTTACACCAAACAATTCGAGAGAGGATTCGTTTTACACCAAACAATTCGAGAGATGATTCGTTTTACACCAAACAATTCGAGAGAGGATTCGTTCTACACCAAACAATTCGAGAGATGATTCGTTCTACACCAAACAATTCGAGAGATGATTAGTTTTACACCAAACAATTCGAGAGAGGATTAGTTTTACACCAAACAATTCGAGAGAGGATTCGTTTTACACCAAACAATTCGAGAGAGGATTCGTTTTACACCAAACAATTCGAGAGAGGATTCGTTTTACACCAAACAATTCGAGAGAGGATTAGTTTTACACCAAACAATTCGAGAGAGGATTCGTTTTACACCAAACAATTCGAGTTGAGTCGAGTCAATTCGAATCACGAGTCTTCGATCACTCGTTATGACAATTACTCTCCTTGACTCGACTCAACTCGACTCGCTTGATGTGAGTGCAGCCTTATCCACATGCTATACTGTTGCCACATCGCTCAAAGGGTGCATGTGTCACCCTATGTGGAAATGGAAAATAATAAGTGAATAGTTTTGCCCAAATGAATTTTTAATTATGCTGACGTAAATCTACGTCGCTGGCACTGGGGGTGACACGCCCTGCCGACGTAGTTCTACGTCGCTGGTACCCGATGGGTTAAGATCTTACCATTAAAAGCCTTTCTCTAAGTAACTTCTTCTCTTTCTTATGAAGTTCAGCGAGCTTTTTATCCTTCTTGTTGTGTTTCTTGTGTGAGGACTCTGTTTTCACACTTGTGGCAGCGGTTGCCATGAAGCGAAGGTTGCGGCCGCAGTCCCCCATTGGGCAGAGCTTCGTCACTCTCTGGCACACGAACATCCTGCCTGAAATTATATCATAAGAACATAAGAAAATAAGGAAGCTACAAGATGTCGTGAGACCTACACATGGTAGTTTCTGTTACTCAAGCAAGACAGTAGTAGTTCATCTGCGGCATTAGTGTTAGTGGGGCTGAGGTGATCTGTGAGAGGCGCTGTGGCTTGCATGCAGACAGTGCTTCCATAACTGCACATCTCAATGCCTAACAGCATTTGCTCAATTTTCCCAGATTCTGTAAAATAACAATGAAACTTCCTCACATATATCCTTGATTCCAAAAAATGTTCCCCCTTTATTTCATTGTTTTAATCTAATTGGTTATGAAGTAGTGTATGCAATTCATATCTAGGTTTTGTCAGCTTCAAGAACGTCATTCAATGAATGACGCCATAACATCATGAAAACATGAGACAACATTACCAGCCAAAGCCCTGCAATCACCCCTCTGCCTTCCTCCTAACCTGCCCGGGGTAACATAAGAAAACTAGGGGGGGGGGGGGCACTCAGTAGAGCGCATACCTCCGCCCGAATATAAAAAAAAAAGAAGTAAAAAGTAAAAAAAAAAAGTAAAAAAATAGTAAAAAAAAACACCTTCCTTATACCAAATAGACTTGGTATACCGAGTTTGGTCCAAATATATTCGTACCTTTTCGAGAAATCCTGTACACTAACAAACAGACAGCCAGACAGACAGATCGGGGTGAAAACATAACCCCTCCAACTTCGTTGGCGGAGGTAATAAGAAAATAAGGAAGCTATAAGAGGACGTAACAAGGAACATGTCAAGTGCTCAGCGTCCTGCTATTAATAGGGAAAAATAGGGTATATTTTTTTAAGCCAGAGTCCTGTACCCCTTCCTGCTGAAAAGCAATTATCAAAACATAAAAGACATCAAAATCTATAGAAATATCGTGGTATTATTTTACGATGGCACCAAACTTCCCTACACAATTGGGAGCATGGTTTTTGTTTACCTTATTGTATTCTAAGAGACATTTTCTCATTGAGCTTTCCGTCGCAAATCAATAGTTTCGGAGATATAGAACATTTTAGGTGGGGGGAGGAAATGTCTCCTTGTTTACAAAATGCCTCCCTCTTCCTCTTCTTGTGACCTACATCACTTTTGTTTGGTATTTTATTAAACTTTTTTATTATTGGACCCAGTTAGGAAGTTAAAGGTAAGGTAAGGTAAGGTAAGGTAAGGTTTAGGTTAGGTTCTGGTTAGGTTAGGTTAGGTAAGGTTAGTTAAGGTAGCCACCAAGGAAGCTAGAGTACAAGGAAATCCGACTCCACAGTAAAGTTTGAAACCCGTACGGTGCTGCCATCTATGTCGAACACAGGGTGTCTCTCTAGCTTCCTTGGTGGCGATGGTGGTGGTACTTGCCTCGCCGCAACCCAAAACCCTTGTGTTGTCTCAAAAAAATATTCATATTTCTTGGCTTTACTCATCTCTTACACAAGATAGGCCTATTTTGTTTGCATCAGTGAATCAGGCAGTGATTGTTCAACAACAACATACCATTCATAACTCAATAGGGTAAAAAATAAAGTCATGACTGACTATCACAGGAGTAGGCGAATTTTTAGGTTTTCAGTGCATTGAAATGTTGTACTCCTACCCGATATAACCAAGCTACCAGATGATATTTATGAAAGCTGAGCCTACCATCGTGTTCATAATACATTGCTGCATATCATGAACATAAAAAAGTTACACTAAGACTGCACTAATATTAAGATAATTGAAGGAAAGTAAAAGAGTGTATAAACAGTTTTTCTTGCTTATTTTGCTTCAACTCGCTGTAACTCCATCAGTTTTGGTCGCATTCAATTTTCAAGAACAGTTTCAAAATCCTTATACGTTTCCGCTTCCTGTGGTATGTAGCACGTACCAATAAGGAAAAGAGTAGGTGGTCAAAATGGCTAAGAAAGTTCAACTACCACTGCAAACTGGCACAGTGACGGGTGAGCATTGCTCCCTATACAGGAGAGACTGTTCTCGGGAGAGCTATCAGAGGCTCCACCCGTCACGGTACCGTCACAGCCATTTTGACCACCTACCCTTTTCCTTATTGGTACGTGCTACATACCACAGGAAGCGGAAAAGTATAAGGATTTTGAAACCGTGCTTGAAAATTGAATGCGACCAAAACTTATGGAGTTACAGCGAGTTGAAGCAAAATAAGCAAGAAAAAATATTTATACACTCTTTTACTTTCCTTCAATTATCTTAATATTAGTGTTGTCTTCCTGTAATTTTTTTATGCTCATGATATGCAGCAATGTATTATGAACACGATGGTAGGCTTAGCTTTCATAAATATCATCTGGTAGCTTGGTTATATCGGGTAGGAGTACAACATTTCAATGCACTGAAAACCTAAAAATTCGCCTACTCCTGTGATAGTCAGTCATGACTTTATTTTTTACCCTATTGAGTTATGAATGGTATGTTGTTGTTGAACAATCACTGCCTGATTCACTGATGCAAACAAAATAGGCCTATCTTGTGTAAGAGATGAGTAAAGCCAAGAAATATGAATATTTTTTTGAGGCAACACAAGGGTTTTGGGTTGCGGCGAGGCAAGTACCACCACCATCGCCACCAAGGAAGCTAGAGAGACACCCTGTGTTCGACATAGATGGCAGCACCGTACGGGTTTCAAACTTTACTGTGGAGTCGGATTTCCTTGTACTCTAGCTTCCTTGGGTAGCCACGGGTGTGCCTCCGAAACAAAAGCGATGCAGGTCACAAGAAGAGGAAGAGGGAGGCATTTTGTAAACAAGGAGACAGGAACTACCACGTGTAGGCCTCGCGGCCTCTTGTAGCTTCCTTATTTTCTTATGTTCTTGAGACATATTCCTCCCCCCACCTAAAATGTTCTATATCTCCGAAACTATTGATTTGCGACGGGAAGCTCAAGGAGAAAATGTCTCTTAGAATACAATAAGGTAAGCAAAAACCATGCTCCCAATTGTGTAGGGAAGTTTGGTGCCATCGTAAAAATTTACCCATGCCGCCCACACACTACACTTAGGCTCTGTGCAAGTATGGAGTTCCTGAAGGGTCGAGGAGTAAGGAATGATGTGACGGCGCAGGGACAACCATCACCACACAGTGACAGCCAGACACGCCGCCCCTGCCCATAAAAAATAGTCTATGGTACTGTCGCCGATTGGAATTCTCGCCGAAACACCAACTGAGAAATCTCGCCAACAGTGGAAAACTCGCCGACAGGGAAATTTTCGGCAACAGTTCCACTTATAATAGATGAAAAGGAAAAATAAAGGCTATTTCACTATTGGACACAGCATTTTTCGCTTGTCCCAGAACATTAAAACTATGTTTTTGACATTGGTAACGCAACCTGACCTAACCTGGACATTGGTTCACTGATCAACATAACCTAACCCATAGACCACTGTATACCGGTATACAGTGGTCTATGCCTAACCACATAATCCAACCTAACCGTTCAGG
This sequence comes from Chionoecetes opilio, assembly GCA_016584305.1. Lineage (NCBI taxonomy): Eukaryota > Metazoa > Arthropoda > Malacostraca > Decapoda > Majidae > Chionoecetes > Chionoecetes opilio. Next base: position 393,372 of record JACEEZ010025572.1, read on the forward strand.
CCATTGCTGGTATTTAATCCCTGAAGGCAGAAACACGGGTATAAGTGGATTAATGCATATACTGGGTGTCGTAATATTAAGATATAAGACTGGAACTCTCGAAAATAGGAACACTCACCGACGTGAAAAATTGGAACAGTCGCCGACGTCGCCGAAAATTTATATCGGCGACAGTTCCAGGTACCTCAAAAACCACCATTCCTTGCCATGCCCTTAGCCCACCAAGCTTCGCCTCTCCGCCACACACGTACCTGCGTCTCTACACACACCAGGCATCCTGTATACCACACACTGCACACCTGTACACTTTGTATCAACACTGCCACTCTCTATCGTACTTACCAACGTTGTTGTTGTTGAAGCGCCTTGAAGGGCAGTGATGTCGGGCTCGCCGCTATCCTCCCTGCAGGGTAGTGGTGTCCTGCGAGGCACTCCCCGGCACGAAGCCTTGTTGGTCCTCCTCAGGCAGGCACATGAGGGGAGTGGGTCGTCCCTGGTGGTGTCCTGCGAGGCGCTCCCCGGCACGAGGGCTTGTTGGTCCTCCTCAGACAGGCACAGGGGAGGTGGATGAAGGTGGAGGGGCGTGAGGACAGGCACAGGGAAGGTGGATGAAGGTTGTTGTTGTTGTTGTTGTTGAAAGGCAGTGATGTCGAAGTCGACGATATTCGCCCTGGTATACAGCCGTGAAGTAATCACAGTCTCGAGAGTTGATTAGTCTTCCTCAGGAAGGCACAGGTGAGGCGGATGACGGCGGGGCGTTATGGGTGGACGGCGGCGGCGGCCAGCAGGGTGGGCAGGTCAAAGGTGGTGACGTTCAGGGCGATGAGTTGACCACGTAGAAGTTGTCGGTGGGAGTGGAAGCGAGGACACTGCAGCAGGAAGTGCTCAATGGACTCCGGGACGTTCCTGCACCAGGGGCAGTGCGGGTCGGGCGTGAGCTGCAGACGATGCAGGTGTGCTGTGAGTGTTGTGTGACCGATCCTCAGGCGGGTGAGAGCGACATCCAAGACGCGGGACGTTTGTCTCATCCATGGGTGCGGGGAGGAGTCTGTGCGGTATTGACCCATGGAGGTGGCACGAAAGGCGTCGCCGAGCGACCTATCCCAGGCGGAGCGGCATTTTTTGGAGATTAGACGCTTGGCGGTGGAGAGCGGCAGCGGGAGGGGGGTGATGTTTACCTCCGAGAGTGCCATCTTGGCGGCAGCATCAGCAACCTCGTTGCCCCGGATAGAAAAAAAAAAGTTTGAAAATATATAGAAAATGGAGAAAAGAGATGGGAGGCCAAGAAGAAATATACAGCCAAGCTTCAGAACTACTGTTCAAGTGCAGGACAAACAACCTACAACTAAACGACAGAAGGAGGTTCTGGGGAGAAGAAATAACTTGTGATTTATGTGGGGCGGAAAAGGAGGACTTAAAACATTTTCTGCTATGGTGCCCAGCCTACAGTAATGAAAGAAAGAAAAGTGTGAGGCTACAACAACCTTACTTAGAGGAGGAAGAGGATATAGTGGGGGAGTATTTGTTTGGAGAGGGGAATGTAGAAGAAGCAAAAAGAACAATCAACAGGTTTTGGATGACCAGAGAAAATAAGAAGAAAGAAAAAGAAAGAAACTAATAAGATAGAATAAGAGAAGAAAACAAATTAAAGACCCAGACAGCAAGAAGAAACACGTCAGGGAGTGCCGTTGAAAAAGGCCTGACTCCCGACCAACAACTGAACTGAACTGAACTGGATGTTGCAGTGGGAAGGCACCCACTGCAGGGTGATCTTCCAGCCCACTGACGTGAGGTAGAGGAGTAGCCGTTGAAGGGTGTGTGCGAGGACAGTGGAGGATGCCGGGCGACGGGAGAGGAGGAGAGAGAGTCCGTGTAGATCACAGCCCTGGTACATGTGTAGGTGGTGTTGAGGTAAGCCTGGGCCTGGCGGATGGCGAAAAGCTCCGCCGTCAGGACGTCAGCCTCAGGAGGCAGCCTCCATGTCTTACAGAGGTTAGAGCGGGATCGTAGATGGCAGCGCCAGTAGAAGGAAGGGTGGGGGAGTGGGAGCCGTCAGTGTAGATCTTGAGGTGATGGTGGTAGAGGGACAGGTCCAGTTCTCTGAAGAGTGTTGCTGCCAAGATGCCAGCTGAGTGTTTGGGAGGAAGGTCAGGGATATGCAGGGCAACCATATGAGAAATGTCGTGCCAGGGTGGGACTGGGGAGTGTGGGCTGGTGGGTTGTAGAGGAGGTGGAGGCAGGTGCAGCACTGAGTGGGCCAGCAGTGCACGGATTATTAGAGGCTGACGTGCTCCAGGAAGCCAGACTGGGGTGTGATGATCTACACCAGAGGTGGCATAGAGTGCGGCGAGGGGGTGGGTTGGTGGCAGGGACATGATGTGGTGGTAGTGTTGGCACAGGACCGTTCTCCTGTGCACCTGTAGTGGGGGGATGCCGCTCTCCGCGTGAAGGGCGATGACTGGGGAGGATCTCATTGCCCCCATGGATATCCTCAGGGCTGCATTTTGCAGAATTTGCAGCTTTCTGATGGTAGAAGGCGCTGCCGAGCCATAGATGCTGCTGCCGTATGATAATTTAGACCTGATTGCCGCCTGGTAGTACATTAATAGGAGGTTACGACTGGCCCCCCAGCGGACACCAGCCACCCTCTTCATAATGTCGAGGCGCCTGTTACAAGTAGCGCGGAGGTGTTCAATGTGTGGAGACCAGGTAAGCCGAGGCCCGTCTAACCGCATACCAAGGAATGTATGTGTCCTGGAGTAGGGAACTGGGGAGCCACTAATGCTGACTGTTGGTGGAGAGTGGACAGGCTTGAGTGTGAAGCACATGAGGGTGCTCTTAGATGCATTGACAGAAAGACCCCAAGCCTTTACCCAGTTAGCCAATGCAGAGGCTGCTTCCTGTAGGTGTGTTTGTGCCTGGATCTGAGTGCTGGCCCGGCTGATGATGGTAATGTCATCAGCATAAATAAGGAGGTGGGAGTGGGGAGGGATGTGAAGGTCGGAGAGCAGGACGTTGAAGAGGACAGGGCTAAGGATGGATCCCTGCGGCACTCCTCTCCGTATAGATTGTGACGGAGAGGTGGAGGCACCCACAGCAACGCGGAAAGTTCTCCCAGACAAGAAATTCTGCAACCAGGCGAGGGTGGGCCCCGTGATGTGCATGGTAGCTAATTTTCGTAGGATGCCGTCATGGGGGGCAGAATCGAATGCCCCTTCCAAGTCTATGAAGAGCGAGTTCATGACCTCCCTTCCCCAGTAGGTGTCGCAGATGTGATATTCTAGTTGCGCCAGGACATCTAGAGTGTTCCTGCGGGGCCTGAAGCCACATTGCTCTTCTTGTAGGAGATGACCATCCTCTAGCCACCAGGAAAGATGAGTGGCCACCAACCGCTCCAGGAGTTTTCCGACGCAGGAGAGGAGGGCTATAGGGCGGTATGCGGATGGAAGTGTGGGGTCCTTACCAGGCTTGGGTATAGGGAGCAAAGTGGAGGATTTCCAGCAAGTGGGGTATATGCCCTGGACCGGTATTACCAAAACTTAATCATAGCTATGACAAATATTTATCATAACTCTTGGATATGATACATTTTTATCATACGCCATTTATCATAAGTTTGGAATCTAGCACAATTGTTTATCATAGGCGTCTGCTAAATATAGCGTCATTGTTTCTTTAAAATGGTTATATAATCAGTAAATTCATACTTTGACCACGTTTTATGGGTTGATACTTCTTCCCTTATGTTTATAACATGTTTAGGGCAGTGACACAGAGTAATGTAGTAATTCATTCCCGAAAATAAAACATATAGATGTAGCCTACCGTTGAGCAGTATCTGTGTAAACACGAAACAGAGTTGCCAGATGGCGATGTTTTCGATCTAAAAGCTGTTTGTACAAAGTTGGTGAGGAACAATATGCCCTCACACGGTCTACTCGGTATTTCCTAATCAGCTGTGCATCACTTAGCTCACTCAACACATCCCTATGTGGGCGAATATTCCTTCACTGAGGCTGTTATTGTGTCTCGGCCCTGTTGACAGAAGGAAAGTTTATCATAGTCGCGCTAGAACTCGGTGAACTCACTCTTAGCCCTCACACGGTCTACTCGGTATTTCCTAATCAGCTGTGCATCACTCAGCTCACTCAACACATCCCTATGTGGGCGAATATTTCTTCACTGAGGCTGTTATTGTGTCTCGGCCCTGTTAACAGCTGGAAAGTTTATCATAGTCGCGGAGCCGTTATCATAATCGCGCTAGAACTCGGTGAACCCACTCTTAGCCTCCCGCGCGGTTTGTGATAGTCCCCTCACAATTTATGATAGACGCCAGCCAGTTGTGACTAAAATGGGCCATTTTGTCCAGCTATGATAAACGTTCTTAACTATGATCTCTTTGGTAATACCGGCCCCGAAGCCAACTGGTGTTGAAAAGGGATAGTGTTACGGCCTTCAAGGGAGGTGTTAGATGAAGTAGGAATTCATATGGAATGTTATTCTGGCCTGCAGTTTTCCCAGGCTTGAAGGTGGAAAAAGCCTGATCAAGCTCCTCAGTTGTGAAAGGTCTAACGAGGTCGGGGACACCTGGGGAGGCAATGGCATCAAGGATTTCAGCACGGATGGTAGGGGATGAAGATAGAGAGGGGCAGAGACCAATCTTGCCGTGGTAGAAAGAAGCGAGCAAAGCAGCTTTCTGTGGGTCGTCCTGGAGGGGGTTGGCCCCATCCTTGAGGGGCAGTGGGAAGCGGCGTTTGGTGCCCTCCATCGAGTGGAAAAAATCCCACGTACGCTTGGTGGTGGAAGATGGAGAGAGGGAAGCGCAGTGGGTGCCCCATGCCTTCCTCTGGGCAAGGAGGATGGTCCTGGCACATATGGCATCAAGCCGATGGTATTCAGCCCCAAGCTGCAATGTAGGCCTACGACGCCACTGGTTCCACGCCCTCCTACGGGCCTTAACTGCCTGGGCGCATTCCTCGCTCCACCAGGACTTGCCCGGACGGCGAGGGGCGCGGCGTGTGGAGCGACGGAAGGCAGCCGTTCCAGCGTCTTCCAGGAAAGTGGAGAAGGAGACAGCAGCTTCATCCAGGGGAAGAGAGGAGATATTCGGCGGGTCTTGAAGTGCCTCCTCGAAGAGATGCCAGCCGGAAGGCGTGAATCTCCAATGAGGCAAGCATCCGGGGTGAGGCCTGGCAGTGACGGCAGGGAAGGAGGCAAGGAGGGGGAGGTGGTCACTCCCCATGTAAGGGCCAGTGGTGATAGGCCTACGACGCCACTGGTTCCACGCCCTCCTACGGGCCTTAACTGCCTGGGCGCATTCCTCGCTCCACCAGGACTTGCCCGGACGGCGAGGGGCGCGGCGTGTGGAGCGACGGAAGGCAGCCGTTCCAGCGTCTTCCAGGAAAGTGGAGAAGGAGACAGCAGCTTCATCCAGGGGAAGAGAGGAGATATTCGGCGGGTCTTGAAGTGCCTCCTCGAAGAGATGCCAGCCGGAAGGCGTGAATCTCCAATGAGGCAAGCATCCGGGGTGAGGCCTGGCAGTGACGGCAGGGAAGGAGGCAAGGAGGGGGAGGTGGTCACTCCCCATGTAAGGGCCAGTGGTGATAGGCCTACGACGCCACTGGTTCCACGCCCTCCTACGGGCCTTAACTGCCTGGGCGCATTCCTCGCTCCACCAGGACTTGCCCGGACGGCGAGGGGCGCGGCGTGTGGAGCGACGGAAGGCAGCCGTTCCAGCGTCTTCCAGGAAAGTGGAGAAGGAGACAGCAGCTTCATCCAGGGGAAGAGAGGAGATATTCGGCGGGTCATATTTGCCAGGAAGGAGGCAAGGAGGGGGAGGTGGTCACTCCCCATGTAAGGGCCAGTGGTGATGGTCACTGCACTGAAGGCTGGGTCCCCAAGAAATAGATCCAGGACAGTGCCGGCTCCAGTGTGAGGATGGTAACGGGTGGGCAGACCCGGGGGTGATAGAAGGGACAGGCGAGGCGAGTCAAGGATGACTTGGAATAATGCCCTTCCGGAGGTGTTGGTGAGGTGGAGAGGGAGGTCAGGTTCCCAACATCTGTGGTGGGCATTGAAGTCACCCATGACGACAACAGGCAGAGGAAGTAGTGAAAAGTAGTACTCAAGTTCTTGATAGGTGGCCCCGTCAGCGTTGTAGCAGACTGCCACGGAGAGCCAGCCCTGCTCTGTGGCAATCCTGGCCACGACCACTTCTAGACGTCCTCGCTGCCAGTTTGGGAGGGCAAGGGAATGAGGGTTAAGATCGAGTGTCGTGGAATGCCAGGAGGACACCCCTCCCGCGCCCTTGGGGTTTGTCATTTCTGAAGATGGTATATCCGGGCAGGTTGAGAGAGAGGTGGGGGGAGAGCCACGTCTCACACAGCCCTACCACTGAAGGGAATGTGTCTCCCAGGTAGGTCTTAAGCTCGTGTGTCTTTCTTGGGAGGGATCTGGCATTCCATTGGAGGAAGGAGAGGGGCATTACTGGAGGAAGACAGAGAGAACGGAGGAGAGAGCTGGCCAAAGACGGGCTAGTATGGCAGGGATTGACTCACCCTGTTGGTGGAGGTTGAAGGCTTCCATGAGGAGGGTAAATAGTTGAGACAAGACATTATGTCTCGGTTGCGTGGATGGGCCGGGAAGTGGAGGGGGCTGGAAATGAGGGGTGGTTGGCGGTGGCTTAGGGAGGCGTTGCGTCCGAGAGGCGCCGCGGTGGGTAGAGGAGGCAGGTGGGGCATTTTCCCGAGAGAGGGAGGACGGCGGGTGGTGAATGTCCACATCAATCGTGGAGTGGATGAGGTCAGCATGTGGGGCTGGAGAGGCAGAGCCTCTATCCGATGTCACGGGCGCAGCCGGCTTGCTGGGCGCTTTTCGAGGGGGCTTGGGCCTCTGGGGACGGGGTGCGATGAAAGGAGGAGAGGAGTCGTCGTGGAGGTCCGGGTCTTCATCCTCGGGTTGGTGTTGCAGTACACTGTACCGGTTTTCCGTGGTGATGGAGGAGTAGAAAATACCGGGGTGGACCGCCCTGGATGGTGGTGCAGCTGTAGGTGATGGCATCCTAGGAGAGGGTGACGAGGGAGGCGGCCCGAATTTTGGGAATGGGAGGAGTCGCAGCTGCCTGTTTATCTCAGAAAGGGATGTTCCTTTCTGGACCAGCAAGCTGTAAAGCTGCTGAGCTTCGCTGTTATAGGGGCAGTAGGGTGACCTGGGGCCATGGTGCCCGCCACACTGAAAGCAATGGAATGGCTTGTCGCAGTCAGTAGGTCCATATTGCGGATGGGGGCCACTGCAGCGGGAACAGCGTACATAGGAGCGGCAGGTGTTTATTGAGTGACCTACACGTTGACACACAGGGCAACGAAGGATGGGGAGCATAAAAGGCTGTGTCCAGTACACCATATGGCCGATGGCGACCCTTGGTGGTAGGTCACCCGTTACCTTGAGGCGGACCCACTTTCCCGTGGTGGAGCGGGGCAGGTGTCGTGAGGGGATCCAAGAGACCTCCTCGATGGGAGTGCCGTTCAGGGCCTTCAGGAGAGAGCGGACCTCGTCAAGGCCCATCTCAGCATGCAGTGGCCCTACTTTGCCATACTGTGCCGGAGCACCCTCCCGCTCGGCACGGCGACATGTTACCTGCCACTCTCCTAGGGTGAAGGTATTATCTTGTAGGATGGGCACCTTGAGGATAGCACTCTCCTACAGTGCCACCACCAAGGCTGACCCATTTCCAAGGGAGCGGGTTTCCCCCTCAATGATGTATTTGCCTAGCTCAGAGGCGTTGAGGGCGTGAGACACCCGGCCAGGATGTAAAAAAACTCTGGCTCCATTGCTGGCCCTAGTGTGGATGAAGGTGGAGCCGCTGGGGCGTCTTGAGGCAAGGGTTTGTTGTTGTTGAAGACTTGAAGAAGTCAGAAGGACACTCGCAGGCCGCAGCGGCAGTCCCAAATCACACGTTTTACCGTGGAGCACGTTGAGCACAGTCACACAAGGGTCAAGACTTCATAGATGGTATGGGAAAAGTCGCCCTTACGTCTAAGCCCCGCCCCCTCAGTGACGTCCCGAAGCGGTGGTTGGGTCAGGGGCAGACCTGTAAAAATTCACCTCGGCCAGAGCCGCCAGACCAGCTCATGACAGCCTCGCCCGCCCTCTGAATATAGTGTGGGGTTTTGGTGACGGGTTTATGAGGTCACACACAATGAATAATATACCTGAAAGGCTTTGTAGATAGTATAGGCAGTAATATGGTACACAAGCAGAGAACAATGAGTGGGTAGTATGTGTTGGCTGGTCACGTACACAGAGGCGGACTGACGGCGGCTCTCCAGGCAGCATCGGTGGCTCTTCACAGCACAACGGTCAGGGAGGATGCAGGAATCGTGTATAACATCCACCACACAGGCTGAACAGGAACGTTAGGGGTCACGACGTCCTGAATAACACTTGACTAGATAAATGGCGATACACTGGTCGACAAAAAAAAATCGAAGATATGGTTCTGGACTAAATGAAGCTGTTTTATGGGGAAATCGACCCTGTGACCGAATCTGATGTTCAATTAACTCAATCACGTCCAGTTTTTGAAAACCCCGCCCAAAATTCAGGGAAAAAATTGGGAAAAAATCAGCAGAAATGGGTTTTCCCACCAATGTTTTTCATTTTAAACTTTTAATCTTTTTTTTTCTCAAGCCTATTTGGGGGCCCGGGGCAGTTTTTTTTGAGCCATTTGTGGTTTGTGCAGTGAGCAGGGGAGGGGGGGTGTGCGCTGCGTATTGGGCGGGGGGTTTAAAGCAGGCTTTTTGTGTACTTTTTTTAACCAAATGTGTAAAGCTATTGACATATTTTTTTAAAACATTTTTTTTTTTCCTTTGCAGATAGATGTTTTTTGTTTTAGGGGGAGTCCAAATTTTTTAGTTGGTTTTACCCGTAATATCCCTTTGGTACCGGGCTTGATGGAGCCCCCGTAATTGGGGAATTCATGGGACAGTTTTGTTACATATGGGGAATTTTTTTAAACCCCTGAAGTTAAAAAAAAAACCTCTTAAAAAGAATGTTAAAGCAGCTTATCTGCATTATTTTAAAGTGCCGTATAGGTGTTCAAGATAAGAGGGGGGCCCCACGTAGCATGAAAACCCTGTGTAAAACCATTTGGGAAGAATGGTGTTTGGCAAAGGGCCCTCAGCCCATGGAAATTCGGACCCCAAATGGTTTGGCTGAACAAAGGCCCCACATTTACGGGACTGCTCTTCTGCCCCCACAAACCCATCAAAGGATATTCAGAAAAAACGCGAGCAAAAAATAAAGGTATCCGGGACGTACCTTCTGCCTCGGGCCGGTCCCACATGGTCCTGTTTCCCCCATTTCCCAAAAATGTTCCAATTGCAAGTGCTAAAAGTGAATAGATTCAACGAGGAGGAAACCCCCCTGGATACAATTTTCCAAAAAATGGCAGAAAACGGGGCCCAAATTCATCAGTCGGGGGAAAGGCACATGCCCTTGCGGGGGAAACCTAGTCTCCCCAAGGGGAAAAAAAGGTGAAGTCCTTGGATCTCGTCTAAAGGGGAATTTAAAATTTGCTACAAAAAAGGATTCTCATCCCCACGTTTCGTTTTAGACATAAAAAATTTTTAAAGTTTCTTCAAGATGGAACACAAGCTCTTTTCTGCTTTGATGTTGAACACCCCATGGAAAAACCCTTTGTGACCCTCACACTTTTTGTAAGAGGGGAGTGGCGGCTGTTCATAGACCCGGGAAAAAAAAACCGAAAGGCCCGTTCTTTGCAAAAGGAAATAAGCTTCCAAATTTTCCCCAATTTTGCGCATGGCCATGAAATGGTGAAATTATAAAAACATGAAGACTTTGTTATCGGGCGGTTAAATTGAAAAACATCAGGGGAAACCCTGGGTGGGGACCTGAAGGAATCTCCTTGTTTCTAGGACTCCAGTTAGGTTAAAACTAAGCCCTGGGGTTTTCTTTGTTTTGGGCCCTCTAGAGCGGAAAAAAAAACCCTTCAAAAAAAAGGAAGGGCCCCAGCACGACCGAAAAGACTCCCCCGGGCAGGTTAAAAACTGTATTTTAAAAACCCTCTTGTGGACATAAAAAGGGTTTGGTTTTTTCCCCTCCATTGAAATCTGAAACTTGGGTTAAAAAAAATTTTTTTTAAAGGCCCTTTGGATAAAAAGGGTGCTGGTTTTCAGTATTTGTTACCCAAAGTTTAAAACGCACTGTACTGAAGCCAAAGTAAAGGGAGGGGGTTTTCAATGCCCTCAAAAATTTGTCAAACTCCAATGATGATTACTTTGTAAAGAGCCTAAATTTCCCTGGAAAAAAACTGCTTGGAAAAAGCTTTTTGGGTGTTTTTTTAAAGAACTAAAACCCCGGTAATGTTCGGCATCGGGAAATTTTGAGGGAAATTGTAAAAGACAAAGTTGAAGAGGTTTTCCATGCGCTTGGGGCCCCGGATCACTCAAAAACTACTTTTTCCATTCCATCTTTATTTCTTCCCAACGATTTTTTTGGCGCGGGGCAGTGAGAGCAGGGGGAAAAGTTTCCACCAAGGACATTTGGGCCCCCAAAGGAAAACCCCTACCAAGGGGCGATTCAGTCCCCCCAAAAGGGTAGGGGGCCCATTGCCTGAACGCTCCAAAGGGGAAAGTTTGCTGCTCCTACAAACGAAAGAGGGAAACTACAGAAAAACTTCTGTGTACTAGGGGGCAGGGTGAGTAATTTTTGTGTGTTTGGGATGTTTTGATCCCTATGTATTTTTTAAAACCCAAATTTTAGATCTTTACTGTTTTCTGAAAAACGTCTAGATCTGACTGTTCCCTTCCCAACTAGAGCATTTTTTTTCTCAAAAAAAACTCGAAAATTTTTGTTCCAAAATATTATATATATATATATTAAAATATAAAATATAATATATATATATATAATATTATATATTTTATATATAAAATTTTAAAATTATATATATATATATTTTAAAGTCAAAAATTTTTCTGTGGGTTTGGCATATTTTTGGATATTTCCCCAAAATGTGGACATTTTCGGGGTTTTTTGGAACATAATTTTAAATATATTTTTTTTTCCAGATTTTGTAAAATTAGGTCCTAATAAAAACCCCAGGCACCACCAATTTAATTTTCGAGTAATATTTTAACGTAGGGGGGGTTGTTTTGATTAATTTTATAAATTTTTATACGTATTTTAATTAGAATAACTATTAAATTTAAAATGCCGATATTTAAAAAAAAATATACGTGCAGAGAAAAAACAAGCCATTTTTTTTTTTTAAATCAGCAGCGAAAAAAGTTTTTTCCCAAACCCCCCCACAAGACTCAGAAACCCTTTTTTTGGGGTTTGAACCTTTTAAAGAGAGCAACGAAAAAGACACTGAAATAAAGGGTTTTCGGGTTTTTAGAACGGGAAAAAGGGAAAATGTTGCAAACGGGAAAGGGGGGGGTTTTGGGCTCAAACACCATTTTCATGATGTGCTATTGACGCGCAGAGGCTCCAGGGTGGTCATAAGAAGAGAAAGAGGAAGAATTTCTCCATTGAAGCCCAAAGTTAAAAAGGAAATTTCAGTTTTCCCGCAAGTAAAAAAAAAACAAAGGGTTTCGATGGGAGGCGGGGAAAATGGGCGTGGCTGGCTGGGGAGACGGGCGGAGCATGTCTATAGCGTGTACTCTGCCACTCCCTCCCCCGCTGGTTGGGATAATGTGGTGTTTCTCTAATATATTCTCTTATTTCTTCTCTTGAATGTTTGAGTTTTGAAGAAAAAGCTTTGGGTACTTTTTTTCCTTTTCCATGGGGCCCGGGTTGTCATCCTCCCAGGGGGGGGGGGGGGAAGTAACAAGTTGTGGGCGTGGTTGTGTCATGGGTGGGTGAGTGGGTGATGCTGGCGGCTGTCATGGGTGGGTGAGTGATGCTGGTGGCTGTCATGGCCATATGGAGTGTGTCACGCAAGGCTAATGGCTTCTCCCTTGGCCTTGGTGTCACGTGTGGGTGGAGAGGCGGTCATGGCTTCATATTGTGCGTGATACTAGTAGCTTAATAAATTACTTTTCATACTGTTATGCCGAATGGACAGACGAGAGAGTGTAGGCGTGGTCGTGAGCAGGGAGGGCGCGACCAAGGATGGTATATAGAGGTATATATAGTATTTAATATAACCTATAATATAACCAAGGATAGTATATAGTATAACCTTTATTATATTATCCTTGGGCGAGGCTGTCCTGCTGGCTGACGGAGGTGTTCTCCCTTCCACCCAGGGCCGTTTCTTATTAAAAATTAAAGCTATCACTACGCGGTTGCCCAGGGCCCCCGAAGCCACCACGGCTATAAAAACTGCGGTTTTGGGCCCGGGGCCCCCGAAAACCCCCAAAAAGGGGCCCCCAAAATTGCCAATATTATATTTTTTATAATCTAGTCCCCTTTTCCCCTTAATAGCCCCCAATTTAAAGTATTTTTAAAAAATTTAAAAGGGGTTTTCCCCCGGACCACCTTAGAGGCTTGGAATCCCCCCACCCTAAAATTTTTTTCCCCCCCAACCCAAAATAGGGCCCCCAGACAGCACGTTGCAAGTGTGAGTGAAGGAACGAAGCTTGGGTATAAGGGTGACTTTTCCCTTATCATCTATGGAGTCATGACCCTTGTGTGACTACTCAGCGTGCTTGGGAATAACACTACTCGTCTCTCTCTTGCCCAAAGCAGGGAGGACGAGGGAAGGAAGGAAGGAGTAAGGATAAGGTAGGGGATGCGATAACGGACTGGGATGAGGTTAGGAAAATATATGAGGGAAGAGTGAAGGAAGAAGCAGGAATGAGGGGAGGAAGGAGAAGAAAGGAGGAAATGGGAGGAGAAAGAGGAGAGGATGGGAGAAGGGAGGGGAGATGAGAAGAAGAGGCCCAGTGAAGCAATAATAATAATATTAATAATAACAAAAATAATAAAAATAATAATAATAATAATACCAGTAATAATGATGATAATAATAATGAAACAATAGTAGTGATAACAGTTTGATAATGATAATAATGATGAAATAATAATAATGATAACAATAACTAATAACTATAGTAATGATAATTGATAATGATAACAATAGTAAAGATAATACTAGTTTGATGATAATAGATATACTAGTACGTCAAGTGGGTTGGTAGGCGAAGGAACTGCATATATGTAGTAAAAAAGCGAAGATATAGATGACTTGCATTTTATTTTTTTTCTTCATCATAAGCAAGTGGCAAAAAAAAAAGCTTATCCACAAATACGTTGTTACTAATGCCCAGAAAGTTGAGTCCCTAATATCTGGTACAGGAACTACCACGTGTATGTCTCGCGGCCACTTGACTCTTAATTGTAGCTTCCTTTTTTTCCTTATTTTTCTTTTTTCTTATGTCCCCTCCCCAACGACAACCACCCACCCACCTGCCAGTCCTGAGTCCTTCGGGCCCCTTTTTACCCCTCCAGCCGCCGCGACCACTGCCGGGCGTCGCATGGTGCCCTGCTAGATAGAGAAACCAATGAACCTAGACTAGACTATAGGACAGACACACCAGGTATATAGGATGCCCTGTCATGGCTTACTAAATGAGTAGTTATAGTCTTCTTTTTTTTAACGAGGCCAAAATTCCATTCTATCAAAAGGTCTCATGCTTAGAATTATGCCTATAGTTACCTAATAATATGTTAAAACCTATGTAAAAACAGCGGGAAATTAAAGAAGCGTAGTTTTCCCCTTCCCCGGGATCAAATACACCCCGCATAAAATATCATCAGTAAACCCCGGGGGGGCAGGATTTTTCACCTCGTTAAAAAAATAGACTATAGTTCCTCGGCTCAGTTACATATCAATATTTACATTCATATTAATACTAGAACTGTTAAAATGGTTGTTTTACTACATGGGATATTCAAAGCTGTATACACTCTTATCTATATATAGAAACTGACATCAAAGCAAAGATGGCGGTCCAAATAGAACCGGTCCATTGGAAGGTCCGGGTTGGAACCGGTCGCCACTACGTATGTTTAACAGGGTAAAATTTTTCCCAAGGAAAGGCTCTCTTGGGTTTTTGTTTTTTCCTTTCTCCAACACAATATAGAAATAACACAAACCACGCAAAAAAAAAGGTTTTAAGAATGAAAAAATAGATAATAAATTGCAGATAGTATAGGACAGAGACACCAGATATTGGCCTGTCATGACTTACTAAATAAATATGTATGTTCATCAAGCTATAGCATTCTTCCTTCCCTTACATACATACGCATTATAAAGTGTATGAATGAATAGAATAATAGGTACATAAATACTTCAGGCTAGACCATTGGACAGAGACACCAGGATATAAATCATATAATATAATATAGAATGGCCTGTCATGGCTTACTAAATGAATATATATGTCTAACAGGCTATTTCACTCTTCCATTCTTACATACATACGCATAATACAATAAAGTGTATGAATGAATAAATTAATAGACAAAATAAATACTCCCCGTACAAGCACATGTGCTTCAACTCTTCGCCATTTAAAACTTTGCGAGTCAACATTTACCATGAAACATATCAATAGAAGCGCAATTTTATTAGCTTTCCATTTAATATTTTGTTATCTGTAATAATTAGAACCCTGCTAAATGCGTTAAATAAAAAAAAAATCATCAAACGGGTAATTTTCCCGATTGATGATGTTATTTTTTTAGTTAACGCTAATTTATGCATGGGGCTAATTCATTTTTCAGAAAACGAATATTAAAATGAATAAATAACATCATCAATCGAGAAAAATCCCATTGTGATGTTTTTATTTAGTTAACGGTAATGTTTTTAAATGTTATTCATTTTATTATTATTTTTATTTTTAAGAGTTGCGCAAAAAAAAAATATCTCCATTGAACAGCCCTATTGTGGCCAAGAAAAAATGTCTGGCTCAAAAAAACGACCGCGAAATCCGTCCTTATTCCCCCTCCCCAAACCATTATCGCGGGGGTTTTTTTCCCCCGCTTTATGAGGGACCCATTTCGGAGACGAGATACCAGGCCCCTGAGGCAAGGAGGGGTAACGCCACCGTGGTTATGCAACTTGTTTTGGATGGGGAATAAAAAAAACAAAAAAAAATTAAACCTACCCTTTCCGTCGGGGGTTTTTCCCGTTTGTGTAGGGTTTTAAAAAATCGGTAGCGACAGTACCAGGGTCCAATAGGAGGGTAAGTCAGGGTGGTTATGCAATTTTTTATGGATGGTTTAAAAAGATAAATAAAGCATATTTTGGTGATTTTGGGTATAGATCAAGAATTCTTTGGGTCGTCAAGAACACAAAACCATGATGTCCACTATTATTATGAGGAAAGACAAAAAAAGGAAAACTAAATTAAAAGGGGTATTTTAATACTATCATAACCATGAATATGTAAACCCCTACAAAGAAAAGACTAGACGATGAAAACATTTCGAGTTGTTTTGGGCGAAATTGTATTCCAGGTGCTATTTTTTCCGTGCTCGCTGAAACATAGAGAAGACCTGGGGAGGGTTGTGTGAAAAAGGTTCAAAACCCAGGAAAACAGAAAACAGCATTCTTTAAAAGTAAGCAAATGGTAGGGAACATTACGTACCTCCCATTTGCTTCCTTTTGACGGGGCCTTTTAATTTGTTTTTCTTGGTTAGAAGGCTCTGCCAAAAGCCATACCTCGGTTTCTCTAAGTGTTTCAGCGAGAAAGAGCCAGTAATTAGCAGGAATATAAATTTCGCGCAAAAATCTAATTCCCATCCCCTTTTTTCCCTTTTTTTTCGTAGGTCCACCCGCGGCGCCCCCGACTTACCCCCACAATGCCCGATGTAAAAAAACCGTGACGATTTATGGGTAGGGCCATTTTTTACGCCAAAGGCAAAAAACCTAGTAAAGGCATGGCCTGGGATGGATCTTTACGAGCACTGTGTCACGCAGGGCACGCTAAATACACCACACACCACCCAGGGAAAAAATGTATGTAGATAGTAAAGGGATCGGAACGAGCGGGCACAAAGGAAGCAGGGCTGCACAAAGGAAGCACAAACCCGGTCACCGAACTCTGCCCCGGAGTACGACGACCAGGGGATGAGGGGGCGGCGCCCGGGAGGGGGGGAGGCGCGGGCAAAGGGTGTGGGGCGGGCACCCACGAGGGAGGCGCCCTGGGGGCAACGGTAGAGACAGGGTCTCGAAAAGAGCGGGAAAGAGATCCCTTTCTCCGCGAAGGGGGCGACGGGAAACAAAATTACCCGAGACAACCAAAAGGGGCAGGGAAAAGGGAGAAAAAAATATATAATATAAAAATATATAAAAATAAAAAAAAAAAAATAAAAAATAAATAAAAAAAAAAAAATTAAAAAAAAAATAATAAAAAAAATTTTAAAAAAAAAAATAAAAAAATAAATAAAAAAATAAAATAAAATAAAAAATAAAAAAATAAAAATAAAATAATAAATAAAAAAAAAAATAAATATATAAATTTTTAATAAAAAAAGAAAAAAATTAAAAAAAATAGAAATATAATATAATAAATTAATATAATATAATATAAATATAAATTTTTAAAATTTTTAAAAATAAAAAATATATAAAAAATTAATTTTAAATATATATTATAAAAAATAATATATAATTTTTATAATATATATTAAATATTTTTATATATATATATTTATTATAATATATATATATATATATTATATTTTTATAAAAAAAAAAAAAAAAAAAAAAAAAAAAAAATATATTTTATAAAATATATTAATATAATATAATAAAATATATTATATAATATAAATAAAAATAAAAATTATATATATTATTATAATATATTTAATATAAATATAATATATATTAAATATATATATATAATTTTAAAATATAAAAATATATTAATATATATTATAATTATTATATTAATATATATATAAATATATATATATAATATATATTATATAATATATATATTATATATAATAAATATATAATATATAATATAAAATAATAAATATATATATATATAATATATAATAATATATATATATAATAATATAAAAATATATATATATATAATATATATAAATAAAAATATAAATATATATATATATAATATAATATAATATATATATAAATAAAAATATATATATAATAATTAAAATATATATATATTAATTTTAAAATTAATAAATATAATAATATATATATAAATATATATATAA
The DNA here is from genome assembly GCA_016584305.1 of Chionoecetes opilio. Lineage (NCBI taxonomy): Eukaryota > Metazoa > Arthropoda > Malacostraca > Decapoda > Majidae > Chionoecetes > Chionoecetes opilio. The sequence goes on from JACEEZ010025572.1 coordinate 410,607, forward strand.
ATATATTAATAATATTATAATTAATATAAAATTTTAAAATATATATATAAAATAATATATATATTATATATATAATATAAAAATATTATATATATATTAAATAATATTAAATATATATTAAAATTATAATATATATATATATAATATATATATAATATTATAATATATAATATATAAAAAATATATAAATTATTAATATAATATAAAAAATTATATATATATTATATAATATAGCAAAAGTGTGGTTGTGTGTTTGTGTCGTTGTCTGTTGGTCTGCCGCGAAGGTCCCCCCCCTGTGGCGGAATCCCACTGGGACAGTTTTGGAAATCGGTTAACCGGGGGAAGGTTTTTAAGCCCATTATAAGAGATCCATCACTTTTTTTTTTTTTTAGCGCCAAGCGAAACTGGAAAAAAAAAAGGGGGTTGCGAGAATTGAGGAAACTTGTGTGGGGATGGGCGGGCCCGGGTTATGACCTTTTTGGGGCCCTAGGCTAATTAAATTGTGGGCCCCTCAGACGGAGCACCTCTAACCGCCCGCACCCCAATTTTGTTTACATTTTAGCAAAAAAATGAGTGAAAAACAATTAAAACGTACATTCACAAATGGTTTTCTGTGTTTAGCACGATGATAAACAAACATGGGCTGGGGCCCATGATTTACAGCTAGGTCCCAAACAGGGGCCTTTTCTCAAATAAAGGCCTCAGAGGCCCTTTATCTCAAAAAAAGGGGGCTCAAACAGGGGCCCTTTATCTCAAATTATTTGTAATTTTATTTTAAGTTAAATGAATTATTATTATTCAGCAATGCAAAATATCATTTTTCAAAAAAATTAATATGGAAATCTTTTAGCAGGGACCCAGGTTTGAGGCCCCCAAGCTTGAGGGGCCCTAGGCTGCAGCCTATACTAGCCTATAGGAATAATCCGGGCCCTGGTGAGGGGGTAATAGGTGAGTGAATGGGTGGGGTGATGGGTAAGGGGTTTGTGGGGTGATGGGTGAGTGAATGGGTGGGGGGTGAGGGGGGATGGGTGAGGGAATAGGTGGGGGTGAGGGGTAATGGGTGAGTGAATGGGTGGGGGTGTGATGGGTAATGGGTGAGTTGAAATGGGTGTGTGGTGATGGGTAATGGGTGAGTGAATGGGTGGGGGGTGATGGGTAATGGGTGAGTGAATGGGTCAGGGGAATACATACATTTCAGGAAAGTTAGAAGGGGCTATCTGGAGAGTCTGTTTGGTGGGCCGAGGTGGTGGGTAATGGGTCTATCTGGAGAGTCTGTGTTTGGTGGGTCCAAGGCCCACCAAACACAGGTGGTGGACCCAAGGCCCACCAAACACAGGTGGTGGGCCAAAGGCCCACCAATAGCCCTCCGCAGGAGCTAGCCAAAAAGTCCGCCCGGAGGGCGGCTTTGCTTTCAGGAAAGTTAGAAGGGGCTATGATGTGAATGGGTTGGCGTTAATACATACATCTCTACATCCATGATTTCAGGAAAGTTAGAAGGGGCTATCTGGAGAGTCTGTGTTTGGTGGGCCGAAGGCCCACCAATAGCTCTCAGCAATGACAAACTGCAAAATATTTATTATTAGCATGATAGTTCATAGATTGTTCAACCTAAATCATATGGTCTTGCCAGGGGACACTTCCTGCTGAACTATTGTAGTAGCCCTTGAGGTGTTGGCCGCAATTTCCTGGCAGGAAGTGGCCTCTTGATTAGTATGCACCTGTAGTCCTTCCAGTGGATCGGAGTTCTCTCGCCAGGCTCCTGGTATATGTGCATGGGTCTCAGGATCCTCGGCATCTGCATTCCGAAGAATTGCCTGAGGATTCTTGTCCCGCAGAAGGTTATGCAGACAGCAACAGAGCAGCATAACACTCTCGACCCTCTTTGGTTCAAGACTCATGGTTGTGAGGAGGCACCTGAACCGGTTTGACATTATGCCGAAAGCATTTTTGACAATCCTCCTGGCCCGTGACAAACGGTAGTTGAAGATACGCTCCTCCTTGCTTAGGCCACGTGTGGGAATGGCTTCATGAGCCAGTCCCCGCAAAGGGAATGCCTCATCTCCAACGATTTTTGCGGTTGACGGCAACCCGGTTTTTCAGCTTCCTGGTAAAGGGGGGGGC
>JACEEZ010025573.1:10088-20088 GCA_016584305.1 Chionoecetes opilio
GTTTTGTGCCAACAAACTCGTGTTTATTTTCAGGTCAATTGATGATAAATGATGGTGACGATAAATGGTGGATAAATTGTCAGAGATTATGAAATAATACGTATGCTGTTTGCCCTTTATTGATTTTCTTATGCATAAATTTAGAAAATGTATGTATGGGCAAGGTAGTATACGTTGTAGTAACAACGGTAGTATAAGTATCAGTATGGGGCAGTGTGGGGTAGCATATCCTGTTTTCTGGAATAGTATGTGGGGATATCGAGCCAATCACCGATATCCAAGCTCGTGACGCCACATTAGGGATGGAGCCTATGTGATCACTGGGCTGTAATATGTATGTTTTATTTAAGATTAGACTTATTAAATTGCTAAATTTAACCTAATCGAACCTAAACTAACCTAACCTAACCTAGACTTTATAAATGATGTGAAATAAATCACAGATTATAGCCCAACCATCATTATTATCCACGCCATAACCCGCATACAGTTCACCCTGATATGTGTATATTGGCTAGAGACATCCCCTCCACCACATACTATTCCAGAGAACGGCAATATGCGTCGCTGTACCTTATAGCGATGCAGTGTACTCGAATAGGAGCCATTGTGATGAGCCACTTAGACCCACCACAAGCATATGCATTGTTATTGAGAGAAAAGTGTAGTACTTTCACCATGCAATTGTTCTTCGTGATATAAAATACACAAAAAATATGAACAATGTGTGTGCTTAGAATCATTGTATTCCGTTCTGCACCTGCTGCTTGGGTGTGGACGCAAGTCATGATGCAGTAAGTTGTCACGTATTGCGTTGCGAGCCTCCGTACCCTTGAAGCCAGCAGTCTGTTGTTTTTAGTGTGACCAACACCAAGTTATCATATGGACAAATTTTCAAAAAGCTGATGTAACTATAATTCTCTCTCTCTCTCTCTCTCTCTCTTCTCTCTCTCTCTCTCTCTCTCTTCTCTCATCTCTCTCTCTCTCTCTCTCTCTCTCTCTCTCTCTCTCTTCTCTCTCTCTCTCTCTCTCTCTCTCTCTCTCCTCTCTCTTCTCTCTCCTCTCTCTCCTCTCTCTCTCTCTCTCTCTCATATTGTGCTATCACACTCCTCTTGAACCTCCATTTTTGTTCTCTGCTTTGCCTCGCAGTTGCTGTTGGCCGTCATTTCCTCCATTACAATGTAGTTGCACTGCTAGTATATCAGTGGGCGGCGCCAGAGCGACTTGTCTGTTCTTGGTCGTTCCAAGATTTCACCGAGGCTAAGGTACCATATATTTGAGCTCTTGGCGATACACTGATAATAATTAAGAAGCTAAATTCAATGAAAATATAATAGATATTATTGACTTTCATCAGAGAAATTTGGGGTTTTTGTGTGTTTTTCGTGTGACTGGTGCTGCTGCCGTTATTTTTATATTATGGGGGTAGTGCTTCAGATACAGATGATTATGCTCCTGTTGGTGAAATGTGTGTGTGTGTGTGTGTGTGTGTGTGTGTGTGTGTGTGTGTGTGTGTGTGTGTGTGTGTGTGTGTGTGTGTGTGTATGTGTGTGTGTGTGTGTGTGTGTGTGTGTGTGTGTGTTGGTGTGTGTGTGTGCGTGCGCGCGCTGCGGCGTGCGTGCGTTGCGTGGGCGTGCGTGCGTGCGTGCGTGCGTGCGTGCGTGCGTCGTGCGTGCGTGCGTGCGTGCGTGCGTGCGTGCGTGCGTGCGTGCGTGCGTGCGTGCGTGCGTGCGTGCGTGCGTGCGTGCGTGCGTGCGTGCGTGCGTGCGTGCGTGCGTGCGTGCGTGCGTGCGGTGCGTGCGTGCGTGCGTGCGTGCGTGCGTGCGTGCGTGCGTGCGTGCGTGCGTGCGTGCGTGCGTGCGTGCGTGCGTGCGTGCGTGCGTGCGTGCGTGCGTGCGTGCGTGCGTGCGTGCGTGCGTGCGTGCGTGCGTGCGTGCGTGCGTGCGTGCGTGCGTGCGTGCGTGCGTGCGTGCGTGCGTGCGTGCGTGCGTGCGTGCGTGCGTGCGTGCGTGCGTGCGTGCGTGCGTGCGTGCGTGCGTGCGTGCGTGCGTGCGTGCGTGCGTGCGTGGCGTGCGTGCGTGCGTGCGTGCGTGCGTGCGTGCGTGCGTGCGTGTGTGTGTGTGTGTGTGTGTGTGTGTGTGTGTGTGTGTGTGTGTGTGTGTGTGTGTGTGTAACTCATCCATGGCCTAATCAATGATCATGCACTGGACACGCGAACTCTAGCTGTTACCTTAGCGGAAAGACCTTAGAGCTCACAGAGAGCTATCTTTGGGTAAAGTTGGGATCTCACACACCCCATCTTCTTGCTCAAGGGTGACAGTAATTTTCCGTATATGTTAGTAAAATATCCCTTTGAATGAATGGGGCTCAAACGCACGACCACAGAATGGCAAGGCAAGCTCTAGATTACTAACCGCATGTGCGCGCATGTGTATATGACAGTATAATTAAGGATATTCAGTTACAAACTAGCATTGTAAAGATAGTCCAAAGACTATAATGGTTCATGATCATAGACACATAAATGAGACCAAAGTGACCTTGACACATTTGTACTGTTTTCCTCCAGGGAAGTGGTAGACCGTAATGGATGTTGAGACATGATTATTACTGGCGGCAGTGCTAGTGCTGCTTTGTGTCTATTCTAAATGGCGACATAGTTACTGGTCTACTAAGGGTGTAGCGTCTCCTCCAGCTCTACCATTCCTCGGCCACTTGCACTCTTTCTTCCGTGTTCACCGCTGGCTTTACATGGATAAGGTGAGTCGATGCAGTAATTGGAATTGTTGGTGCTACTTTAGTATGCGTTCTACCGCAGTACCGCAGTCTACAGTGGTGTGGGGTGTGATCTACCCGTACACTGGTCCACAGGTCCCCTACCCCTGCATCTGAAGGGACTAGTTACTGGTCCACAGGTCATAGGTCAGTTAGCTAACACAGGTCAGGCCATCCATGGACGCCGAATCGATGGGCCTTGGGTATTTGGTCTCAAGCAAGGCTCTGATTGCCGTTATTTTCATGTGGATCGGCGTGAAAGAATGATTCCCATCATTCATCGGGAATGTGAAGCCGGTTCAGTGATTCACTCTGAAGGATGGCTTGCATATGGAAACTTAAATAATCTGGGTAGTACAGTGAGTCACCAAGAAAATTACTTAGATCCAGTAACAGAAGCAAACGCTCAAGGCATAGAACGATTGTGGTTGGATGCCAAAACACGTATTTTAAAGAACGTGAGAGGTGTTAGCAAGGAACTGTTTCAGTCACACCTTAATAATTTTTGCTGGAAAGTGCTCAGAAAAGATGAACCTGATTTGTTTATAGCATATTTGCACGATATTCGTAATGTATACCGATAATTGTTTATGCATGATATACCCCTACTATTAGTATTAGAATTAGCAATGGGATGTTATTGTTCATTAAAAAATTGATTAATACATTTTTTTAAATGTTATTCTCCGATGGAAATAATCTGTTAAACCCACAGTATAGAGTGGTAGCGCGGTAGACCTCATACAAAAGTAGAAGCAGCCGGTAGACCACATACTAAGGTAGACACAGAACGGTAGAACGCATACTAAAGTAGCACCGAATTGTTTTATGTACTAATTACGTAGTTGAGATTATGATGTATCACTGTTCTTTTTTATGGCTGTACTTTATTTTGAATAATATATGTTTGTGATACTTAATGCCATAAGATGTCTCATACATATTTGTTTGCAGTTCTATCGACAGCTACGCAACCACAAGATTTGGGGGCTATACGAGTGTTTTACTCCCGTTCTCATGATAGCCGATCCCGAACTTCTCAAGCACATCATGGTGAAAGACTTTGAGCACTTTGTAGATCGACGACTTTTCGGGGACCAGAAAGGTTCCATCATGTCCGAAATGCTCGGCAATAAGCTTGGCGAGGAATGGAAAGATCTGCGAGCTGTCATGACACCCACATTCTCGTCTGGCAAGATGCGAAGTATGTTTCACTTGATCTGCGAAAAAGCTGATAACATGGTATCCTTCTCCCTCAAGAAAGCAGGCAAGAACATGCCAGTTGACATAAAGGACATATTTGGTCGTTTCTCTATGGATACGATTGCTTCTTGTGCTTTTGGTATTGAATGCAATTCGCTCTCTGATTCAAAGCCTCTGTTTGCAAAAAAAGCTGAGAGGTTCTTTAATGTATGTGGTTTAAGAGCACTCAAAATGTCTATGATGATAACCATGCCAAAGCTACACAATTTTCTGGGATTTAAAGTGGACAGTCCTGAAATCGAGTTTTTCACAAAGCTATCTAAGGATAATATCGCGGCTCGGGATAAACGGGAAAGACGTGGAGACTTCTTAGATCTGCTGTTGGAGGCGCAAGCTTCCGAAAATAATATCCGCCCTGGAAAAAAAGGTAATTATCTTAAAGTAACATTATGTTTAAGGCATATACCATGTAGTATGGTAGACAGGAGACACGCCCAGCATGCTTGACCTTTTCCTAGCTACTAGCCCTTCTGCTTTCTCTGTGAAACGTTTTCTCCGTTGGGCTCCTCCGATCACAATCCTAGTTATGTAACCTTTCCTATTGCTCCGGTGCCGCCTCGGGACCCACCTAAGAAGAGGTGCTTCTAGCATTTCAACTCAGCTAAGTAGGAGGACCTAAGGCAGTACTACTCTGATTTTCCAAGGAATGATTACTGCTTCCATGTCAGAGACCCATCTCTTTGTGCAGAGCGCATTACTGAGTTTATTATCTCTGGCATGGAGGCATACATTCCACACACTTTATCTTATCTTAAAGCTCGTCAACATTGGTTTAACTCTACTTGTTCTCATGCTGTCTAAGGTAGAGAGGCGGCTCAAAGACGGTACCGTAAGCATCCATCTCCTGAAACTCATGCCCATTATATTTCTGCCCGTAATCATGCTACATTTCTTCTTTTACTTACTAAAAACTCCTTCATTCATAGAAAATGTCAAACCTTTCTGAATCAAACTCCTTTCGTGACTTCTGGCATCTAGCTAATACCATCTCTAACAATTTTACTTCTCTATCTTTCCCTCCTATGCTTCACCCAGATGGCTCCACAGCTGTCTCATCTATTTCTAAAGCTGAACTATTCCCTCAAACCTTTGCTGGAAATTCCACTCTGGTTGATGAAGGGCTTGTTCCTTCTTCTCCTCCACCCGCTGACTATATTATGCCTGTTATTAAGATCCTTCGTAATGATGTATTCTTTGCCCTTCTGGCCTAGATCGTCGGAAGGCTTACGGGCCTGACAGAGTCGCTCCTATTGTCTCAAAAACTGTGCTTCTGTGCTTGCACCCTGCCTGGTCAAACTTTTCCGTCTTTGTCTATCTACTTCCACCTTTTCTTCTTGCTGGAAGTTTGCTCACATTCAACTTCTTCCTATGCAGGGTGACCGTTCTAATCCTTCAAACTACCGTCCTATAGTTTTGACTTCGTGCCTTTCTAAAGCTTATGAATCTATACTTTATAAGAAGATTCTTAAGCAATCTATCTGCTCACAATCTTCTATCTGACCGTCAGTACGGTTTCCTTAAAGGGCGATCTACTGGCGATTTTCTAGGGTCCCTAACTGAACCTTAGTCATCCTCATTTAGGGGTTTTGGTGAATTTTTGTTATTGCCCTTGACATATCAAAAGCTTTTGATAGTGTCTGGCACAAATCTTCAATTTGTAGACTACCCTCATTCGGATTCTACCCTTCTCTCTGTACCTTCATCTTAATTTTCCTTTCTAACAGTTCTATTGCAGCTACTGTTGACGGTCGTTGATCTTTCCCTAAGTATATCAAGAGTGGTGTTCCTCTGGATTCTGTTCTATCAGAAGGGACCCATCTCTCTTTCTATTATTCTTTAATGATCTTCTAAGTCTAAATCAATGTCCTATCCACTCCTACGCTGATTATTCTACCCTTCATTTTTCAACGTCATTCATTAGACATCCAACTTAACAGGAACTAAGTGATTCTCGGAGAGATGCCACAGAGCGCCTAACTTCTGATCTTTCTAAAATTTCTGATTTGGAAAAAGCAAACCTTGTTTTGTTCAATGCCTCAAAAACCCAATTTCTTCACCTATCAACTCGACATAACCTTCCGGGCTTCCAGACAACTATCCCCTCTTCTTAAACGACACTCAACTGTCTCCCTCTTATACAATGAACATTCTAGGAGTATCCTTTACTAAAAATCTGAACTGGAAATCTCACATCTCATATCTTGCTATAACAGCTTCTATGAAGTTAGGTGTCCTGTGGCGTCTGCGTCCAATTTGTTTCTCCCTCCCAGCTTCTTGCTCTGTACAGGGGCCTTATCCGCCCATATATGGAGTATGCCTCTCATGTTTGGGTGGGATCCACTCATACAGCCCTCTTAAACATGGCTGAGTCAAAAGCTTTTCGCCTCATCAAATTCTCTCCTTCTACTGACTGTCTTCAATCTTTAAATCACCGCCGCAATGTTGCTTCTCTTGCTATCATCTACCGTTATTTTCATGCTCACTGCTCTTCTGAACTTGCTAACTGCATGCTTCTCCCCCTCCCACGGCCTCGCAGCACAAGACTTTCTATTAATTTTCATCCCTATTTTGTCCTTCTCCTTTCTGCAAGAGTTAATCAGTATCTTCACTCTTTCAGTATCATCACCTTTACTGGTAAACACTGGAACTCTCTGATTCAATTTTTCCTTCTTTCTACGACTGAAATCTTTTCAAGAGAGGAAAAACAAGACACCTCCCGAACCAAATTGGCCAACCCCAACCTTTTTATATCATCTTACTGTCTTATTTATAGGGAATGGCAACTAAGCGGGCTTTGTGTTTTTTGTTTTTTTGTCCTTGGCCAGTCCTTTGTGATGTAAAAAAAAAAAAAAAATTCAAATGTCATTGCTTAATAAATTGTTCAATATTCCTACACTAGTATTTGGAGAGCTCACACTCGTGGCGCAAAGTGTGCTCTTCCTGATTGCTGGCTACGATACCACGGCCTCCACCCTTGCCTTCTCCGCCTTCCTCATGGCCAAGCATACTCAGCAACAACAACGACTTCGACAGGAGCTGCAAGGACTTATAAAGGAATATGGCTCAGTCACCTACCAAGGGATCATGGAAGCCAAGTACCTGGATGCTGTCCTGATGGGTGAGTATCCCGCCCATCAATTCACTGATTTTCATACATACTACGTATTTAAACACAATATTATAAATTGGTTTTGAATTATCGCAACGATACGTGATTACGGCTAAATTTACGTTGCTTTCTATGTATGTTTTACCCAAAGACTACTGTATACTGGACTTGCTATTTGTGCCCAGCGCCAACCCACTCATGACCAGTGGAGGCCAGTTTGCGATTCCTGACATTTTCGAACATCACTCCCATCTCCCTTCCTATGGTTTATCAGTATAAATGATATACCATTATCTTCGCAAATGTTTGTTCTATAATATTATCAAATAAAAAACTATGAAATACACCCCAAAAAAATGTCATTATGAGAGAGTGAAGAAATATACATGAACTCAATATTCACTTAAATTCTTCGTTATTTAATATTTTGCGAGAAAACTTTTTACATGAAACATAACAATATAAGTAGATTTTCATTACCTTTCTATTGATATATTTAGTTTGCTGATAAATGAATTAGAACCATGCATAAATTAGCGCTAACTAAAAATATAACATCATCAATCGGATCGGGAAGTAAAAAAGTGTTCCATGAATACAGTAGACTAGGGTTTATCAGCATAAATGATACACTGTTATCTTCGTAAATGTTTTTTCTATAATATTATCAAATAAAAAACTGTGAAATACACTAAAGAATTGCCATTATGAGACCATGAAGAAATATGCATGAACTTAATATTCACTTAACTCTTTGCAATTTAATATTTTGCGTGAAAACATTTTAGTCGGTCAGCCCCGGTCCGAAATTTTGCTCACCGGTATCAAATTAGGGCGAGAATGCTAAGAGTGTTTTTTGAGAAGGTATAAATGCCTAGAGTTAGAAAACATGTGATAGCATTGTGGGGGTGGCAGCTTTATATGAGTTATCTCCCTTTTTCCAAAATGGCCGCCAAAATACACCCAATAATTATGAAATTTTTAAATTTCGTTTTATGGGCCTATAATTTGGTATGGCGATATGAGTAGCTACATCAGACGGATGATATGGCCACGGGGTGAAAATCATGTCCTTCTTGATGGCCGTTCGGATATGTGACGAAGTCTGATCTATGATCTTGTTGATATCTGTAGACTTTGCCTTCCAAAGCTTGAGCTCCCTATGTAGATTTTGATTTTCCAAGACAACATCCTTTAATGAGACACAGCATGGAACCATCAACAACTTTCCCTTATCGTCGAAAAATATTTCTACTGCACCTCCAAGCTCGGATTTCAGTCTTCTGTGCATATTCTTCTTTGTTGAATCCTTCAGAAGATTAACTCCACCAGACAACATTAATGATTCCAATTTTGTGGTCAAGGAGGTGACTGGTATAATCCTCTTGTTGGGGATAATATCTTCTCTGATGTATTCGAAAAGTTCTTGGTAAGCTTCTCCTTCAACCTTGTGATACAGTATAAATTCATCTGTTACTTTCTCTTCTTCATTCTCATTGCTGTCCTCTTTGTTCCTAGTGTAATTCCTATAGCATGAAGCGTGGTAGTGTGCCTCTGCGGCAACAATGTCTCTACTGGTTAGTGCTATCATCCTGCCGTCTGCATTTCTGACGGCACTCTCTCTTAGTGTTTGATCTACTCTCAGTTGTGAAGCTAGCGTAAGTGTTTCACGTGTATTGGAGTGCTTTTTGAACTTGACCTTGCTACAGAATACGCAGATCGGAGCATAAACTCTTGATTCATGTGTTGATGTTCTGGAAGACTTTTTTGGAGGACAGTCACTACTACCAGATAGATCACTACTACATTCACCTGCTTTACTTTTCAGAGTTTCCAAGTCTCTTTTCATGGTGAACATGCTTCTACATTTTCGATGATAGAATATAATTGGAACTTCTTTGTCCTGAAGCGTTTTTGAAACGTCTAGAATGGGGACATGGTTCCTGACTTTGGCGGCTTCAAGTAAGGTTAACCAGGAGGCATGGCTTTGAGGACTGACAAAATGTTCATCTCCGTCGGATACTGCCTGGTGTATGATGCACAGTTTCTTGGCGGGTGCCTGTGGCGTTTCCATGTTAACGGACATTCCAGGCCTCCTACGTTGAAGTTCCACAGCTACCACGACACCGGATTCTGGTCCCGGATTCTTCTCTACATCACCAGCCTTCAACAATAGCTTCGAGAGGTAGTCGGCTGCTACTCTACCTCTCCACTCCAAAAACCCGACTTTCTCTGAACGCACGACCTGCGGGCCGGCTGGTCTTCCGGCAGTGGTGGTCTCCTCGAGGGTCTCCAACGTCGCCAGTCGATCGTCCGGTCCGTCTCTCGCCGATGAAATACGACACCTGAAAAAGATTTTTTTTTTTAAATTATATGTATGTATATTTATATAATTATATAATATACAGTTTGGAAAAGGGGGATAACTCCCATAAAGCTGCCACTGCCACAATGCTATCACATGTTTTCTAACTCTAGGCATTTATACCTTCCCAAAAAACACTATTAGCATTCTCGCCCTAATTTGATACCGACCAACCCCCCAGGCTGATCGCCTATTTTACATGAAACATATCAATAGAAACGGAATTTTATTAGCCTTCCATTGATATATTCCGTTTTCTGATAAATGAATTAGAACCATGCATATATTAGCGCTAACTAAAACAACTACATCTTCAATCGGGTAATTTTTCCGATTGATGAGGTTATTTATGTAGTTAACGCTAATTTATGAATAGTACCAATTAATTTATCAGAAAACAAAATATATAAATGGAAAGCTAATAACATTCTGCTTCTATTGATATGTCTCATGTTTGCTCGCAAAATATTAAATGGCGAAGAGTTATT
>JACEEZ010025573.1:25088-102418 GCA_016584305.1 Chionoecetes opilio
AAAATATAAAACTTGGGGTGGGCTTTTCGGGGCCCAGGGGGGGGGAGGTGTTTACGTTTTGCCTCAAAAACCCCCAGGCTGACTGTCCACGTCATCCTTATGGGCCTGACTGATACTTCGTAAACCCGAAACCTTATAAAAAAGGTGTCGCGGCCCTCAGACAGACAGGCGACACCTTTCCTGTAGTTTGGTTGAAAATTAGTTATATCATAAAATTTCTCTCCCTTTTCCCGGACCCAAAATTCCCCGGGTTTCACCTACCCTATCGGCCCCTGGGCGAGGGCTAACTTAGAGAAATGTACCAAACCCATGTTATATGTGTTCTATGGATTCACGACGTTCTGTCCATTTTTCCCTTTAAGGTGCCTATAAAATTGAGGGTTTTCTGGACAGCACAGCACAGGGGAATCACAATAATAAAAATAATACAATAGGAGAAAAATGTTTGGGGGGATAATTCCCAAAAAGGATTTAAGAAAAACTGGGGGGGAAACCCCTGTAAAGAAGTTTTAAATCCAAAGGGCTAAAAAAAAGTAATTTGGGAAAAGGCTGTTATTTAATTATATTTGGGATTTAGAAAATTTTACATATAAAAGTATCAATTAAAAAATATTACTAAAAAAAATTTGTGTAAAAACCAGGGTGGAATGTAAAAAACGGGAATGTGTGGTTTTGCCCGGAGCGCACATGACAAGCGACAAGAACCGGGGAAGGGGACCGGGCCCCTTTCCCTTTTGTTTTCAGTCCCTTTCAGGGCATCTACTTTTTGCCCTTTTGGAAAAGAAAGGTTTTGGGGAAAAAAAAAAAAAAATGGGATGCCCTGAAAAATGATCGATAAAATTTTTCCCTTAGGTCCCGGGTGGGGTAAAAGGGCCCAAAAAAGAGGGGGCCCTATAAGCATCTTTCGGGGTTTTTCCCCAATTTCACAAACCCCCCCTTAAGGGCAAAAGGAAAAAGAGGGGAGGCTGGAAAAGGGAAATAGTTTGAGATACTGGAAATTTACTTTTTTGGAAAAATAAAGAAAAAAGGGCCAAATCGGTACAACGGCAAGTCTTTGGATATTAAATTAACCCGATTGAGGAAAAGGGTTTTTACAGTTTTAAAATTTTCTTTCCCAAAAAGGAAAAAGGGTTCAATTTGGGGAACTTCAAATATGCCCCGGTGTTAAAAGGGGTAAAATGAATGACTATTGCGTCGGGACTCAGTACAGCTCCAGTAAGGATAGAGTGAGAATCCCGCGTCAGTCAAAAAAAGGGTTTTTAAATTTATTTTCCTTTTCCCAAATCAAAAGCATGGATAATTTCCTTGCCCAGGGAAAAAAAGGGGAAAATCCCCCTTCCATGCCCCTGCATCTGAAATTTTCTGTATTATCGGGGAATTTTTTTAGCATGAAAAAGAGAGTTAGTTTGTGTTCCCCCAGTTGGGTATTATTTGATTAATTTCCTAAAAAAATATAGTCGTTTGAACGGGCCCGGGAAACCTTGTTCATAGAAAATTTTTAGTTTATCAACATACAAGGAAGACCCAATTCAAGCATTTAAAGTTTGCGATTTTCTTTGCATTTTAACCCGAAATGGTTTTTATTGTTTTCCCTTTTTGTTTATGGAAGCTGTTTTGTTTAAAACCTTTTAGTAATTCTTCTAAAATCCTCTTTTTTTTAGCCCCCCCAAAATTTTCATGCGTGAAATTTTGCCTATCCCCTCAATGAATCCCCTTTAGCTCGCTTAGAAACATAAAGGGCCCGGGTTAGTTTCTAGGGAAAGTTTTGTTTGTGTCTTGGGGGAAAACCCACCGTGCCCCGCAAGAGGGGAAAAAATAAGGGGGCCCTCTATGATAATTTTTGTTTCCCCGGGCCCAATTCATCTCCGGGTAAAAAGGGTTTTCCTTTGGGGAAAATTTTTCCCAATTTTAAATTAAAGCTGTTTATTTTGCCCCCGTGACCCCCCTCCCCTGCTCGGTATCCTCAGAAAGCAGTATGGGGGTACGTAACCCAAAAACACATCCCCCACCAGGGAAAACTCGACCCAAGGGGAAACCGAGGGCTCCGGTTTGGATGTAAAGGGTCCAGAGCCAAGTAGAGCTCAGGGTTTAAGAAAATTTTATGAAGGAAAAAAAATTTCTGGAAAAAAAACAAGCTTTTTAACAACAAACTATTTGTTACCAGAGCAAAGGGTTTATAAGCATGCGGGGGGTTTATTTGGGAAGATTTAAAGTTTCTTTAGTCAGACAAAGTAACATTGAAAAACTGGTCCCGTTTCAAACAAAGGGTTTAAAAAATAGGTTTTGGAAGGGGCCCTTTTTTAAGTCTGTCACTGTGTATACCTCCAATTTTTTTAAAAAACCCAAGGACCCAAATTCTCAAACTTAGGGGACCTTGAAATTATTTAAAAACCCCCCCGGCTTTGGTCCCAAATTTAGGAGACAATTTTGAGGTCCCTCGGGTACTCAAATATTACAAAATCACCTACTTGTACAGAAAAACAAGGAAGAACGTTTTTGTTGTTGGGAGCACATGCGGGTTTTTTGAAACTAGCCACTGCCCTTTTAAACCATCTTTAGGGGATGTTTTGAGAAAACCTGTAATTGGCTTTTGCTTTAAATCCCCCCAAATATTATACACAGGTTGTTGAGGACTCCCTAGCAAGCCCTAAGGGGGGCTTTTTTTTACCCCAAAAAACTAGGGAAATCGGGGATTTTGTCCTTTTTGGATTTCGCAAACGCTACTATTTTGTTTTGCGGGCAAACATGGGGGAAACCCAATTTTCCCCCAATTTTCTAGAAAGGCCACTGAAAAACCCTTTGGGCGAAATTTTTCTAGGTTTTTCCCCTTTTTGGTGCGCTCCAAAAGGGCCCTTTTCCCTGGCGGGGTGATATTTTGCCCCCAAGGTTTGACTTTGTTAAACTTTTGAAAATTTTTTTCACTCAGAAGTCCCGTTGGGGAAACTCCGCCCTTGCCCACTTAAAATACTCGAGGTGTCGAGTAGGGACAAAATAGATTGGCATGGGGCCCCGGGGCCACCGCAGGGGCCTTTTTTTACCCTTTTAATGGGGCCATTACAACGTCCCTAGAAAAAGTGTTATCATACTAAGGGGTTTACTTGGAACCCGGGATTGGTGGGGGGAAAGCTGAAGTAGGTCTTTTGCAAAAACGTCCCATTGCCCCGGTTCCCGGGGGAGGATATTCAAAAATGGGTTTGCTGGTTTGGGCACCGCCCCTTTGTGCGGGAGCGCATTTCACACACTTTGCTACAAAAGCGTCTATGCCTACACGCGGTGGGCCCAAAAAATAACTGCTATGGGTGGGTAGTAAGGGTTCGCTCCCCCCTGGATGACCGGCCATAACGCATCAAAAGAATTAACTTTTTAAAACCACAGGGACTATGACTCAGGGATCACAAATTTGCCAAAGGGGTCTGCCCTTTTTTAGGGGCCAAAATCTACAAGCACTCCGTCCCAATGACAAAAAATTGTGAGAAAAAGGAAAAGGTTAATTTTGGTAAATTTGACTCATCACCTGATTTCCCCCGCATTTGACCCTTTTTCAAAACCTTTTGTTGACGCTGGGCCCTTTGGGGGAATTTATGAAGGCTAAAATTTTTTTTAAAACAGGGGGTTTTTTCTCCCACAAATCCCACTGGTACAATTCCCAGACAGGGCGTCAGCCAAAATTGGCCGACCTGGCACGTATTTAAACGTTTGGGCTAAACTCTTGTAATGTTGGTACCAAACGCGCGAGTCTACCGGTTAAAGGGTTTTTTTTCCCCCAAAAGTTCGGTTTACGGCTTTCGTGATCTGTAAATATAGTTTTTTATATACCCAAAGATAAATCCTTAAAAAAGTTTTTTGGGGGCCCAACAAAAAGCGAGCGTCTCCGATGAAAGACCAAAATAATTTGACTCGGCAGGATTTAAAGGGTTTTACTCGCCCTATGCCAATAGCACGTTTTAAACCGGGTTGCGTCAGGCTGCCTTAAAAAAGCTCCAAAAACCCCGGGGAGAGGAAACCGGATACTGATTTAAAGGAGCCTTATAATCTGGGAAAAAAGCCCAAAACGGTGCCCTTGGGTTTTGGGCAAATTTAAGTCTTGAAAACTTTTATTTTTGTGCACCCTTTCCCAAAGAAAAGGTATATCTTTCTTTAAAAAATCTGTTCAGGGGCCCCCATGCCATGGGGGCAAAAAATTTTTTAAAGAAGCGCCGATAATGCCACACCCAAACCCCTGAAAGAAAAGGACATTGTCTACAAATCTTGGTTTTCGGGAAGTTTTTAAATTTCTTTTTAAATTTTTTCATTCATGGTGGAGTTTTGTCCTTTATCGACGATATGTTTCCTTTAAAAAGGAAAATTTTTGCTTTTAGAAAAATCACAAAATTCGGGGGATTTTTGCTTTTTTGACCTGCCTTTTTTAAGCTTTAAAGGGGTACAGCTTCTAAGTGGCAAAATGAAAACTCTGAAACCTTTCTACAAAAAGAAACCATATCAAGATTGCAAAAACCTTGTTTCCCAATATCAGAAAAAAGGTATTTTATCATTCTTTGAAAAGTTTTTTTAAAAGCTGATTTAAGCCCAAAAAAAAGGGATTCTAAGCCACTCAAAAAGTCCCCTGGGAGTGTTTCAAGCAGTTACTTCCCCCGACATGGGCGCCCCTCGGGACCCTTTCCAGTAACCCCTTAGAAGATCAAGGCTACTGAAAAGTTTTTTACCCGGTTTCCCCCGAACCATCAAAAAATCACTTAAAAAAGGGAGAGGGTACCATCGTCCCCCAGTTACTTCTTTTTTCCCTGCTAAAACAATTAAAAGGTCGGTAAACTTCCGTTCTTTTTAGGAAGAGAAAAAAGGGGGGAGCTCCCGGTGATCGTGAATTTCTTTTTACACCCTGTTTCCAAAATGTTTTTTTATTTTTTTCATCGTTTTTTTGCCTCTGACTGGGAAGCGATAGGGTGGAAATAGAACCGGGTGGGGACCAGATTTTTAAATTTTAAAGTTTATGTTTGGTTTTGGTCAGTGCGCCTAGACAATTTTCCCGGCATGGCAAAAAAAACACGGTATTGTTTTTTAAAAGGGGTAACGTGAAGGTTTTAAAATTTAGGGGTAGTCCACTACAGTGACGGGGGGTGAATCAAAGGTTTGTACAGGGGCCGGTTTTTTTTTCGAATGTATTATTGTATACTGAAGAAATACAAGCAGTGGGGTTTCCCAAAAGGGTTTTGGTAAAAACCGGGCCCGTCCCTAAACAATGCTTTCTTTAAAAGGACCCCTTGTTTTTAATTTTGATCGGGGCCGGCCGGGGGGTATTGACCACAAGGGCACAGTTTGTGTCCCTCCCCGAACCGTCGGGGAAATTAAAAACCCCCCCCAAGTTTTTTTTAACCCAAATGCGACACACCCCAGGAACTCAAAAAATTTTTGGGAGGGGGGGGTGGGCCCCTTTACCTGGCTTTTAAAATTTTTTTTATTACTTTTTGGGTTCACGATGTGCAAACCCCCGAAAAGCTTTGGGGGCAGGAAAATTAAGGGCATGGCCCGGTTTTGGGGTAAATCCCCTTTGGACTTTTTTAATTTTTCACGTTGGGAAATTAACCTTTAAATTTTCCCTTAAACCTTTTTTGGGTTTTTTCTTTGAAAGTCGGTTGTCCCCCTTGGAAATTTGAACAGATTTCAAACCCCCAACCCCCGGGGTAAAAAGTTGGGCCTTAAAAAACCCAAACCTTGGTGTTTTTCCAACCCCCGGTAGGTAGGGAAAATCCAAAATTTTAAGGGCCCTTTGCCTTAAATTTTAATATTGGTGGCGAAGGGGCCCAATTCCCCCAAAGATTTTTGAAGGCGGTTTTCCCCACACCCATTCGGGGGGTTAAGGAAAAGGGAAGCCCCTTTTAAAAACCCCATTTTTTGTTTCAAAGCCAATTTTGGTGGCGCGCGCGGGAATTCCCAAAATGTTAAACCCTAGTACCCCCCATAAAAATTTGGCCTTAGAAACCTTTTCTTCCCCAAAGCAGGTTAGAAGGGACGTTTTTGAAGACGCGGGGCCCCCAGATCCCCCGCCCCAAAAAGGCCTTTAAAATTTTTTTTTTTGAAAAAGCTTGGAAACCCTTTAGAAAAAAGGGGGCTTAGGATTAAAATAGGGGTTTTCCTTTACCCCCAAAGGGGGCAGGAAATTTTTTCCTTTGTTTTTTTCTTCCTTGCGGGGGAGCCGTCTTTTCTTGAAAAAAGGAAGGGAAAACCCCCGGGGATTTGGGGCCCCTTACGCCCGGGAAATTGTTTTTTTTTTTAAAAATTTACCAACATTAATAAAAATTGGGTGGTCTTCCATGGGTTTTGGGGGAAAAGGCGGTTTTCCGCCCCCGAGCCCGAGGGAAGAGGAATAAGGTTTGGGGAAACTCCGGTTTTTGGGCGTCTCCTTTACTACCCTTTCCGCCACTTTAGTTTTTAATTTAAGAACAAAATCGTGGAGTTCTTCATTGGGTGTGTAGTTTAATGACAAACTGCTCCTTCGACATTTCCCCTTTAGCAAGATCATGTACACAAAAAACTCCAGAAACTTGCATACATCTGGTAATTGCATGGTGTCTCCGTGAGTCCACCCATTACCTCTTAAGTACTTCACGAAGTCAGCAGATATTCTATTTGCGTCTACCTGACCATCAAAAAGGTCCTTCGAGGCAGCGCTACCGTGCAATAGTTCTACCGCTAAATTAACACCTTTGACCAAGCTGTGTTTTTCATTTTCCCCAAATGTTTCCAAAAAGTTTGACCGAAAAGCCTGATAATCTTTAGTTTGTTGTGGCTCGGTAAAAGCGCTGGCTTGCATTAAATGTGAAGCTCGTGAGCCGGTCTGTAGGCGTGAGCGGATGAAAGATATTTGATCCCCGTCATCACATACAAAGGAGTTTTTCATTACATCCTCACAAAGACTAATATATTCCCTGGCAGTATAGCTTGGATCAGTACCCGAAAATTCGCGAATAGCTGCACTTGTGGGACAATATATTAATAGCTCCAGCGGCCTGAGGAAGAGTCTGGGCAGGGGTGAAAGAAGCACCTGCCCCGGAAGTGTTAGTGGGAGACATTGTGTTAGTAGTCCAAGTTAGTTGAGTAAGTGACTGAGTAAACTCAGGAGAGACTCGTAGGTGCTGACTTCCACTTCTTAATTTACGAGTATCCTCCTCTGGTAAAAGTTTAACTAATTCTTCCTCACTGTCAATACTTGCTGCGTCAGAGGCTAAGACTTTCCGTCCTTTACAAAGTCTAAGAAATTTTTCGGTGAGTAATTCACGCTCTTTTTCTGACTTAGTCTGATTTGTTTCGTTCATTAATTATAAGTGAAACTTTAACCAAGATAAAGTGCTATTACCCATCTCTTGTGCTTTTAAGGCAATAAAAAAAGATGAATGTACATATATGAGTGATATAAAAAGCGAACATGTATAGTAAGTAAAGATGGGAGCATACACTAAGCTGCGCGTGGCATGCGGTGCTCATCTCCGTGGCATTAGCCCTTAGAACCTGTGGTGGGTGAGAACCCGTTACCCCGGGACACAGGGCTAGTGTGACTCCCGGGTTACCACAGTTACCTTCCCCAGGTTACCCCAGGTACCCATTTATCAACCCCGAAAGGAAGGAAGAACAGCTGGGTAGGCTGGTCACCGACTTGCCCTGGCTCGGGATCGAACCAGGGCCCGCAGATTCGTAGCCAGGCACGCTATCCACTGCACCACGGAGGCGACAGTCACATGTATAGTGAAGTACTATAAATTATTTAACAGTGCAAAGAAAAAAATACAACTACAAAAATAACTGACAAATATATTACATAAAAGGTAACTCCATTTACCATTATCTACTGTGTAAAACAAGTGGCGTACTTGAATACATATATCACTAGCCGAAAAGCCTCCCTCCGGGCGGACTTTTTGGCTAGCTCCTGCGGAGGGCTATTGGTGGGCCTTCGGCCCACCAAACACAGACTCTCCAGATAGCCCCTTTTAACTTTCCTGAAATCATGGATGTAGAAATGTATGTATAACGCCTTACCCATCACCCCCCACCCATTCACTCACCCATTACCCCCCACCCCCCACCCATTCACTCACCCATTACCCATCACCACACACCCATTCACTCAGCCATTACCCATCACCCCCCACCTATTCCCTCACCCATCACCCCCAACCCATCACCCCCCACCCATTCACTCACCCATCACCCCACACCCATTACCCATCACCCCACCCATTCACTCACCCATTACCCATCACCCTACATCAAGGTTTCCTCAATTCTCGCAACCCACTTTTTTTTCACAATTCTCGCTTATAGGCTACTAAAAATAAAGTAAAAAAAAAGTGATCGGATCATCTCTAAAAAGGTCTTAAAATGTTCCCCTGGCCGACATGGTTCCAAAACTGTGCCATATGAAGGGATTGCGTCACAAGGGGCGGCACCTATCGCGGACACACAGACAGACAGACAGACAGACACACTTTCGCTTATATTACCATAGATGTAATGTCAGCTAAGGGTGTTGTACTCACTGCTATACTGTAGTGTCAGCACGGCAGTATTCTTGTCCGTACAGCTGAAGCGTTCCTCCAAGAGATGCCAATGCAGGAGCCAGATCAGCAAGAGTGGGGAGGAGCAGGTGTCGGTTGGGGCGTTGTGATGACCTGGTAAGAAGTCGGCCTCTTCCGTACACACGATAACAGCTCCCGTCCTCTGTTCTCTTGATAACCTCTTTGTCCGCGCGTCCGATAATCTCGCTGTTGTCGCTGAATCTCGGAGTCTATGTAGGCTGGTTTCTCTATACTGAGGAGTTATTAATTGATAGCTCTGTTTGTCGTGGTTTGAGTAATGATATGAACTAGGAGATCTTTAAGAGGAGATGCTGAATCGTTGAAAAAATCACGCAAGGCCAGGGTTGTCTGACACAGCTTAAACAATTTATTGTATATCTCTGTCACTCTGTCTACGTTCACTGACTCAATGTTTTTGTTCCCCAAAATATCGCTCACCTCACGTGCATTAATTATTCATTATTTTACGGTACTGTAACACTTATGGCTGTTTCGTATCCCAAGCTGCTATCATTTATGTTACCCTTTTCTGTGTTGTTATTGCAGGTAACAGGGGTCAAACCAAGTAAGAATACTTACAAGTGTTGGTGACACTGTAGGGGTTGATTGCCTGTGAAGTGTAGTTTGAAGGATAGGATCTTCACAGTCTTAGCCAGACACTTCCAATGGTAGTTAAATAAAAGTGGTCGAGCGGTTGTTTATAAGGCTTGTTAATATTTAAGTAGCAGAACAATAATTACAATATATATATATATATATATATATATATATATATATATATATATATATATATATATATATATATATATATATATATATATATATATATATATATATATATATATATATATATATATATATGTACACTATGAGGGCGAGTGACAAGTTACGTGTTCCGACGGCCAAGGAATGGCCGTCGAAAAAGGTCTTTCGAATGGCCGGAACAGCTCTGTGACTCGGTCCGCTGTCTTCTGTCTTCTCTCCGGCCAGTTGCAGCATATATGGAGGTTTGGCCGGAATCTCACAGGTTCCGGCGTCCATGTCTCTCAGGCCTGTTGTGCTCTGTCAGCGTCATCATCCTTGGGCAGTGCGCTGATATGATACTTACACAACTTGTGTGTGCATTCTGGAGCCAGGGGAGAGGTGTTTACGTGTTGCTTCAAGACACCAGGCTGACTGTCCACGTTATCCTTATAGGCCATGGCGTGATACTTCGTCAACATAACCTCATCAAAAGGTGTCGTTGCCTCAGACAGACAGGCGACACACATCCTGTAGGTCAGTTGATAAATTAGTTATATACATATAATGTCTACCTATTCAGGATCCTAATAGGTTGCTGGTTTTCTTGTTTTTGTAATATATTTGTAGTTTTATTCTTCTCTCTGGGTCTGTAGGTTTCACATTACGGTTGACGATTTGTGATATTATTCTTTCTTCTTCCTGGTAAGCGGTGGAGAAGAAAGCCTGTTAAAAATAGTTATGTCCTGGCTCTTTTCTTTGGCGTTAGGATTGTACCAACTCTCCATACTTTTCTTGGTCTGACGGTTGATGTCTCTTTCACTGAAGCCGTTGTTGATGAGGACTTGAGTGGATCGCTCGATTTCTTTGTGCACAAGTTGTCATGTACTACAGTGTGTGGAAGCTCTTCTAATATAAGAACCGATAGTCGAGTCCTTATATCGCTGCAGGCATTCACTTTCTCCGTTGAGGCAGTGTCCGGGGTTCGTTGGCTTCACGTAGACATTTCTGTTGAATGATTCTTCTTGTTGCGTTACGAGGACGTCCAGGAACGGCATTGGTTTTTCTGAGCTGCTTTCTATGGTGAAGATGAGGCCTGAAGTATCTTGTAGGCAGAACTTCCGCTGTTCTGCTTCGTAGTGACTCTTCGTTTTGATTCCACAAATGTCCTTTCCACAAATGTCATCGATGTAGCGGCAATATATGTCGGGCTTGCTTATTTTCTTAAATACTTCTTCTATGCAGCCCATGAAGAAGTTTGCCAGCAATACCCCTAAGGGCGAGCCCATAGCGACAACGTCTATCTGCCGATATTTGTCCCCATTTGTCCCCTATCAGCAATTGTCTATGTATTTCTCCTGTTTTTTTTTTGTTTCTGTTTTTTTGTTAACCTTGTTTTTCTTTTTGTTTTCTTTTTTTTCTTCTTCTTTTATGTAATTGTTACTGACGTCCTAGATAAACTTGTTTGTAAACTACAGAGATGCTGCCCGAATAGCCATATGGCTTTGTATGGGCTGCTTACACAAATTATGTTATATAACTTTATTAACGTATGTATTATGGTAGGCATATTAAAGTGTTTTCTTTAGTACAGCATTCGAGGAGTCCACTCTGCACAGGTTCCGGGACGTCAAGCGGGGGGGGGGGGGGGGGTGGAGTCATTGAAGAAAATACAGAATTTGTCGACATGTGCGCAGATGTACGGCGACTTCCAATTCTAGAAGCATTGTACATAAAAGATATCAATCCCAAGCTTACCGTACAAGCACACGACCTACCAGCTCTCCCAAACATGAAAAGAACAAAGGGTAATAAGAGCTAACCCGCAGAGACACAAAGCGAGGAGGGGCAGAAGTCATCAACCAATCAGCGTCGCCCACTCACACGCGCGGCCGCAAGACTTCTTTAAGCAAAGCCTCACTCTGCACCTAAATCAACAAAATATATCAAGGAAAGCAAGGCAGTTAGCCCGCCATCTATATAGCTCTTTCTGTATTTCATCTTTCTCACACTGTTCTTCCTCTAAATATATCTTTCTTAACCCCCCCTATTCTGTCCCCCTCTTATCCACTTATATCCTAAATCATCGACGTTTCAGCATCGGGTGAGGAAGGTCTTCTATATCAACCTCCCCATGGCAGCACAGAGAAGTGCTCCACGGAAGCGCCTTGACCTCTCCTCCTCGGAGGATGAGGGTGGCTCGTGGGAGAGGAGAGGGAAGCGGCGCCGTGAGGTTTCACGGCCCCAACCTCCTCCTCAGTACCGGCAGTATCACCTCCTACACCATCAGGAGGCGAATGACTTTCAGGCAGTGAAACGCCTGATGAGGTCTTACCCTGTACTCTCCGTCAGGGTCACGGGATCCACGAGGTCTGGTTTTAGACTTCAACCTCAGGACGAGGAGTCTGCTTTCCTTCTCGCACGCCTTGCGAGGCGAGAGGAGGAACAGTTGGGCATCACCCTTGATGAGGATCTGTCTGAGGCTCGGGGTGTCGTTATGCGGTACCCTTTGAGCTTCGGCATGGAGCCGATCTTGGACGATCCACATGTCGCCTTCGCCAGAAGGTGTACTTATAGCGTGGGTCAATGCCGCAGAGAACCGACGCGTCAGGCTCAAGTGACTTTCAGGGGGCCCCTCCCGAACTCACTTAATCTAGGTGTCTGGTGTGTTTACTCAGTGAGGAGTTTCACCCCGGAACCTCTGCGGTGCTTCAAGTGTCAGGCCTTCGGGCATGTCCAGAAGTACTGCAGGCGCTCGGAGCTCTGTGGCATTTGCCACAAGAGGTCTCATCGCCAGACTCTAAGGCATAGATGACCTTCCCCCACATTTCATGTTTACGTTGTTCGACGCCCAATTCATAGAGTGAAAAACTCGACACGGGATTTTCCCCCGTGACCGCACCCACCACCGGAATGTTTCGCGATAACGCGTCCGCTACCACATTTGCACGTCCGGGCAAATATTTGAAGGTTGGGTTAAACTCTTGGATCGTCAGATACCATCGTGCAAGCCTACCGGATAAATTCTTACCCTTGAATAACTCAGTAACGGCTGCATGGTCGGTATAGACAGTTTTTGGGTAGCCAAAAATAAAGTCTATAAATTGTTTGAGAGCCCAAATTACTCCGAAGATCTCTTGATGTGTAGCGGAATAATGTACTTCCGCCGGGATAAGAACTCTGCTCGCATATGAATTACACGGTTCTTCCCTCTTTCATCTTTTTGCATTAGTACTGCCCCAAGTCCCTTAGCCGAAGCGTCTGTACATAGCTCAAATGGAGCTGAAAAATCTGGGAAGGCCAAGACCGAGTGCAAGTTTTAACTCTTCGAAGCTTTGCTCCTGAGGAGCATCCCAGTGAAATGAGACATCTTTTCTTAACATCTGGTTTAGGGGAGATGCCATTCTGGCGAAATCTTTGATAAAGGGGCGGTAAAAGCCCGCTAGTCCCAAAAAGGATCTAACATTCTCAACACTCTGGGGTTGTGGAAAGTTTTTGATGGCCAATATCTTATCGTTCATTTATTATTATTATTTTTTTTTTTACATTTGTGCCTATAACGTCTGTAGGCAGTGGTGACCCAGGGCTCGGATGGTAGGCTCTGGAGGTTCACTTGAGGGCTGTGATGGTTGGTCCTCGCCCGTGGTGGCGCAGGCAGGATTCTTATAGTGACGCCTGTGATTAGAGGCTCATGCCGCCCCCCTGTGTCCTCCGATGCACTCGCAATCGAAGGTAGAGTTGATGGGCAGGGCATGTGGGTGTTCTTAGGCCACTCGACGGTGCAGAAAGGTTTTGGGTTTCTTCGGGGATCGAACTCGGGTTACCGAGAACTCCAGTCGGAGACGCTAACCACTCCGCAACCGCCTCCCCATGGTGTGGAGTCCCTCCCGGTCGACAGTATGGTCTAAGAAGCTAATCTTAGCTTTCAAAAATTCACACATGGTGAACTTGGCTTTGGGACCAGCTGACAACAGTCGCTACAAAACTGACTCTAAGGTTTTAAAGTGAGACTCATGGTCTTTGCTAGCAATTATAATATCATCCAGGTATGCGAACACGGAGTTACCTATCATACCGTCAAACATTGTATTTATCATTCTCTGAAAAGTAAACGGCGCGGATTTCAAGCCAAACGGCATCCAAAGCCATTCGTAATGACCTCCCGGCGTACTGAACGCCGTAACCTTTCTAGAGGATTCTGCCATGGGTACCTGCCAGTACCCCGACATAAGGTCCAAACTACTGAAAATCGTATTACCCGGAGCTAACGACATGAGCAGATCTTTTATTACTGGTAATGGATACCTGTCATCTTCTGAGACCTGATTCACTCGCCGAAAGTCAATAACTGGGCGAAAAGTTCCATCCTTCTTCGGGACAAGGAACAAAGGACTGTTCCAGGGGGAGCACGAGTGTTGAATAACTCCTTGCTCCAACATTTCTTATACATGTGTTTCTACCACAGCCCGTTGGCTATGAGGTAGCCTGTAAGCAGGAATGTAGACAGGTTTGGTCCCTGGACTGAGTTTAATGTGATGCTCCGCTGTAGCGGTAGCACCAAGAGCTTCACCGGGGAGTGTTATGACATCTCGGTACTGACCCAAGAGTTCCAAGAGCGAGTGCTTTAACTCCGGGTAGTCCACGACGTTGACAAGCGAGCTGAGGGTTGGTACCAGACCCTGCTCGATGTCAACAGCGTACTTCTGCACCGTAGCAACACAAGCAGTAGGTAACTCCAATGGTTCAGGTACCACCTTTCGATCATACACTAAACCTTCCCCAAAGGAAACTCCATGCTTAACTCGCACTGGTTCACCTGTGGTGTTAACAACCAATGCTGATGTGACATGTCCTGCGCCGACAGTGCTAAGTGTCGCCTCTACGGCTAAGCGTTTTACTTTTATGGAGCCATCGAGACATACTTCACTGTCTATAGGTGCATCAGGAACCACCACTGGAACACGATCGCGATACGATCGGGGATTTCGTGGTCACCGACAATCGTGGCCTTCATAAGTATCCAGCCCGCTGTAAGATTCACGCGAGCGTTAGAGACATGAATTGAGGGAACTACACCAGTCGGTGGCCCTCGCTTATCGCCTCTCTTCCCTCTGAGTGATTTGACATTTATGGGAGTCAGAGACATAGGAGAATCCATCACCTTTAACTGCTTCCCTTTAAATGTTATTAAATTTAAGTTGGGATCTATCCCAATTCGATTAGACTTCATCGTAGCTAAACCCAACAGCCCGTCTACAAGGAGCTGAAAGTTGGATGCTACATAGAACTCCATACGAACCGGAGGAACCCCTTTGTTCAAAGTAATAGGTAAGATCACTGTTCCCTTTATTTTTAAAGATGAACCTGTGACCCCCTTCACATTCAAATCACTCTGGCGTAACGGCCACCGGCCACCACGTGCACTCGTCTTTAGAGCCTCATACGACTTTTCAGAGAGTACATTTACAGTAGCTCCAGTGTCCACGGCCAGGGAAAGGTTTTGATGGCTTATCTTCGTGGGTATTGCCATGATGTTTGTTTGTTGGCAGGCAGCCACTATATTGTGGTAAATCGACAAATTCGCCGTGCCTGCTCGAGGAAAATCTCTCTCGCGGTTGTGTTGAGTTAACCTGGATGGTGCGACGAGGCTCGCATGTCTTCCCCCGACGACTTACCTCTCCCAGCAGCCCACTTTGGTCATAGTTTTCGCGAGCATCTTTTATCTGGTAGCAATGGTCGGTATCGTGAGTACCCGTACCGTGGATCGCGCAGTAGTAGGACTCCCTACTTATTCTGTGCCTTTGCTGCTGTCCCCTACCCCGGAAGGAAAAGGAAGATTTAATCCTGTTTGAAGGAATCCCCTCGGAGCCGTGGGTGGTGTTTGTAGTTTGATTATCACCCACTGGCGATGCCTTTCGCGTGTCTGCTTTCTTGCGGAGGCATTTCTTTTATGTATGTCCCACCTTGTTGCAGTAGCGACAAATGATTGCCTCTCTCGCAGCTGCCACTGCATAAGAAGGTCGGGAGTTGTTATTGTCCGGTGTTGGAGTAGGAGTATTTACTCCAGCAACTGTGGCTGTGAAAGCCGTAGTGTGTTCTGACTCCATAAGCTTGCCGTCTAAGGCTGTTATGAAATCCACTAACTCGTCCTTAGGATTGAAGGGCAAAGAAAGAGCTGCACGACGCACCTTCTCCTGGACATGTAGCATATAAAACAACAGTTCCAGAAATTTGGACATATTATCCATACGAATTCTGTATCAGTACACCAATGTGCCTCCGTTAGAATTTTGATGCACCCCTCTGTTAACGTATTGGCCGCGATAGACCCATCCCATACAGTTTGCAATGCCAAATTTGTTATTATTGAGTCAGTTACATGACTTACCTGTTTCACTACGGTGGTTGCTGCCCCACCACTGAAAACTCTCAGGAAATTCACCCTGAATTTGTCGTAATTTTGCCCAATCTTCCGGACAGAAAGTGCCGTGCTTTGCATTAATTGTTGAGCTCTCGAACCTGGTTGCAATCTAGAACGAATGAAAGCAATTTTCTCTACTGGCCTGCAAACGTCTGAGTTAATCATTACATCCTCACATAGAGTGAGAAATTGATAAGCGCTCTAACCTTCCTCGTCTCCACTAAATGGTCGCACGGATGCCTTTGTGGGTAAGACCTTAAATGAAGAAGGAAATGCAAGCCCAGTACTGGCCTGCCCAGCCTGTGATTGACTCGTCATTGTAGGAGTAAGGTTAGCGGTACTAGTAGTACCAGTAGCAGTAGTAGTAGTATTAGTATTAGTAGCAGTAGTAGTAGTAGTAGTAGTAGTAGTCATGGTGGAATACTGCTTATCGCTCCTCAGTGTAAGTTTATTTAAGTCGGGGGGTTTAAAACCTTTCTACGTTTTTTTTTTTGTTTAAATAAAGCTGATCCCAGAAAAGTTTCCCACCTTAATTGAAAAAAAAAAAACACTTTTTATTTAACCCCTTCAAAAAACCCCTTTTTTACCTTTTGGCATTTTTAGGGGGGGACAATAACGCAGTTAAATTTTTTCCAAGGGAGGGGAAGCGGGGTTTGGGGCCCCCCTTTTTTAAGCCAAAAATCATGTGTCTTTATGGGTTTTGGAAAAATTTTTCCCACGAATTTTTTTTTTTCTTCTTCTTCTTGGGATACTTTTGTGGGGCGGGGGGTTAAAACGGGGTTTTTAAAAAAAAAGAAATTTGGCAACCAAAAGGTTTTAAAATTTCTCTTTTAAAACCATTTAGGGGGGAAAAAACTTTTCACTATAGAAAAAACAAAAAAAAGATTTAAGGAGGTCAAAAAGTATTTTTATTTCCCAGTTTTATCCCGCAAAAAAAACTTTATTTAGGCTTTTGCCCCTGTGGGGGCCATTAAAATTTGGTTTGGCCAAGTCAAAATTTACGGGTTTGACAAAATTTTGTTTTGGTTTCAAAAAAGGGAAAAAAAAAAAAAAATTTGGGGAAAAAAAAAAAAACCATTAGTTCCATAAAATATTTTTTATGTGCGTGTGCGGGTGGTTGTGCGGGAAAAATATGAGAAAAAAAACAGGAGGGTTCTTTTTCCAAAAAAGGGAAATTTTTATAAAGGGTTTGATCTGGAAACCCTTGGGGGGGAGGGGGGGGCCCACACATGGGGGCCCAGTTTCCCGGCCCCGCAGTGCTCCCCCAGATGCGGGGAAAAATTTTCCCCCTTTTTAAGGGGGAAAAATTGGGGTTAAACTACGGGGAAAAAACAGGGAAAAAAATTGAAGGAATTTAAAACCAAAATATAGGGATTTTTAAAAAAAAATAAAAAAAAAGGGAGGGGGGAATAAAAAAAAACTTTTTGTGTTTTTATATCTCTTAAATTACGAAAGAGAGAGAGGAGGGAAAGAAAAGGAGAAAAGGAGAGAGAGAGGGGAGGAGAGAGGGGAGAGGGGGACGAGAGGGGGGGAATAGAGAAAAGGAGAGAGGAGGGGAGAGAGAGAGGGGATATTCGTGTAAGTTTTTCCAAAAATGGGCCTTTTCTTTTCTCGCCCCGGTTTTTTCGCACAGTGCCGGCCCATTTAAGGGTTTTTCCTAAAGGCCCTTTATCTCGGGACCCCCGGGTTTCTTTTCTCATTTCCCGGGTTTAAAGCTTGCCTTTAATGTTTTGATTTTTGGGAAAAGTTTTAAAAGGGATTTTGTTACTTGTTTTGATGGGACGGGTAGTATGTTTTACCCCTCCACCAGAGGTGCCCCCCTTAGGAATTTTTTTGGGTTTGGGGGGGGGGGCCGAAATTTGTTTTTCGCCCCCCCAGAAAACCCCAGAAAAATTCCGCCAGTTTTATCGCTAGTCGCTGGATGGTATTTTTTTCCCCCCATCGGCTGAGGGCCCTTTTCCCGGGGCGGATTTCATTTGCTCCCTGAAAAAAAAATAGTTTTGGGGGCTTTTAGAGGGCTTTTAAAAAAAAAGCCCAATTTCGTAAAAGCAAATGCGGGGCCCAAACAAGGGTTTTAGGTTTTTAACCACGGCCGGTACGGGGTTTCACATGCTAGGTAAAAACCTTTTTTAAAAAAATTTTTTTTTTTAATTTTTACTTAGTGTATTCTGATTTTTAAAAAGGGGGAAGGGAAAATTTTTCCGGAGGGGGCCCCGGGTTGCCCCCACTGCCCCCAAATACAACCCCAAAAACCCCAGGCCCTTTCCCAATAAAAAGGTTTACAGAAAAAAAGGGGGAAAGTGCCCCCCAAAATTTTAAGTTGGCTGATATAAAGGGGGGTTAAAGGGGCCCTTTCTTTTTTTTCCATTGAAAATTTTGGCAATTCTAAAGGGAAAAAAAAAAAACTGATAAAAAGGGGGACGGGGGAAAAATCCCAGGGCAAAAACCAGGGGGGGAATGTTTGGGGTTTTGCTTTATGGGGAAAAATTTTTTGGCAGTCCATGGGGGCCCAACCACTGGGCAGCGGGTTTCGTAGTGTTTTTTTTGGGCTTATTTATTTTTTCCCTTTTTTAAAGGTATTTTCACGCAAAATAGGAACGTTAACAGTTTTTACATTTGGCAAAAGGGGTGGGTAGGGGTTTGCCTGGGTAAAAAAGGGGGGTTGTATGGGGGACAAGGGTTTTTTGTCAATTATTTTTAAATTTCGAGACGAAATTAAGGGTTTGTTTTGTGGGGGTTTTGGGGAAAAAAAATTTTTGGCCAAAAAAAAATAAAAAGCTTTCCCAAATATATTTCGGGGATTTTTAAATCCCCCCACTTACACTTTTTACCAGGAATCTTTCCCCCCCAAGGGGACGTTTGGGTCTCGTTTAAAGAATTTGGGTCAAAGTGAAAATTTTACTATCACAGGCAAAAAAAACCCCTTTTCTGGAGGAAAATTTTTGTTATTCTAAGGGCCTTTTTAAACCCCGCTGCCCCAAACCTTGCGTAGCAAAAAAAGAAATTCTAAAAAGGGCAAAGAAAATCCCAGGGAAGTTGCATATTGGGATTAATGGTTTCCATTTAAAAAAAGCACGGGATTTCTTTTTCAAATGCAGCCCAAAATTGGGAGTTGGGGGAAAGTTTCAAGGGTATCTTTATAGTAATTTTTACAGCGGACCCGGGGAGAAAAAATTTGGGTGCACTGTTTGGGATTTGGGGGCCTAAGATCAAAGAACGGTTGGGGGTTTAAAAATTACCAGGGTCTTTCTTTGTAAGAAGTGTTCAAGTGTCTCTGGGCAACACTTACACCCTAAAAACCTTTGTTTTTGGGGACTTTAGTCTCCCGATTTCTTTTTTTTTTTTTTTTAAAGCAAAATCGGGAAGGTTTTTGTTCCCCAAAAAGGTTTTGTGAAAAACGGAAAACAGAGGACTAAAGCATAAAAAAGGGGTTGAAACTTTTAGACAACCTCCCCAAACGTTTGGTTTTGGGCGCTTGGCGGTTTTGACAAATTTTTTTTAAAAAAGGGGTTTTTCAGCCTTTGTTGACCTCCCTGGAGCAATTTGGTTTTGGAGGAAACAGTTATCAATTGAAAAGGTTTTGAAACATGGGGGGTGAAACTTTGGAAAGGGGGGGCCACTATTTTTAAAAAATTTTTTGGGTTAAAAAGGGTAATTTTTTGGGGATAGTGTAAATGTTTAAAAGGGGACAAAGGGGTTGGGAACATTCAGTTTCCCCAAAGTATGGATATGTCTTTTTTACGAAAAAATTTAAAACCTTTAAAGTAAAAAAAAGGGGTTTACTCCATCAAGTGGGGGTGGGGGGTTTCCCCAAGGAAAAAAGGGAATCTTGAAAAAGGTGGTACGGGGTATTAAAAACCTTGGGTGTTTTTAAACTGGAAAATTCCGAAATTTGGCAAAAAAAAGAATAAAAAACTTGGGTTTAAAAAACCTTTTGGGAAAAACAGCTTAGGAATCAAAAATTTAAAAAACCTTTCGGGTACAAACTGGAAAAACTATTTTTTAAAAAAAAAAAAAGGGTTTTAAAAACCTTTGGTAGGACATCAAAAAAAAAAAGCTTACAAAACTGGCAATTTACTTGGGGCCCCAAAGTAAAAAATGGGCCCCTTCTGATTTTTGTACTCACAACAGGTTTTAGGTTTTGAGTCCCCCAGGACGAAGATACTTGGGGCCTTTGGGCCCCGCTAAAAGCAAAATTTGGGAAAATACCACTGGTAAAAAAACTGAAAAAAAAGAAATTCAAAAATAAAAAAATCGACGAATTCAGATAGGGGCCCCCCGGGAAAAAATATTAAAATTTCCCGGTAACCAAAAATTCTGATCACGGTTACAAAAAACCCCTGGGGCTAAAACTTCTCTAAAACCAGTTTTCAAAATATTGAAAGGTATGATGGTTTAAAGGTGATACTGTTAATTTTGGGATTCAGGGGCTGAAAAAAAAAGTATTTGATGAAAAAAGGGGGAAATTTTATGTGGAAAAAGGGAGGGGCCAAAGGCTAGCAAAATTGAACCCCCTTCGAAAAATTTTTTTAAAGGGTTTAAAAAAAAACCAAAGATTGGTAGGGCAAATGTATTTTGAGGGTTTTTTTCAAAGAAAAAATTTTATTTTAGAAAGTGGAAAAAGATTTTCATTTCAAAATTAGGGGAAAAAAACAAAAAAAACGGGCCCGGGGTGGACTTGCAAGGGGAAACCCCTTTTTTGATCAGGGAAAAAAGGGGTTTCCAAAAAAGGGTGGTTTGTGGCAAAGGGGGTAATTAGTTTTTAAGTATAGAAAAAGGATTTTTTACTTAGGTTTTTTGTTTTAATTGGGGGCCCTGATTTTCCCGGTGTGAAAAAACCCCCAGTTTCAAAAAATATTAAAATTTTAGGGTTTAACTTTTTCGCTATATGTTTGATTAAAATTTCCAAAAACATACCTTTCTTTTAAAAACCCTTAAAAAAAAAGGGGGCTCATGGAGCTTTGGACCAAAGTATAGCTTTTGAAAAAAAAAGGTTTTACCACTTTCTTGAACAAAAAACTTTTCCCTTTCCTTTGGGAATTTTTTTGCTCCCCCCTTTTAAATTTTTATTTTAAAGGCTGACGACCCAAACACAAAAAAAAGGTTTTAAAACAAAAAAGGGGAGTAAAAATCCTGTTGCCTTTTATGAAGACGGGGGATAGATTGTGTGGCCCCCTATTGCTGCTCCAAAAAAAGGGGGATGTGATGGTTGGGAAATTTCCCAAAGGCCCCTTTTCCCCCTTTGGGGAAGCTTTGGGGCAAGGGTATTGTTAATGGGGAAAATACAAGAAAGGGTTTTTGATTCCAAATTTAAAGGTTTGGGGGTTTTTGGGTGAGTCTTCTGGGCCCAAACCAGTCTTGGGAAATGCAGAGCTTGAGCTTGCAAGTTTGGGTTTATGGGGGGGTTTCTTTTTCCAAAAGGGTTTTTCCCCAAACTCTTCCCGATGGTAAAGGTAATTTTTCTAAGCCCAAAGGTTTGGCAAAACAACCTTTCCTCAATGGGGCGGGCCCAAAAAATCTCATGAGGTACGACAGAAGGTTTGCCAAAAAGAACCAAAAATTTTCCCCTGTTGGTAAAAAAATATGTAAACCCAAAAAAGGGCCCAAACCCCCTAACTCTTTGGTTTAAACTTTTTCGGGAAAGGGGGGCACCCTGGGGTCAAATTTAAATGTTAAAGAAGTGAGGGAAAAAAATTGGGACCCCAAAGGGGTTACCCGCCATTTTTTTAAAATTTCCTTTTTTTTTTTCTAGTGGCATCAAGGGGGAGTCAACAATTTCTTTTCAGGGGCATGTTTCAAAAAAAAACTATTGCTTTCTACGACCCTTTCAGAATAGTTTTAAAAAAATGGGAAAAAATGTTTTAAACCTTTTTTTTGACTGAAGCCCCCCCCCGCAGATTTTTACTGGTATGTTTCCAAGGTTTTCCAAAACCCCGGGGTCCCGCGCCCCCCGTTTTTTTGAACAAAACTTTTGGTTTTTGAAAAGTTTTGGGGGACATTTCCCGAAAAGGGCCCGGGGTTTGGTTAATTAAAATTTTGAAAGAAAAAAGGGCAGGTTTTCTTACTCAGGCCAAAAAAGGGTTTTTCGGGGGGAAAAAAAGTTTGGGCATTTTGAATGGAAATTTTTCCAAAAAAAGGGTAGATTTTTCTATGGGAATATGTCTTAAAAACCCCTTTAACTCGGTGGGGTGAAGGGCACTAAAGATAAAAGAGTTTCAAAGTAGAGGTTGGGTAACCCCCTGCCCCAGGGTTTAAAATCCCCCGTTAAAAATGGGCCAAAAAGGGTTAAAAAATATGGGGTTCCCGGGTGGAAAAAGCTTTTTTTGCCCCCCAAGGGTTTTTTGAAAAAAAATGGAAAAAACCCAAGGTTTTTGGTAGAAAAAGGAAAAAAGAAAAAAGAGGGAAAACTTGGGAGCTAGAAAAAAAAAAATGATTTAAAATTTCAAAATCGCTATCTGTTGGTATTGGGGTGTTTATTCAAAAAAACCCCAAACCCTTTGGAAACCCCAAAAAAATGGTCCCGCACCCTTGGGACAAAAATTGGGGGCCGGGCCCTTGACAAGTATTAAAAAAGAATTTTAAAAAATTTTTGGGCCCTTAACCCAAAGAGGGGCTTCTAAGCAATATGAAAAGTTTGGTTTAAACGTTGGGAATGTTACCCCTAAAGTAAATTGGGTTACTGTTTAAAAAAAATTTAAAAAGGGCAAAATGGGGTTTCCCGATCCCGAACACCCTTTTTCCCAAGCCTGGGGGAATCCCCACAAAGTCAAGCTTAGTTTGTCCCGGGTTTAAGCATTTCCCATGGAGTATTATGGGTATGAGGGCCCTTTTTGCAAAACAAAAAAGGTTGGTTTTGGGTTCTGTGAAAAGGAAAGCCCCAGGATGAAAATTTTAAAAAACTGTGTTTTTTAAGGTTTTTCCCATGTTAAAGACAAATTTGGGATTGCAAGAAACAAAACCCGCAAATTGTTTGGGCATATTTTGTGGAAAATTTCTATTTGTTTGGATGGCCAACATGATTTAAAAGGGGCTATTTCTTTATATGATCAAATTTTCAATATTTGTGAAATACATTAAAGAAACCAGAGACCCAAATCAGGGCTTTTTTCTTGCATAGGGAAAAAGGTTTGGTTTTTCCAAAAAAAAATTTATTATTTCACCACTTTGGAAGGTAGCCAAAAAATTTTGAATGCCAAATAGGTTTAAAGAGAAAATATCGGTAAATGATTTTTTGTTGATTATTTAGGGATTGGGGCCTATGTCAAATACAGTTAAAGGGCAAAAAACGTTATTTCGAACTTAAAGGAAGCAAAAAGGTAAAAAAAAAGTTGGGCCCAGAGTCGGAAGAAAATTGGGGGACGGGTTTATAATTGGGAGGAAAGGGATACTGATTTTTTATGGTCCAGAGGGGAGAAAAGCAAATTTTCAAAAACTTGTTCCCGGGTTATCCTCTTAGGTTAAAGGGGGACAAAAAATCCAAAATTAAATTTTTTGAGAGGGAAACATGTTTTAATTTTACCCAAAAATGGAAGGTCAGAAAAGCAAATGTTTTCCCTGCTTTCATACCCACTTATAGGTACATTGTGCACAAAGGTGACCCAAAATATGAGGACTACTGCAGG
This sequence comes from Chionoecetes opilio, assembly GCA_016584305.1. Lineage (NCBI taxonomy): Eukaryota > Metazoa > Arthropoda > Malacostraca > Decapoda > Majidae > Chionoecetes > Chionoecetes opilio. The sequence goes on from JACEEZ010025573.1 coordinate 48,443, forward strand.
TGCTTGCTGCTCATGGACAAGCCTGGTTGTACTCTAGATAATGTTGGTAAGGAGTTTGGCTCTTGTGAAGCCGAATTGAAAGAGTTTGTTAAAAACCCGTTGTGTCCAGAAATTAACCAAGAGGAGTCAGATACCCATACAGAATGTGCCATCACCACCAGAACATAGTCCTCTTGATGAGTTACATGTTGAGGAGGAGGAACCAGAAAATACAGAGTTAGATGAGTGGATGAAGTGCAGAAATATTGGTAATGATGCAGTTTTAGGCATTTTGAAAATCATGTGTCAGAGGTTGAGCAGCATCCTGAATATGCTGATGACTGTTTCCTGAGGGAAAATGAAAGTGAAGTCTTTGATGATGCCCAGGTTCTTGGTATGACTGACTCTGATCTAAAGGATGCCCAAGGTTGGATTGAGGAGCAAAAGAAAACTGCAGTATTGCCAGAGGGTAACAGTTATGATGGTTGTGATCCTTTAAAGCTAAATTCCAAACAGAAAATTATTTACAAAATGGTAATTGATTGGGTAGAAAAGAAGCTGTCTGACTCTAGTGTGTTGCCTGAATTTTGGGGTTTCTAAAAGGCTTTAAATGAATACTGTATCTTATGACCGATACAAATGAAATCCCCACCACAAAACTATCAGTGTGTTGCTGGTAACTCCTATGGGGAGTTTAGAACTGGTCAACGTCTTTTAAATGATATTACTTGATTAAGATTTTTCATTAGATTACAACTTGAATGGAGGATTTAACTTAGTCTTATGACTTCACTATGTGATTATAGTTTGACCACGTCTCACTGCGGAGAGTACTGAAATGGGGGTGTATTTAAGGGGAAGGGGTAAGGGTTTAGGTTAAGGGAAACAGGGTGTGAGGTAAGGGGGATGCTGCCACCAGCAGGCGAGTACTTCTCTGGTTACTCCTGGGCACGTTTTTGAATAATAGTAAGATTAGATTTATTTTTGGTAGTCGTGATTGATACGTGGAATTATACCGAGTAAGGCTGACTCTTTTGGAAGTGTGGGGAATTACTGTCCTAACACAGAATAATCACCTGGGGTTTATAATAAAACAAGAACTATATTTGAAAACATCATCCTATTATTCATACTGAAATAGAAAGTCTCTTGCTTGAGATCATAACCAACATATAAGGGTTAATCCAACACCGGAAACTCTAATCGGATGTAAGAAAAAATTTTACACCCTGATATGGGAAACTCTTCTATGTGATGAAAGAAGCTTTATGAGCATAACTCTCCTCACTGAATCCTATTTTAATGATTTTCCTACACTTAGGTAACATACCGCTTAATATTTATAATTACACATGGAAGATATATATATATTAGGAGAGAAAATGTGAGAGTAATGAGTTGTTTGTGTATTCACAAGACATATGGCTTGAAGAGGACACGAGCGAGCCTCTCCTACAGGAAGGATGAATGTAGACTCCTCCGTCGAAGCCTACAGGAAGGATGAGCGGGGATCGTTAATAATACTTAAAAGGATGGGTAGACCTCCTTTACGTTAGCGTAAACAAAAACATTGTTACCCATATTTGAAAATATAGATAAAAAGGGAAAAGGGGGGGGGGGGGGGAAACAGGAGCGAATGTGGAGCGATTTACCTACGGGAAGGATGAGCGGGGCGGGGCGTCTCACGGCGTTACCCCGCCCGAGGCAAAAAAAAAGGGGAATCGTTTGAAGGGTCTAGACGTGACCTAAAATGAAGAGCTTATAATCACAAACAACTAATAAAAATAATGAAACTCGTGTACCTAAGACAAGGCTGCCTATAATACAGACCTGTTACTTTGATATAGAAGAATTTAATATGTTTAATCTAATACCCAAGAAGGGTGTTTTTATATGTAATGTCGACAGTCCGAACGCGTTTTCAAGAGTGAGAGGGTATGGAATATGTAGCATAGAAATTTGGTAGACTTTCAATTTAGCGTATAACTTTACTAAGATATCCATTTATGAACATGTCGATAACGATGGGGATTATTTGAAAGACCTTAAAAATCTAGGAGTGTTCCTTGATCTGATAAGATAGTTGGGGAAGGATGAAAAGATTTGAACTCATTAGTTATCACTGATCGGGGAAAATAATTATCCCACAAATTTTTGACTCGCATACGGCATGTGGGGGGGGGGGGATGGAAGGAAGAAAAAAAGAAAATGGCGGGGAGGAAGGAAGGAAGATGAGAAAAAAAATGGCGGAAAAGAAAGGGCGATGAGTCACCCGTGAAACTAAAAAAAAATGAACTGCTTACGAAATAACTCGGGAATTATATGATAATAATTCTCATACTACGAATAATGGGCATTACACACGTCTATTCTCCGGGAAAATTAAATTCTTTTATATCAAATTACCTACTCACGGATCTGTGGTTTCCGTTTTTTTTTTAAAGCTGCGTCAAGAGGAGGTGTGTATGGGACGAATTTAGAGTGAATTTAATGGAAATTCTTCTGTTCTTTGAAAACGGGTGTCTGCTTGTGTTTAGATTACACGAATATTCAATGAAAGGAAGTATCCCAATCAACCTGATACCTGGGTAGTGACGTGGCCGTCAAACCTGACTCAGTGCCTACATTCTCTTCGCAAAAGGGATCGTCCCAGGGGCGCACACCGGCTACCCTCAGGTTATATAACGAGAGCCTTACGAGTCCTGAAATGCCCGCCACACCGCAAGCTGGTTGACTGTGAAGTGAGAAGCGAGTACTACTATCTCGAATTAAAATACTCCTCCCACTGAACCAGGCTGAGCCCGTGAAAACCAGACACTCCGACTTCTAGACATGAGAAATCTCCTAGACCAAATTACTTCATCTAGTCTGACACTACACTACCCTTGACTCAATAATTTACATTTAACACTTTTCGCTTAATCTTCACCTGAATACCTGGTCGTGTTGATTGTAACTTGAATTAAAAATACCTTGAAGACTCACCGAACCAGACTGAGTCTTTAAATGAAATTCAATGGGACGGTATCCAATCAACCTCTTACCTGGATATACTAAAAAACATACTGACCCTCAATTGTTTTGAATCCTTGTCAATGTTTACATTTAACACTTTTCGAATTGATTTCCCCAAGAGTAATAACCGGGTGACACTACAACTACCCTACCGGTAGGTATTAAACTTTCAAGTTCATAAAATAAATTTTCAATGTTTATGTTCAAAATAATTCTTCCTTGATTTTCTAATTTAACATTTTTGGATACCGAACTTTTCCATCTTGTTGTTTATGGGTGCATCATGGGTCTTGTTGACGCCCGGTACTTTGATGGCCTTCAGCTCTTCAAAACGTTTCAGGAACTCCTGTAGGTTCTTGGAAGCTAAAAGGGGTGTCCATTCTGAACCGGTGTCGCTGCATCCTCAGTCTCCGTAGCTGTTTGGGCTACCGCTGTTGCTCTGTGGTTTTTTGCAGGACACGGTGGCGGCGGACAGGCAGTTCAGACGCCCCCTTTATACCCTGCACGGCATTATGTACAGGTTCTTGGGGCCCGTGTTGGGCAGCGCAGCTCATGTCGGTGACGGGTAGACCGAGGGGATCCAGTTACTTCCCTCCGAAGAGGCTCACGGGCCTCTCTTGCCATGGTGGTGGGGCGGCTAGATGTGGCCGTCTTAGGCTAGGAAAGGCGGGTACGGCGGTGAAGCGCTGCCACGATGGGGGCGGGCGTGGGTTAGCGGTGAAGCGCGGCGCGCGGCGAAGGCGGCGGCGGCTGGCTGTGATGGCTTTCTTTTACAGCTCCGCCCACATGGTCATGGGTTCTGGTTTTAGGGGTTTGGTTATAGGGGGGGATCTAATGAGCCTACTATAAGATCGATTACTTAGAAAATTTACTGAATTTAACTATCTTGCTATTTATTTTCCCAGGTGAAAATTCTGTTGCTGTTTTGGTAGGAAATAACATTCCACCGCTTTAGTCACCATGTGTTGCTGATTTTGGGGTTTCTAAAAGGCCTTTAAATGAATACTGTATCTTATGACCATACAAATAAATCCCCCACAAAACTATCAGTGTGTTTTGCTGGTACCTCCTATGGGGAGTTTAGAACTGGTCAACGTCTTTTGAATGATATTACTTGATTAAGATTTTTCATTAGATTACAACTTGAATGGAGGATTTAACTTAGTCTTATGACTTCACTATGTGATTATAGTTTGACCACGTCTCATGCGGAGAGTACTGAAATGGGGGGTGTATTTAAGGGGAAGGGGGAAAGGGGTTTTGGTTAAGGGAAAAAAGGGTGTGAGGTAAGGGGGATGCGCCACCAGTCCAGGCGAGTACTTCTCTGGTTACTCCCTGGGCACGTTTTTGAATAATAGTAAGATTAGATTTATTGTTGGTAGTCGTGATTGATACGTGGAATTAAAACCGAGTAAGGCTGACTCTTTTGGAAGTGGGGGAATTACTGTCCTAACACAGAATAATCACCTGGGGTTTTAATAAACACAAGAACTATATTTGAAAACATCATCCTATTTATTCATACTGAAATAGTATTCTCTTTCTTGAGATCATAACCCAAAAATATAAGGGTTAATCCAACACCGGAAAACTCTAATCGGATGTAAGAAAAAACTTTACACCCTGATATAGGAAACTCTTCCTATGTGATGAAAGAAAGCTCTTATGAGCATAACCCCTCCTCACTGAATCTATTTTAATGAATTTTCCTACACTTAGGTAACATACGCTTAATATTTATAATTACACATGGAAGATATATATATAGGAGAGAAAATGTGAGGGGTAATGAGTTGTTTGTGTATTCACAAGACCATATGGCTTGAAGAGGACACGAGCGAGCCTCTTCCTACAGGAAGGATGAATGTAGACTCCTCCGTCGAAGCCTACAGGAAGGTGAGCGGGGACTCGTTAATAATACTTATAAGGATGGGTAGAAACCCCCTTTACGTTAGCGTAAACTAAAAAAATTGTTACCCATATTTGAAAATATAGATAACAAGGAAAAAGGGGGGGGGGGAACAGGAGCGAATGTGGAGCGACTTAAATACAGGAAGGATGAGCGGGGAAACTGGGGTCTCACGGGGTTACCCGCCCGAGGCAGAAAAAAAGGGAATCGTTTGAAGGGTCTAGGGCGTGACCTCAAATGAAGAGCTTATAATCACAAACTAACTAATAAATAATGAAACTCGTGTTTCCTAAGACAAGGCTGCCTATAATACAGACCTGTTACTTTGATATAGAAGAATTTAATATGTTTAATCTAATACCCAAGAAGGGTGTTTTTATATGTAATGTCGACAGTCCGAACGCGTTTTCAAGAGTGAGAGGGTATGGAATATGTAGCATAGAAATTTGGTAGACTTTCAATTTAGCGTATAACTTTACTAAGATATCCATTTATGAACATGATCGATAACGATGGGGATTATTTTGAAAGACCTTAAGAATCTAGGAGTGTTCCTTGATCTGATAAGATAGTTGGGGAAGGATGAAAAGATTTGAACTCATTAGTTATCACTGATCGCGGAATAATTATCCCACGAATTTTGACTCGCATACGGCATGTCGGGGGGGGGGGGAATGGAAGGAAGGAAAAAAGAAAATGGCGGGGAGGAAGGAAGGAAGATGAGAAAAAAAATGGCGGAAAAGAAAGGGCGATGAGTCACCCGTGAAACTAAAAAAAAATGAACTGCTTACGAAATAACTCGGGAATTATATGATAATAATTCTCATACTATCTCTCCCGAATAATGGGCATTACACTAGCACTCCCCCTTTGCATTTAAACATATCTGGTAGGGCTGGCTGTGGTAAAAGCTTCTTGCTAAACTGTGTCTCCAAATTCATTGTAGAGAGAGCTGGTAAAAAGTTTCTGGTAAAGGCTGCTCCTACAGGTACAGCTGCATTCATGATTGGAGGTAGTACCTTGCATTCTTTGTTCAAGCTTCCAGTAAATGTCGGGTTTGGTAAGGATATATCAGATTGTCATGGAGATGTTCTTCAGGAGTTACAAATTAAATTTGAAGGCACCAAGTTGCTTACAATTGATGAAAAGTCAATGATGGGCCTGCATAGGTTGTACATGACAAATACAAGATTGCAGGAAATTAAAAACAACAATGAACCCTTTGGAGGTATTTCAATGATTATTATGGGGGACTTTGCTCAACTTCCATCAGTTCTCGACTCACCCCTCTACGCTTGTAAAACCCAAACTATGATTCCATTGATAACTGGACAGTCCTTGTTCAAGCTTTTCAAAAAGACTGTGGTATTAGATGAAATCATGAGGCAACAAGGTGACGATCAAAAAGATTTCAGACATCTTTTGACCAAATTGTCCCAAGGTACTTTTGAAAGAAATGACTTGGTATAAACTTGGGGAACGTGACTTAAACAGCAACAACTTCACTCCTGTTCAAAGGAAAAGTTTTGAAAGTAGTGCCATCATGTTATGTGCATATAATGTGGACTTGCAGGAGCATAATGTCCGACGGATAGCTTCATTAGGTAAACCAATTGCTGTTGTCAGAGCTGAGCACAACTGTGTCACAGCAGCTCACAGTAAGCTCTCTTCAAACCAAGATGGTGGTTTGCCTAAAAACTTGTTACTTTGTAAAGGTATGGATGTAATGTTGGTTGGTGTTAATTTTTGGAGTGAAGCTGGTTTAACCAATGGTACTAGAGGTGTGGTCAGAAACATATTATACAAATCTGGTGAAAGGCCCCAAACTTGCCTGCAGTTGTCTTGGTAGACATTTCACAGTTCAAGGGAGACTCCTTCTCTGGAGTGACATGTGAAACAAAATTAGTACCAATTTATCCCATAGCTAAAACATGGTATGAAGGTAAAACCCTTTGCATGAGAACAATGTTTCCAATAGTTCCCGCATATGCCATCACAATACATAAGAGTCAAGGGCAGAGTCTTGATAGAGTTCTCATCAACTTAGGTGCCAAAGAATTTGCGGTAGGACTTACTTATGCTGCCATTAGTAGATGCAAAACATTTGAAAACTTGGCATTTAAACCATACCCAAATGGCAGAAGGCTTCTTACATTGAAGTTAAAAGATGTTTTCAAGGAAAGGTTAAAGCAAGATGAAAGAGAGAAACAAAGTGATAAAGAGTTGTGTATTGAAATTGGTGAGAGTTAAAAATTGTATTGGGAAATACAATTATGACAATTTGGTTGGCTAGCTGCAATCGGCATACATGACGGAACAAAACAACAAAAAAGGACCTCTGGCACTAAACCCAATGGGCGTACGACGTACGGGTGCTACTGCAAGGTCCGTAGTCTACTTCCCCTTGTCCACACAACAAAAACAAAACAAAATTAAACACATAAATCGAGGCAAGGTATCCAAGGCCCAGACATCCAGGAGAGGAGACCATACCAACATCTCATCAAGCAAATCAGGTAATATTTTCAATACAATATAAATATATGCAGTATATTTCGCTACAATAATTTTGACTGTTCAGGCCGTCACCAACAATGAAGATTACACTGGAATTTGGATCTGACCTAAAAGAAGTTTTAAATGTGCTTGAGCAAGACTGAATCAAGCCAACAAGAAGTCACACTAGTCTTGCTGATAATTCAACACCAGGCAAACAAAGAAGAGCAGATTTATGCTAGAGTTTAGTAAATGTCTTTGATTAAATAAATACCATCTATGGTTTAAAAAAAAAAAAATACAATTTAGCCCTTTTCTTTTCTTTGTAAAAAGTAAAGAAAATAAAAAAAAGAAGGGGATGGTGAAGGTTAGGTTGTTTTAGGTCAGGTTGTAATAGAAGTATTTTAAGGTGAGGGTATTTAAAAAGTTGACTTTAGCCTGTGCGAGCTTGGACACGTTCCACATCTTTAGCAGTGGCGTACCCAGAAAATTGAAAAGGGGGGGGGCCAATATATATATATATATATAATATATATATATATTATATGATATATATATATATATATATATATATAATATATATATATATATATATATATATATAGATATATAATATATATATTATATATAATATATATATATATATATATATATATATATATATATATATATTTAATATATTTAAATTTTTTATAATTTATTCTTTGCCAAAGGGGGGGGGGGCCATGGCCGCATGGCCCCCCCCTCGGTACGCCACTGATCTTTAGTGTGGACGTCTATTTCCTAGTATATACATTTCATACCTAAAATGCCTCCATAAGTGGTAAAAAGAAAATTTGTTAGAGAAATAATAAGTTACTGGTGTCCCCGTGAGAAATGTCAAGTTACTGATGTCCCCGCTAAAAGTACAGTTTTCTCTTTCATACAAAGAAATCTCTTTACACAGAAAAAAAACGTAGCGAGGGTAACTTTTATATTCTGATAAGATTTCCTTTCACATGTTGAATGTAAATTAATTCCTCTTGTTTGTGTTATTAAATAATTAAGTGTAATTGTAGTGTTTAGCTAAATGCTTGTAGCTACTTAACTTAATTAACACTTGTAGAACCAGTTATAGATGCGTCCAAGGTAAGTAGGTCCCTTTTTGTCCTCGTGATGATGGAAAGTCCTCTTGTTATCACCTGCCAGCCGCTGAGAATCTTGTCCTGCGCTGTACTTGGTAAGTTAAGATGAGTGAATGAGTAACATTTAATTCCCCTAGGAACACTAGTCGCAGGAAAGTAGTTCTCACTTAAACACTCATTACTTTATGTCTTATTACACCATCGCTTCCTTTTTCGGAAACAGTAGTAGACGGAGAATAATTGCAGTTGATGAGATGAGTCATGGTGAGTAAGATGAGTTAGAGGTGTGGTAGCGAAGACTTGCGACGATACATCAGCTACTGAGTCAGCGCGCACGGTCAGCAATCAAGACATTGAACTAACTTCTCTCTTCCCTCCGTTCCTTAATGTATCGCTCACTCACCAAGCTGCTGCTTGGTTCAAAAATTTCGTTTTCCGTTGCAAAAAGTTTTGTCTCTCTCAAAACCACTATTTCCCACAATTAGATCACAGAGATTGTAATTAAATGTTTAGCACTGATAAGTATTCATTCATCCCACCACTGCCACCACACTGGATACTTCTTTTTGCGAGTAATTATATACTCACATTAGGTACTCACCGTGAATATAGGTGAGTAATGTCCAGAAGGTTGAGAATTGCAGGTTCTTGGTATCAGAGACCAGAGCTACACCGCTGGACATGGTATAGTAATGCCGGAGGGGTAGCTAAGGAGATCGACCACATCCTCGTTAGTACTCGTTGGAGGATCCTCCAGAACTGCAGGGTTTACCGGAGTGCTGAGTTCTTTGGAACAGATCACAGACTTGTTGTTGCTACACTTAAGCTTCATGTCAAGTCCAGAAGAAACTCAAGAGGCAACGATACTGTGTTTCATCTTAAAAAACTGAAGGACTTGACATGTGCTCATAAGTATGCGGTGGCAGTCTCAAATCAGTTTGATGTGCTCGGTGCTCTCGGGGACCCTGTAGAACTGTGGGATACCTTCAAACATGAAACTCTACAGGCTGCCAAGGAGTGTATTGGGGAGCGCCCGAGGTCAAGGCGTGGTTTTGTCTCGACGGAGACGCTGGAGAAGATCGAGGAGAGTCGCGCTGCCAGGCTGGTTGGGAACCAGGACCAGCACAGGGCTCTGTCACGCCGGACTAGAATCCTCCTGGGGAGAGACAAGGAGAGGTATGTCAGGAGTCTCGCTGAGGATGTCGAGGGTCATTTGAACGCTAATGACCTCCGACCCGCCTACCGAGCCCTGAAGAAGCTCCGTTCCAAGTATCCTTCTCGGGTGAGTGCTATTCGAACAGCAGATGGGCGCCTCGTGTCGGACATGGATGGGCAGATGGCTCGTTGGGCTGAGTACTTTGGGCAGTTGTTCACGGTGGACCCTCCAACTGAGCAGCTTCACACCACTGGGCTACAGACAGTGGATGCCGATCCTCCCATTGACGAAACCGCACCCTCTCTTGACGAAGTCAGAGAGGCTGTAGCAAAGTTGAGGGGTGGAAAGGCAGCTGGTGTTTGTAATATCAGTGCGGAGCTCCTCAAAGCTGGGGGTGAGGCCATGATCCGCGGGTTGCATGCTGTCCTGACTGCCGTGTGGCAATCAGGTACCATTCCTCCTGACTGGAAAAGGGGGCTGGTCGTCCCTATCTGGAAAGGGAAAGGGGACCGTCAGGACTGCAACAATTACCGCGATATTACACTGCTCAGCGTACCAGGCAAGGTGCTTGCCCATCTATTGCTGACACGGATTCGCAGTCACCTGGTGAAGCATCAGAGACCTCAGCAGTCTGGGTTCACGCCTGGTAAGTCAACAACGGACCGTATCGTAGCGCTTCGTGTCCTGGTGGAACGCCGACGTGAGTTTCGACAGGGGATGCTTGCAGCCTATGTTGATCTCAAGAAGGCGTTTGACTCAGTGCATCGTGAGTCACTCTGGGATCTTCTGCGACATCGAGGGATTCCTGCAAGGACTATTGGTTTAATAACTGGTCTGTATTCTGGGACTGAGAGTGCTGTGAAGTGTGGGGCAGGTGTATCCAGCTTCTTTTCTGTGAATATAGGAGTGAGGCAAGGGTGCGTCCTTGCCCCATGACTTTTCAACGCTTGTATGGACTGGGTATTGGGCAAGGTTTAGATCAAAGTGATTGTGGAGCATCCGTCGGCAACACCAAGATCACTGATCTTGTTTTTGCCGATGATGCAGTAATCTTTGCTGAGTCGCTGGAGGTCCTGGTGATGGCTCTCGAGGCGCTGCACGAGGAGGCAAAGCCTTTGGGACTTGAGGTCTCCTGGCTCAAGATCAAGGTCCAGGTGTTTGGAGACTTACTAGATGAAGCATTCCCGTCTGTTCATGCTGTGGCGAGGCACGAGATTTGGAAAGTTTACATACCTTGGTACGCTTTCCTTTAATGACGGCGGGTCACGTCAAAAAGGGTTTTAAACGGGGGATTGGCAAAAGCCCACGGTGTTATGGACTCGCTAGGGGGTTGTATTTGGCGTTGAAAGGACATGTGCAGGAGGACAAAGATCCGGATTTTTCATACGGGGACAGGGGGACAGGGACGGGATAAAAGCGCTTGGGGGACGGGGAAAAAAAGTCGCTTGTGTTTCCCTTTCTTCCTCTATGGTTTTTGAGACATGGACACTAAATAGGGGACTTGAAAAAGGAAATAATGCCTTTGGTAATAATTGTCTTCGCAGAATCACGGGGTATCGCGGGATGATTAGGGTGTCAAATCAGCTTTTGGGAAACCGTGGGGGCTGAATAAAGGGACTTTTCCCTTTCATAGTCTGTGGGCCCCAAAACTTCGGCTATATGGGCATGTGGCACGCTACCCCGAAACCGATCCTTCCCATCGGGTTGTATCTGTAAGAGACACTCCGGCGTGGAGGAGGCCAAGGGGGCGCCCACAAGGCTCGTGGCTGGGGCAAGTTGATGTTTCTTGTCGAGAGCTGCTTGGTATGGGAAAGGAGCCTGCATGGGAGCTCGCGCGTGGTGACCCCCGGGAATGGCGTCGTAGGGTGGGCGAGGCGACGCGCCCCTCAGCGTATGCCCCCAATGATTGATTGAATGTCCAGTAACACACGTTACAATCAATCTGTTTCGTGGGGAATATTAGTGGTGTCGTGAGGATGTAGAGAGACTCTTTGAGTTGAGGTAGTTCGTATAATTAACCTAAGACGTGCGCACAGGGTGTTTTCTACAGGGTCATACTGTGCGCATGTATGATGATTTTGGGACCCATTGCCAATTTCGATAAAAAGTACATCAGCGTGTAGGGAATGTTTGCGGGCATCGGCCCATATATATTTGACCCCCCAAAAAATGTCTGGGGTGGGTGGGGGATTGGTCTGTAGTTGAAAAATGTGGAGCGAATGGCACCGCGCGGCTAGATTGTCATCGAGCGGCGAGATTTCCCTGCCGAATTTTCACGCGCCCAGGGGATAGAACGAGAGGGAGGAGGGGGTGGGTTACCGCGTTGAGGGAAGGCAAGGAGTGAGTCGTGGAGAGAGTGAAGGCAGTAAACATATGCAGCTGTGTGATAATTGTGGAGGCGCCCCAGGCGTATGGATGTCTTGGGATTTTGAACCTTATGTCTAGGAGGTGTCTGGTGTTCGTTGCCACCAAGAGGTCTACAATAACATGAGTCAGGAATGGAGAGAGAGAGAAAGTGAGACATGCGTATGTCGTACGTATAAATGGACTTCAGAATTGCATTTTTATGCAAGCAGACATTGCATTTTAGACACATGTGAAGTACCACAGAAACATGTAGTCGGTGGTGGTGTCGAGAGTTGACATGTAGTACTATACCCACACCAATTTTTAGCCGCCTGCCTATAAACGCGCGGTTTTGGTACGCGTTCAAAAGCTCTGCTCTTAAAGTAGTCGTCCAGACCATTTCATCATTCCTGATTTAATGCAGTCAAATCATAGCCATTGACGAGTATATCAACAATACGTCGTCACTTTTTGTATCCAGTCAGCCGTTTTTAAATAATCCGCAATCAAAATCTGCAAATTCCCCGAGTTCTCAAAACGCACTCAAGATTTGCAGACGCTCAGGCTCAGGCTCCGTGACGTACCATTAGGGAGGCTCATCTTCCCGCGCTGATCAGAGGCACGTAAACACAGAGATAAATATAATAGTACTTGAAGATATTTGGGTGTTTCTGATAGATTTTTTTTGCTATATGCCACATGCATGCATCCTTATGGGTGCAGCATGCTTCCTTCCCACACACACGACCTGCACACCGACACCCTTCCCACACACACGCCTGCACACCGACACCCCTTCCCACACTCACGCCTCCGTCCCACACACACGCCTTCACACCGACACCCTTCCCACACTCACGCCTGCACACCGACACCCTTCCCACACACGCCTCCTTCCCCCACACACGCCTGCACACACGCTTCCTTCCTACACACACGCCTGCACACCGACACCTTCCCACACACACGCCTGGGAAATACTTTGGAACTCATCACTTCCGGCTTTGACTGAAATGAACTACCGCACTATATTGTATGCTTATTATACTTCACATCTGTAAAGGTTCCAGCGTGCGCTCAGCCTTGGTTAACCCACACGACCGCTATGAAATATGAGGTGCCTCAAAAAATTCTAAGTCCAGTTAGGTTAGGTTAGGTATACTTTGTGGTTAAGGTTAGGTTAGGTTAGGTATACTTTGTGGTTAAGGTTAGGTTAGGTTAGGTATACTTTGTGGTTAAGGTTAGGTTAGGTATACTTGTGGTTAAGGTTAGGTTAGGTTAGGTATCCTTTTGGTTAAGGTTAGGTTAGGTTAGGTATACTTTGTGGTTAAGGTTAGGTTAGGTTAGGTATACTTTGTGGTTAAGGTTAGGTTTAGTTAGGTATACTTTGTGGTTAAGGTAGGTTAGGCTAGGTTAGGTATACTTTGTGGTTAAGGTTAGGTTAGGCTAGGTATACTTTGTGGTTAAGGTTAGGTTAGGTTAGGTATACTTTGTGGTTAAGGTTAGGTTAGGTTAGGTTAGGTATACTTTGTGGTTAAGTTAGGTTAGGTTAGGTATACTTTGTGGTTAGGTTAGGTTAGGTTAGGTATACTTTGTGGTTAAGGTTAGGTTAGGTTAGGTACACTTTGTGGTTAAGGTTAGGTTAGGTATACTTTATGGTTAAGGTTAGGTTAGGTATACTTTGTGGTTAAGGTTAGGCTAGGTTAGGTTAGGTTAGGTATACTTTGTGGTTAAGGTTAGGTTAGGTATACTTTGTGGTTAAGGTTAGGTTAGGTTAGGTATACTTTGTGGTTAAGGTTAGGTTAGGTTAGGTATACTTTGTGGTTAAGGTTAGGTTAGGTTAGGTATACTTTGTGGTTAAGGTTAGGTTAGGTTAGGTATACTTTGTGGTTAAGGTTAGGTTAGGTATACTTTGTGGTTAAGGTTAGGTTAGGTTAGGTTAGGTTAGGTATACTTTGTGGTTAGGTTAGGTTAGGTTAGATTTTTACATATAGTGACTTTGATGATTTTTTTTGGGAGCCATAAATCACTTATATTTGCTTCTCCACCCAAAAACCCCGTATTCCCGCCAGTTCTCCAGCTTGTTGGCTATAGGGGAGAAAAAAAAGATAGGGGTGAAGGACTTCTTCCAAAGTTTTACCCACGCCTGCACCACGCCTCTTCCCACACACACGCTTACATACACGCCTCCTTCCCACACACACGCCTGCACACACGCCTCCTTCCCACACACACGCCTGCAGACACGCTTCCTTCCCACACACACGCCTGCACACCGACACCCTTCCACACAGACGCCTGCACACACACACGCCTGCACACACGCCTCCTTCCCACACACACGCCTCCTTCCCACACACACGCTTCCTTCCCACACACACGCCTGCACACGACACCCTTCCCACACAACACGCCTGCACACACGTCTGCACACCAACACCCTTCTTACACACACGCCTACTTCCCACACACACGCCTGCACACACGCCCTCCACACACGTGTGTGTTGTGTGTGTATGTGTGTGTGTGTGCAGGAAGGGTGTTGGTGCGCAGGCGTGTGTGCAGGCGTGTGTGTGGGAAGAGTGTCGGTCACAGCGACAGATTCACTCTGACACCGAAGTACAATCGGTCATCATAACATTTGCCGACAGGTGTCAGACAGAGTGTCTGCGGGCGTCCCTATTCTGACGTCATCAATAACAGTCGTAGCCCTGTTGGAGGGAAGATTTTTTTTTTCGCGCGCTTTTTACAAAAGTCGTGTTTTTACGGAAATAAGGCAAATCAATTATTTTTGGTGGATTAGGTGTTTTGAAATTTTGAATTTGAAGTTTGTTGAAGTCAACATAATTAGGCACAAAAAAAATGGGTCTGGACGACTACTTTAAGAGTCTTCCCGCAGTCCGCTGGGGGAACTCTTAAGAGTCTCCCCGCAGCTCCCGGGTTAAGTTTAAAAACTATACACTTGACGAAATATGTATTTGAGGAATCCCTCTTAACAATCTCCGCTCTCAACCCTGGCCCTAGCCCTTCTCTCTCCTCTCGCTGGCAGAGAGCTCTGTGCCCCTGCCAAGCAGTTGACAACTACCATCTTTATTTATCTTATATCTCTGCTCCACTATTAAACATATAGTGATGAGCAAGTAATGTTTCTACCATAGAATAAACTCATAATATATCTACACTATATAAATATCTATTATGTTACCATATATTTATAAGAGATGCAGTATATAAGCGGCAGTGTTTCTCCACCTCAAATGAATGTGTGTGGGTGAGCAAAGGAAGAATATTTGCTGTGATTAATTTTGCACACGAAGGTCACTGGCCATTTATCTTTAGTTTGAGTCTACGTTACATCTCAATATAACCTTGCCGGCCCTGTATCTTTGCTGAGTCTGCAGTAACTAGGTGTAGCCGGCCACACTGAGTGCCACAACCATACATACATACATACATACGTTTCTACCCTTTATAAATGCCTTAACATATGGACCACGAAACTTTGCGGCCAACGGTTTCCCTTGCAGAGGCAACAGAGCTAGTATTGCCTCCCCTGGCTGGAAACTCTTTACCTTGGCCTTCCGGTCATAGTAGACCTTCATTCTGGCCTGAACCACAACTAGGTTCTCCCGAGCCACCTCTAGAGCTCGGTGCAACCTTCCCCGGGTACGGGCCACAAAGTCAAGCAATGGTTCGGCCTTGCCCAGGGCATTGCCACTCCATGCCTCCCGCACTACATCCAAAGGAACCTGCACCCGGTGGCCGAAAACTAGCTCATTAGGCGAGAAACCTAACGACTCCGAGGGCACCTCCCTCAAGGCAAAGATGATGAAAGGCACTCCCAGATCCCAGTCCTTCCTACTGCCATAGCAAAAGGACCGCAGCATGGTCTTTAGCGTCTGATGGTGCCTTTCTAGCGTACCCTGTGACTGGGGATGGTAGGCACTAGACAACACATGCTTAATCCCCCAGTCATATAGTATCTGCTTGAACAAGTTCGAGGTAAAGTTAACTCCCCGATCAGATCAAACTGCAGCTCCTTAGGCAGTCCAAAGTGAGTGAAGAAGCCAATGAGGTGTTTACTATAACCTTGGCGTGTATGCTCCTGACTGGGATAGCTACAGGGTACCCGGTAGTGACGTCCATAATCGTGAGCAGGTACTTGTTCCCTGCCGACGATGGGGGTAAAGGCCCCACAACGTTAATCATCACCCGGGTGAACGGGGGTTCCATGGCAGGAATGGGGACTAAGGGGGCCACTGGAAGAACTGGTTAGGCTTGCCTACTATCTGACAAGTGTGGCACGCCCTGATGTACGAAGCTACATGGGCAGGCATTTTTGGTCACCAAAAATTACGCCTCAAGCGTTGAACCTTCTTCTTCACTCCGAGGTGACCCGTCAAGGGCCCCTCATGTGCTAACTGAACTAACGCCTCCTGATACTGAGTGGGAACAACCACTTGTAGCACGTCCCCCTCTCCTCCGTTAGTCTCGGTTGCCGCATCGGTCCACCGACGGTGCATCATGTTGGCTACAAAGATTAATTCCTCCTTACCTGTCCCTACTCTCTTTTCCTCCCGCCCTCTAGCGAACAGGAGCTTCAAGGTTTCGTCATCCTCCTGCTTGCGGCTTATCTAAGTCGACCCGATTGACATCAACTCCTTGGAGAACAACAAGGAAGGGGGTAAAGGGTTAAGCCGAGCACCAGGCAGTAAATCGCCGCCATTCCTTGTGCTCCCTCGGGTGCGTTTGGTCGGGTAATCAAACTCTTCCTCCTCCAGAACAAGACCCTGAGTGTCGGGTGTTTCAGGTGGTGACCCTGTAGGCATACAGTCGGCCCCAGCATCCTGACCCGGCGAAAGGCTGGCTTCAACCTCGCCTCCGGTGCACTCAGCAGGGTGGTGCGCGTCAGACTTAACACCGACGCCCTCACTCTCCCCACCGTCTGCAGTAACACCCCTTCTTTCCTCAAGCTCCTCCAGTGGCCCTGTCTTACTATAGTCGGCCCCAAGAACCTGAGAGGACGGTGGGCTAAGTGTGGCTCCACCTCTGGTGTACCCCGCAAGGTGCGACCCGTCGCCCTCCATACCGACGCTCTCAGTCTCTATCCCCCTTGCGGTGACACCCTTCTCTCCGAGTTCCTTCTCTGGTGACCCTGATGTACCACAGTCGGTCCCAGGAACCTGATCGGACACCGGCACGTCCTTATCCACAGCCTTCCTGGCGATGGACCTCGTGACGGCACACACGGGGAGTGAGGCTTCCACTACCCCACACCCGTTCTCCACGCCAGCCGAGGCCGCAAAGGACGCCTCTGGGATCGCGACGGGGGGCGTAGGTGAAAGAAATACCCTAGCTCCAGCAAAGTCATTTCCCAGCAGGAAATCTATCCCGTCCACTGGCAGAACATCCACGACAGCCACGTGAGCTGCAGCTGTCACAATAGGACAAGCCAGCTCTACAGGCACACAATCATAGTACTCCGTCGAGTTCAACCCCCAGCAGAGAACGTAATACCCTGTGCTAACGTCTCTTCCGGCCACATTCCTGTACACTTACTGTTGTGCACCTGTGTCTCGAAACACCGTAACTGGATAACAGAAACCCTCAATCATTACTGTGCCTTGACACGTGAAGGGCTTACACCAGTCCAGGGGCGACTTCCGAGAGAGCTTATCTGGGGGCGACGTTAACCGGGAAGACATGTCACTGGCCTTTACCGGTGGAGTGCCTTCCTGGTTACTCCTCAGTCTACCTGAGGCCACAGCGCCACCCTTGTCCTCCTCCAACCCTCTCCCGCCCCCTTGGCTGGACACAACAATCATGGCTACTGGCTTGGCAGATTGAGTTTCCTTACACTTAGCACAGTTTATCTTAATGTGTCTTGTCTGCTTACAATAGAAGCAGGCTACCTTAGGACTGGATGAAGGACTCTTAGGCCTAGTAAGCTTCTCTCCGTCCTTACCTTCCTTGTGCTGACAGGCAGTCTTATTTACAGAGGCTGCCCCTCCAGCAGTCCTCTTGCGAGAGTACGGAGTAGTACTACCCACCGTGGGCCCCGATTCTCGTAGAGCTAAGAATCTGTCATCGGCCCACGTTGCCGCCTCCTTCAAACACTTAAAGCGTTTATCCTTAATCTTGGCACCTATGTCTTTGTCAGCTATGTTGGTAAAGTGCTCCATGAGGATTAACTCCTTGAGGTCTTTGAAAGGGTCCACATCCTCACTCATTAGCCACTTGCCAAAAGTCTCCTCCAGATGCCTAGCACAGGCCACGTAGGTGTCTGCCGGCCTTTTCCGAGCACCTCTGAAGCCTGTATGTTTCTGGCCGAAGCTCGTACACCTTGAGGATGGATGTCTTAAACTCATCATAATCCTCCAGGTCATCCACGTCCATGCAATCATACGACTCCAGGGCTTTTCCCTGCAGCACATTAGCTACCAGTCCACCCCACGTTCACGAGGCCACTCAAACTCTCGAGCCTTCTTTTCAAACCTCCTAAACCACTCTGTCACCTTTGCCTTGTCAAAAGCCGGAACTAGCTTGAGACTTCCAGCTAGCCTTATCTCGGCAGTGTCTTCTCGCGTCGGCACCTGAGGCGACACACGCGTGGCGGCAGTGAACTCCAAGCGAGACTTTTCCAGCGCATACTGCCTCTGTCTCTCCGCTTCCTCAGACTGCCACTGCCTTTCCGCTTTTCTCTCCTCTGTCTCCATCTTCCTCAAGTCCAGCTGCAACAGAGCCTCCGTCGTCAACCCTCCCTGGTATACAGGCGTGGAGTGCATTATACCGGGGTTGTCACCACGGCCACCCGCCAGACGAAGGAGCGGACTGTGTGGTGGGACGGGAGGTAATGACACGTGCTCGGGAGACGTTGGTCGGGAACCCTCTAGTGAACCAAGTGCAGGAGACTGCATAGTGAACTAAGTTGCACTCAACTGACGTACAAAAGACAAAACAAAACAACACAAAACTTAGTACACTTCAAGACAGTGTCAACGTAGCAGCACACTTCAAGTATTCTGGCGAGGTCGCCACTGTTACGACTGGGACCTCAGCGCAACAGACTGTTCACTAAGCCGTGAACCAATAGAAGCCCTCCAGCTTCTACCCAGAGAGAGAAAGGGGCCGTAACCCTCCCTTCTTCTCTCCTGCTCATATACAAAAAAATACCACCGATTACATCCTAGGCTATTGACAGGCCCGGCTGCATCACTAAGCATATAAGAGTGAGAGCACCCTCTGGGCTCACCCCACTCTAGTGATACTTGAAGAAATATGCTACGTAATACCTTCTCAAAACCCTACCGCGGTTGTATATCTGGGCTGTTTAACAGTGGTGATGGAAATTTCCTCCCTGTTACGTTAAGTACTGGAGTGCACCTCCCGCCTTTCCATCCCACTGCCCAGAAGGACGGAAAACTGGCAATCGTGTTATGAGCTGGCCTCGCAGAACAAAGGTTAATTAGTGTACAGGCGATGTGTGTGTGTGTGTCAGTGTCTCCTGTGGTAGCCAGAACTACCCCAAAACACGGTTACCATTGGTTTCCGCCTTCCGCCCGTCTCTACTACACCTAGTAGTGTAGTAGTACGGGACACACCAAATTACGAACAAGTGGTAACCCTGAAGCCTTACCGTCTGGTGTAACCAACGTGTACTCAATTATACTCAAGAAAAACTACAACGCCAGGCGTCCTCTAGCTATTCACTGACTCAAGTGAATGCAGGGCAAACTCCCGAAACAAGGACTCAACACAGGTGGACAACAAGAAAGGCTACGGAGCCAGGCGGCGCGTCTATTCGCTAGCAGAGCAAAACCTCAACTGCCTCTGGCGCCGCACGCCACGTGGGATGTGAGGGGCCCACCAGGGGGGCACCTTCCACTCTTCTCTCTCTCCTCATCTCCCCTTCCTCATTAAATTGAGGACACACACCAGTCAGGCTCCTGGGACGGGTTAATATATATATATATATATATATTTTATATATATATATATATATATATATATATTATATATATATATATATATATATATATATATATATATATATATATATATATATATATATGTATATTATATGTATATGTATATATTATATATATTATAATATATATATTATTATATATATATGTATTTTTATATATATATAATATATATATATATATATATGTATATATATATATATAGTATATATATATGTATATAATATATATATATTATATATATATATGTATATATAATATATATATATATTATATGTATATATTATATATATATATATATTTTGTATATATATATATATAGTATATATATATATTATGTATATGATATAATATGTATATATATTATATTATATATTATATATAATATATATATATATGTATATATTATATATATATATATATAGTATTATATATATTATATATAATATATATATATATATTATGTATTTTATATATATATATGTAATAATATATATATATGTATATATATATATGTATATAGATATATATATAGTATATATAATATAAGTATATATAATATATGTATATAGATATATATGTATATAGATATATATGTATATAGATATATATGTATATAATATATATGTATATAGATAGATATGTATATAGATATAATATTGATATTAGATATATAATGTATATAGATATATATGTATATTAGATATATATGTAGTATAGATAGATATGTAGATAAGATAGATATGATAAGTATATATAATATATTATAGTTATGTAGATATTAATATAGTATATTAATATATATATATATATATATATATATATATATATATATATAATATATATATATATATAATATATATATATATATATATATAGTATATATATATATATCATATATATATATATATATATATATATATATATATATATATATATATATATTATAATATATATATATATATATATATATATATATATATATATATAATATATATATATATATATTATATATATATATATATATATATATATATATATATATAATATATATATATATATATATATATATATATATATATATATATATATATATATATATACTAGCGCAAAGCCCTCCGGCGGACTTTTTTGCTAGCATATATTATATATATAATAAAACTAGCCGCAAAGCCGCCCTCGGCGGTTTGCTAGTCCTGGGAGGGCTATTGTGTGGCCTTCGCCCACCACCTGTGTTTGGTGGGCCTTCGGCCCACCAAACACGGACTCTCCAGATAGCCCCTTCTAACTTTCCTGAAATCATGGATGTAGAAATGTATGTATTACCCCCACCCATTCACTCACCCATTACCCATCACCCCCCACCCATTCACTCACCCATTACCCATCACCCCCCACCCATTCACTCACCCATTACCCATCACCACACACCCATTCACTCACCCATTACCCATCACCCCCCACCTATTCCCTCACCCATCACCCATCACCCCCAACCCATCACCTCCCACCCATTCACTCACCCATCACCCCACACCCATTACCCATCACCCCACCCATTCACTCACCCATTACCCATCACCCTACATCAAGGTTTCCTCAATTCTCGCAACCCACTTTTTTTCACAATTATCGCTAATAGGCTGCTAAAAAAAAGAAAAAAAGTGATCGGATCATCTCATAATTGGGCTTAAAACCTTCCCCTGGTCAACCCGGTTCCAAAAATGTGCCATATGAGGTGATTGCGCCACGGGGGGCGGAACCTATACCACACACACACACACACACATTAAGATTATGACATTATACATTAAATGACATTACATTATACATTATATTTCATCATACATTATATGACATTATACACACATTAAGATTTGGTGTCCCTATCTTTAACAGTAAAAGCCCTATGGACTAAAATTGATATTGACATTTTTTGACCTACTGACATTGACTTATGACCATTTGACCTGAAAATGAACAAAGATGCAAAGAAAAACAAAGATGCAAAGTTTGGTTAACCTAGCTTAGGGCCTACCATGTGTTACAAAAAAATCAGATTAAAAAGTCATAGCCCATAGGCAAAAGTCAAGAAGTCTCAAAATGCCTAAATCTATTTTGGTCCATTGTGTTTTTACTGTTAAAGATAGGAACATCCATTGAAATAAATAAAAGTTAATTTAGAGTCTGGGACACCTTCCCAGGGCCAAATGATCTTGACCTTGGCTTTAACCTGAACACTCAGTAGGGTCAACATTAAGGCAGCAGAACAACCAAAATTTCGGACGTTAGGTTAGGTTTACTAACTCAATTTTGGTATGTTGCCTTATTTCGATACTTTTTTTCCCACCTATGAAACAAAGAAAGTTATAAAACAAAGTATCGAAATATAACAACATAGCAACCAAAGGAGAAGTTTGGTTAGGTTTACTTCCTCTAGTCAATGATTTACTCTGACATTAGGGCCATAGGCGAGGGTCTGCATATCTCCTGAATGCAAGTGTTGATCTTGTTATTGCTATTCTTCTTATTATTATTATCATTATCATTATCATTATCATACTAGGTATCATCAATATTATTATCATTGTTATTATTGTTTCTATTAATATCATCATTATTACAGCTACTGTTATTGTTACTGTTCTTATTACTATCATTATTATTATTATTACTATCATTATCATCATCATTATCATTTGTATTAATACTATTTTTTGTTTTGCTTCATATTAACTATTGTTATTATTATCATTATTATCATTATTATTATTATTAGTGTTATCATTATCATCATCATTATTACTTACATTTTTTATCATTATTGTTATTGTCACTAATATTATCATCACCATTTTCTGGCAGCCGTAAATTCTGGGTGGTCATGAGTCGCCTGCGGCTAGATCCACAAATAGGAGGGCAATGGTTGATATCTCAGGTTTCGCTAATTACCAATAAAATATCGAGGAATAAATAATTTCATGGAATATTCTAGGATTCCAGACACGGACGTCATCTTAAAACCAGGAGACTTGATTCAATTTCCTCTATGGAGCATCCATCACGATCCTCAGTACTGGCCCGCCGCCGAGGAGTTCCAAGCTGAGCGCTTCCTGCCAGAAAACAGAGGCAACATACAGAGTTTCACTCACATGCCATACGGTATGGGGCCCCGAAATTGCATCGGTAAGGCTGTTCCTTCAGAGAAGTTTAAGAATGGATGTTCATTGTATATATTGAATGATTTCAAGTTTTTTTCTTGTCTTATTTCAAGTATTATCTTCTTTCAGCCATGCGATTTGCCCTCATGGAGGCCAAGGTAGCCTTGGCTCGACTCATCCTAGCGGCTGACTTAAAGCTGGCACCAGGACACGAACACCTGGAGTTCGGATCCTCTCCGTTTATACTGTGACCAAAAGAAGGGGTTATTTTGATACTGACGCCGCTAAAGAATGAATGATAAAAATGCAGCGCGAGAGAGAACCATGACTCGAGAAATGAAGAGTGAACCAGAGTAAACGAGATCCCAGCTAATGCTCATTTAGAGTGATGCGAGATTGATGCCGGTGTACCAGTCTGATTCCCCCCCCCCCCCCCCCGATCAATCCCTCCCAGCATAAAAAATGGTATCAGCCACTTTTTCCGAGGGGAGGTGTTGCCCATCGACTGCAGGGTAATATTCCCTCCTCTAGGCATGCACTCAGCATCTATATCATCTATAAGAAAGCCCAGAAAGCAAGTACCAAAGTGAACTTCGGTTTGTGTTTTTGGTGTGGCAAGGACTGTCGTAGTGATAAACTAGGTTGCAGAGCAATATATAAAACCTGCTTGAATTGCGACAAACGAGGACACTTTGCGGCTGTTTGCCAGAAAGCTGTTAGAGCGTCACGGCATGAAGCGTAAATAATAGCGTAATACTATACACTAGCAATATAATTAATGTAAACTAAAAACAATAAAGGTCCCAAACTTTATCCATGTGGCACTCCCATGTCAATGTTTTTCAGTTTAGATTGATTGTTATTACAGTAGACAGCCTGTTTTCTATCTGATAAATAACTAGAAAATAATTTTAGTGTTATTCTTCTGATACCAATATTGTCAAGTTTATCCAATAAATTGTATGATTATGAGTGTCAAAAGCTTTGCTCAAATCAAGAAATATTCCAACAACATATAACTTATTTTCCAGGCTCCTATGCACTTCGGTTGTGAAATTTGATATTGCTTTTTCCGTTGTCTTATTTCTGCGGAAACCAAATTGGCTCTCAGATAACACATTATAATCTTCTAAAAATCCAGTAAATCTTGTAGCTATTGCTTCTTCAAATACTTTGCTGATTGAAGGGCAGAATAGATATTGGTCTGTAATTATTTACATCTTCTTTTGCACCAGATTTATGTGTAGGTATAACTTTTGCTACTTTTAATTTAGTTGGGAAATAACCTTGTTTAAAGCACAGGTTAATGGTATGAGTGAGTGCAACATCCACGTACTGTGCAGTGTGCTGCAGTAGATGTGGTGGAATAACATCATACCCCGCAGCTGTATCTTTTAAGGTCTTTAGGTAATGTTGAACTTCAGCAGTAGTAGCTGGATACAGATATAGAGAAAATGCTGTTGAGTTATTCAATAAATGTTTATGTGAGTTTCGTTGTTCATTATCATCTTGAGATGAAGTTTCAGATTTTTTAAAGAAATGGTTATTGAAGTCTGTTGCTGCATTTTCATTGTTGTTTTTTAGCTTTATATCCATAGTGTTGTTATTGCAATTTCTCCTCTTAAGTAAGTTATTTATTATGTTCCAAGTAGACTTGACATTTCCTTGAGAATGTTTCAGTTTATTTTGATGATATATATTTTTTGCCTCACGCAAGAGTGATACTAATTTGTTTCTATTTTTCTTAAATCCTGGTCCATAAGTTAAGGATAATTTAGACGCTAACCTTTCCAGTCTGCGCTTTTCTTTTATAATATTATGTAAGCCAATACTGTAGTGATATGAGGACTTTCACTATATTTATTAGTAGTTTTAATCTTTCTTAGTGGAAAATAATTTTGAAAAATTTCAATGTAGTATAAGCTGTAAAAATTTTCAAAAGCCTCAGCTGGGTCATTTATATCTAATATCTGCATCCAATTTTTATCTCTGACATAGTAGTAGCAGTAGTGGTGGTAGTAGTGGCTTGTTTGGCAGTAGGTGTTAATGAATGGTAATTATGGTTTTAAGTCATTAGTACCCACAACTAATGACAGTTTAATAAGGTGACGGCTCAGGGGCTAAATATTGAATTATCTTGTAGGAGATGGAAAGCCAGTTGGGGTGCTTGGGAAAGGGAGAGGGGAGGAGGTAGATGTAGGAGTGAGGATGCAAGACTCTCCCTCCCTCCCTCCCTCTTCCCCTCCCTCCCTCTTCCCCTCCCTCCCTCTTCCCCTCCCTCCCTCTTCCCCTCCCTTCTTCTTTCTCTCCCTTCCTCTTTCCCTCCCTTCCTCTTTCCCTCCCTTCTTCTTTCCCTCCTTCCCTCTTTCCCTCCTTCCCTCCTTCCCTCCCTTCCTCTTTCCCTCCCTTCCTCCTTTCATTGAGCCCTGCACCTGGGTCCTCCCTCCATCACACATGACAAAGATGAAGTAACTTTTAAAATATTTAAATTTTGTGTTTGGAAAAAATAATGGCTATAACAAAATAAATTCGTGACACTGAGAGCAAGGTGTGACCATCCCGGTGTGTATTCCATTATGTGTGTGTGTGTGTGTGTGTGTGTGTGTGTGTGGAGAGAGAGAGAGAGAGAGAGAGAGAGAGAGAGAGAGAGAGAGAGAGAGAGAGAGAGAGAGAGAGAGAGAGAGAGAGGGAAAAGAGAGAGAGAGAGAGAGAGAGAGAGAAGAGAGAGAGAGAGAGATTATTTATTTAATCAATTTATTACGCCCGAAGGCGACAAACCTAGTGACAGGCATGGCCGTGGATTATAGTTACAGAGCATTCGTGTCTCGCAGGGCACGCTGAACACACCCACACACATACACGCACGTACACACACACACACACGCACACACACACGCACACGCACACGCACACGCACACGCACACGCACAAAGGGACAAAGTATATGTACAATCAACAGCCACCAAAGTGTGGATGGCGAGCAAGAAGGACCTCCAGGTTATTATTCGAGAGTAAATGTCTACAAATCTGAATTAAGTTCTGCCCCCGTGGTAATAAGTCTGTCAATGTGGGGCACTGAAGGTAGTAGTGGTCAAGGGTGTTGGCGTCGCGACAGTTACATAGTTTACAGAAGGAGTAGTGTGGCACGTCCTCTGCTTAGGAGACCTGCCTCACTGGCCGGTACCCCAACTTGAGGCGAGCACTTACAACTCGGCCGACGTACCATGAGCCCATGTCGGCGATACTGGTGTTTGCACCGAAGAAAGTTGTCATGGTGCTGTATGGACACACTGGTGGCCCTGTCTGCGTCCCTGCGATGCACAGTCATGGCGTAAGCAGCTGAGTATAAGCTGTTTCCAAGGCAGCGGAGGGAGGGCACCGCATTCGCATCATCCAAGCCCAGCGCACAGGCCCCCTTGGCAAGACGATCCACCGTCTCATTACCAGCCAGCCCGATGTGAGAAGGCGTCCACACAAAGAACACGACAAGAGAGGCATCGTGGGCGTTGGCGAGTTGACATAGTATGTCTCTTACAACACGGCCACAGCTGCAGGTCTTGGCGAGGATCGGGCGTAAAAAGCCGACTGGGAGTCACAGACAATTACCCCATTCACTCTTCGTTGAACAAGTAGATTTGCTGCATCCCAGGGGCGTATTTAGGATCTTGAAACATTGGGGGCTTCGCCCAGCCAAGAGATCTCTGAATTTTTACAAGATAATTTTCAATTTATTTATGAGTATAATGAATGTAAGATGTGAGACACTGTGCTCTACCAAAAGGCTCCGGTAATTTGCTTAGGATAACTTTCGAAACATGAAATTAAAATAAAAATTACGACAATCTGAGTTGGGGTTCAACTTCGATATTATTTTTATTTGCATCAGTAGGAGTAGAACCCTAAGAAAAAGAGAGCTTTGGCGTGATGAAGCAGTCATATAGATTGTATATTCCAAATGCTTTGTTCAGTACTGAAATCTCACCAACCTCGGTCTTATCACTACTTTTTTAAATATTATTACATCACAAAGGACTGGCCAAGGACACACAAAAATGCACTTGGAAAAAAATGCACTTCTGTTAACTGTGTCTTGTCCATCTGATAATTCTCTTCTTCACCTCTCCAAAAGGTCTTTTGGTGTCTCTGTCATGCACTCCTCATCTCCTCTGTTCTCTCCTCCTGTTCTCTCCACCTCTCTCATGTCCTGCTCATAAAAAGGATGCCATCAGCATACGCTAAGTAACATCTAACCAAATGTCTTGTTTTTTACTATAATTTATGTTGGCCCCAGTCAGAGATTATCTTATTTTTGTGAGAAAAAAAACAAAACATAAAAAAGGATTTAAGATCCGGGGCTATTCATAAATAATTCGGGGCTATAGCCCCCAATGCCCAGGCCTAACTACGCCCACCGTGTTCCTGAAAGAAACACATGGTGCTCACTGTTACATGGTGACTCACAAACCTCTTATTATATCCCTACATTTACACATATACCCACACAGTTTGTCTAGAGCATGAATCCCTGGTCTGTATTCTGGGACTGAGAGTGCTGTGAAGTGTGGGGCAGGTGTATCCAGCTTCTTTCCTGTGAATACAGGAGTGAGGCAAGGGTGCGTCCTTGCCCCATCACTTTTCAACGCTTGTATGGACTGGGTATTGGACAAGGTTGTAGATCAAAGTGATTGTGGAGCATCCGTCGGCAACACCAAGATCACTGATCTTGTTTTTGCCGATGATGCAGTAATCTTTGCTGAGTCGCTGGAGGTCCTGGTGATGGCTCTCGAGGCGCTGCACGAGGAGGCAAAGCCTTTGGGACTTGAGGTCTCCTGGCTCAAGACCAAGGTCCAGGTATTTGGAGACCTACTAGATGAAGCAGTACGGTCTGTTCATGCGTGTGGCGAGGACATTGAGATATTGGAAAGTTTTACATACCTTGGTAGCGCAGTCCATAATGACGGCGGGTCACGTCAAGAAGTCTTACGACGGATTGGCATAGCCCACGGTGTTATGGACTCGCTCAGCGGGAGTATTTGGCGTTGTCGGTACCTGTGCAGGAGGACAAAGATCCGGATCTTCAAGTCGCTTGTGATCCCTGTCTTACTCTATGGTTGTGAGACATAGACACTAAATAGTGACTTGAAGAGACGAATCAATGCCTTTGGTAATAAGTGTCTTCGCAGAATCATGGGGTATCGCTGGGATGATTACGTGTCAAATCAGCGATTGCACCGTGAGACTGAATCGAGGCCTATTACCTGCATAGTCCGTCAGCGCCAACTTCGGCTATATGGGCATGTGGCACGCTACCCTGAAACCGATCCTTCCCATCGGGTTGTATCTGTAAGAGACAATCCGGCGTGGAGGAGGCCAAGGGGGCGCCCACAAGGCTCATGGCTGGGGCAAGTTGATGTTTCTTGTCGAGAGCTGCTTGGTATGGGAAAGGAGCCTGCATGGGAACTCGTGCGTGGTGACCCCCGGGAGTGGCATCGTAGGGTGGGCGAGGCGACGCGCCCCCCGGCGTATGCCCCCAATGATTGATTGATTGATGAATCCCTAATCTATACTATAGAGTACCACCTTGCACTCACCTCACAGAGAGGGGGATGTCTACTGCCACTGCCTGCTGGTATCAGAGTGGCCGACTTGCGCCGCGTATGAGGCGAGGTGGGCTCCCTGTCTCCCGCTGTGCGCGTCATCTACTTCCTGATTTGGTTAACCGTGCGACTTTCAAATCGTTTACAATACCGCAGAGTAAAAAAGTGCTGATCTAAAAAGGGTTATCTGAGTTACGTACTTCCCACAACTCTCCCCTCTGGGCGAAGCACTTCTTTACTCTAGGGAATTTTAACTGTCTAATCTGCTCCCTCCTTATCCACATTTCAGCTTAAGGACCTCAACTGAGATCTAGTATGTCTCACCCTGACAAGAATCAATTACCATGACTGAGATACAATACCCGTTGACCTAACTTTATCCATTCATCACAATCGAGGCTTCCTAACCTAGGAGTGGCCTTTGCTCTCTGCACTGAAAATTGAATATTGTGTAACATCTGTATAAATCACAATCAACCTACCTAGCATACAAAAAAATAAATAGAAAATAATACACAGGCATCCTATCTTACATCCCACAGGTAGTTCTACAACTATGTTCAGAGCTCAAATGCGTCCTAAAGAGATATCGGGGTGAAGGTTGTAGATCTGCATTGCGTATTCCTAACGAATACGTCTTATACGGAATAATTATCACAGTTGTTCCTATGATAACGGGCATATGACATTTAACCAAAAAAAAAAAATATATAACCCCCCCAAAAAAAACCGTTACGACATGTAACGTTACCCTCCTCACAGCTCTTCTATCAGTCTCTGTGGCGGTCTACGAACACGGGGTCCATGAACAAAGGTTCCTGGAGTTTATGTTCCGGTACGAATATTTCTTGGGGTTTCGTTATCCACGGTTCCTCCCCAAAATACGATTTCACTTTGTCCGCGGCTCGTTGCAGTTCCACTCCATCGAACACGTTCCCCAATACAATTTTGGGTGGGTCATACTTGGGTACCATCATGAATCTGAATGAAATCCTCTCATGAGGGGTGTCTAAATTATGTATTTTTATACAAGGAATTCAAATACGAGCTTATTTTTTGGATAGAACATCTCTAACCTACATCAATTTGAACTTCAAAATTTTCAAATTTACCCTTTACAGCCCCTTTATATAATATTAGAAGACATAAGGCAAATCATGTATATTGATAAAGCCAAATCTAATTTTCATATTTATTAACATGTCAATCGCATGTATATCACTGAATACAATTACAAAGATTATTCTCCTGACTTCTTGAACTTTGCCAGGTTGCACAAGTCCTGTTTTGATTCATTTTTGGACATCAGCCTCCTGCTGGTTTCTTGAGCCCTGATCCCTCCATCCCTCTTTTCATATGAAAAGTACTTAGCAGAAGCCTCAAGTCACCATTTTAATAACCCTCTCAATACTTTGTGTATGGCAAGGCCAGTTGAGCACTTCCATGGGTGTTTTGACGAAGTTCTTCACTTCGGACGTGCTTAGAGAGCAGGTGAGAGGTGGTTCTGACACATCTTCTGACCAGCTGATCAGGTCACCTATGCTGGAAGCATCACAATTAATGTCAGGTGTCCTTCTGGTCCTAACAGAGGAGTCTCCTAGCTGAGCATTTGGGTCCCCATCTCCCCTGATGGCCAGGATTCTCTCCACCCCCCAAATCCTCTCCTTCTGATCCTTAGTGCACAGCATTGTTTGGAGGATGGCTTCACTGTGGGCATACCAAGCAGATCTTTTCACAGTTGGCATCAAAATGTCCAGCACCTCCTTCCTCTGGGACTTAAGGCAGTCCAGTTGAAAGAGGATGTGCCTAGGCCCTTTAATCCAGGAGTGTTTGACTTTCACGTTGAACCAACATGGATAATACACTCCAATGATGAATTCCACAATGCAGTGCAGATTCTTCAGGTTCTTCCCTTTAAGTCCATGTTTTGACACCCAAAGCTTGAGAAGTCTATTAGCTGTTGTGAGCCAGCGGCTGTGGTTTACTGGTCCTATCTCCTACAGAGCCAGCCCTGCAGGAAGCACTCCGTCCCTGACTGCACAGAAAATTTTATAGCCATAGTGTTGATCAGTTGAGAGATCTTGAATGACCTTGTCAGGCAGCTTGATCAGTGGAGGGCCAACGGAGATACGGGTGAAGTTTGGGTTGATCTCAAAGTCTGTAGCAGAATCAAGAAGCTTTCCTATTGGCCCGGATAATTGTTTGTCTGACAGAGTAGAGCCATCAAGGCCAACAATCAAATGGCGCAGGGGAGGTTCACCAGTGTGTAAGTTGCACACCAACCAGACCAGCTTTATCCCCAGGTGCAGTTCCAGCTTCCGCATTACTCCAGCTTTCACACCAGTGTTGACATTTGTTGAGTCTCCTCCAATGGCCAACAAGGTTTTATCAAAACCCCTCTCTTTCAGCCAAGCAAACATGATCTTAGCAATGTTCTCCACATGTGACTCCTCTTTAGTTGCTTTCTCTGGGATAAAGTGAAACAGATAGTAGCTCCCAGGTTCACTAACAGCACTGTAGTGTTCTTTCTTGATCGTAGCAAGAAAAGATTGGTCACTTCCCTCAGCTTCCATCATCACATTGGTCAGGTCAATCCACCCATCAAAGAGGATGCAGGAGATGCCCCCGTCCTCCCTGCACTTTTCTTCAAACTCTTGCCCCAGCTCTCTCATCAACTTTTCCTGTGCTCTCTTGACTTTGCTTTTATCAATCACTTTACTTGTGTTGTCTTCTGTGTTAATTCCTGCATCAATCAGAGCTGCTGTTGCTATTGCTGCAGTTGGCCTTAGCCCTATGCCATATCTTACACTAGCAAGGGCAATGTTTGAAATCTCATCATAGTTTTTCTGTACCTTAGTCGAAGCTGCAGGCTTTTGGTCAATTTCTGGAAAAAACTCAACTTCTGGAACAAACTCATCTTCAGCACCACTTCTCTCCAATTCCAGATCCTCATCACCATCAGCCAAAAATATCTTCACATGCTCCCTGACTGCTTTCTCTGCTGCTGCAGCAGTTTCCTCCTTGCTAATTTTGGCTATCTTTGCCTTCTTTTCCATCACCTGCCTATCTAATGTTCTCAACTGTCTCTTGTGCTCTGGCAAATCAGGGTCACTTATTTGATGGGGTCCTTTACTTCCAACCTTCACTCTCTGTCCCAATGTCCCATGATGTAGGCTAGATCTTTCAAAGGAATCTTTTTCTCTCTGCTGCAGGAATAATTAATGTGGGCTTGGATCTCACAGCCCTCACAGCCTCCCACCTCACAACTGGTAATCTGACACTTGCAAGTCAAAATATCGAATAATTTGTCTAACTTGACAATGAACCTCTCTTTGGCTTCAAGTTTGCCATTCCCAAGAGAAACCTTCACTGCCTGATTCCAGACCTCCTTGAGCTTGGATATGATGGTCACCTTTTCATTGATGACAGGTGGCTTGAAAAGAGCATTAGCTTTGCTCCACTGACAAATCAGACCAGGGTAGATGTCCTTCATCAGCTTGTCCAATTGGTAGTTACTCCTGTCATCTTCACTTTGCTCCCTCAAGTCGATGGATATCCCGCACAGTTGGCAGTTCAGACACCAACAGCTCCCGCCCAGTGCCAACAAGATTACTCAAATGAGAACTTGATTTCGTCCTTGTTCTGACTTGAGCCATTTTCTTAAGCAATTCACACTGAAATATAAACAATTATACATCAGGTTTATCCACTACAGACATGTATAATAGTAATGCACAGGTAAATATTAGGGAAAACTGCCAAACTATTCCCTTCATAGGTATTTATTTTGCTTCACAGGAAACTTGGGCTAGCAATAGGTATTTGGTAAGTACACAAAGCTTACCGCCTCTGCGAGGAGCGGTTGGTGTTTACAAGACGTTTATGCTGTCTGCAACAGTGCAACAAGGTGATGCTTTGCTTACATGCGTCTTTCATTATTCCTTACTTCTATGCGTATTATTATCTATGGCAGTATATGCCAAACTGTATGCAAATTTTAATTAAGTTGAATGAGACCTATTTTTCTTTAAATATTTAGATGTCTTATATATTTTATGAAGTAGTTAGAACAATGACAGAAAATAATGTGAACAGCCATGACAGAAAAATTGAAGAGGCATATGCTGGGGTAACTGCAATAACAAATTGATTACCCATTTAATAATAACCAACTACAAATTGATGTAGGTTAGGGTTATCAGAATTATATTTTTTATCACAAATTTTTCTTCAAATTTGTGTTCTACACACCAAAATACGTGATTTAAACATCCCTCTCCATTAATTGAAGAAAAAAAAATAGTATGACTCGCCCTACTGCACCCGCGGTAATACCGATACATACACTACCAATACGCTACCAATACATACGCACTGCCGTCTCGTATACTTTCTTTCACTTTATACGGACCAACCCAACGGGCTTGAAGTTTGCTACTCACGCCTGGCATCACTGTCTCGGCTTTCACCCACACCAAGGAGTTTACTTGCACTCGCTGGTTACGCCTGTGTCGGTTCGCCACCTCTCGAAACTTGCGCCGCCATATTTAGAAGAGTCCTTTGTAACATTTCGTGTGCCAAGACGAGCTCATCACTCGTCCCGGACACTTCTGGCAAATTAATTCCATTGGTCCTTGGATTATGGCGGGAGAAGAAGGCGAAAAAGGGCTGCTGACCGGTGGTAGTGTGAACCGCCTGGTTCATGACCACCTGTGTTTCTTGTAGCAACAGTGGCCAGCGTAATGGGTGGCCTTGACACATGGCCAGGAGAATACTCTTTACTGTTCGGTGCATCCTTTCGGTTAGGCTGTTCCCTTGAGGGTGGTATGGCGTGATGAGACCCGTCCGTATCCCGTGCGTATTACACAGGTCCTTGAAGGCTGCAGATAGTCCAGTTCCTTATGTACTTTCGTTTGAGTTTTTTGGAGATTTGCAAAACTACATTTTCATAAAGCTTAGGACCTATTGAACCAGGAAATCAATGTTTACATTTAATAATGAATAATGGCCGGGTAATGGGTGAGTGAATGGGTTGGGGGTGAAGTGAATGGGTTGACGTTAATACATACATTTCTACATCCATGATTTCAGGAAAGTTAGAAGGGGCTATCTGGAGAGTCTGTGTTTGGTGGGCCGAAGGCCCACCAATAGCCCTCCGCAGGAGCTGGCCAAAAAGTCCGCCCGGAGGGCGACTTTGCGGCTAGTAATAATAACAATACCCGAAACGATTAACTTCTCATCCGGGCTTAACACAGGCACAAAAGTTTCTATACTCAGTTATTAGGTACTATACCTATATACATAAATAAACAACGGAGCTATAATAGGACCTTAGCTCTATATACTGGTGTCCAAGCTGGTCACCAACTCCACTCCACTCAGCAACACACAAGTATCGCCGCCATCAAACACGTGGGTCAATTCAGGGTATCAACCAGCACTCTGCTAAGCTCACTGTTTCAGGCACCAGACCCTTCTTGAGGGTTGCAGGGGAAACTACTCCTTCCACACGACCAGTCCGTGACAGGCTCGTCGAGAGAGAGAGAGAGTATGTCTACCTGCTCCCTTCCTTGCCTTCTTGCCGTGACGTCACCAGTGACCACGAGCATAAATATATGGCCGGAAACCTATTTCCAAATGAATTGGGACTGAGGAGTGAAGAAAAATTATTATTATTTAATAGCTGGCTATATATATATATTACTTTACTCTCACCACTCAGTGTAAACTTTTCGTCAATCGTGAGTCACAGGATTAACCCATTTTCTCGCGTTACATGGCTTCTTCCCCCCCCCCCAAAAAAAATCTTGCTCCT
Source organism: Chionoecetes opilio (assembly GCA_016584305.1). Taxonomy (NCBI): domain Eukaryota; kingdom Metazoa; phylum Arthropoda; class Malacostraca; order Decapoda; family Majidae; genus Chionoecetes; species Chionoecetes opilio. The sequence goes on from JACEEZ010025573.1 coordinate 83,026, forward strand.
CAGTCCTTCATCACACATCCTACCAGATATCTAGCTAAGTACAACAAGAAAATAGTAACATATCATGACTCCTCTCCTTATAAATTCACATATGGGTTTTCTATCCACCCAACAAAAAATATTAGTTGGACATTACGAATCTCAATTGAACTTTACAAAAACAATAATTAAGTGGTATTGCATTCTTAATTTCTTCACCTTCCTCACCAAGAGCAGATTTAGCCAGTTTAGGGATACATAATTAATGTAATGACTTTACTCCAGCTTCTCACTTCATCTCCTACTTACTTAGGCCGAAGCAATATAGAGTCGTAACTGGACTCATCCCTCTAGTCTGTAATGGTTGTTCCTTTACCTCACTAAACCTAGGCATAGGCACGTAGGGAGAAATCACGACTGGATTTTCTCCACACCCTTCCGTAACTTGGGATAAGGCTCGCCTCCTTATCGAGGCATACACTCCTGCGTCAATCACCCGACGAGCAAAGCTCAGAGCCAAGTACATCCTCGGGTCTGACGATATCCTTTGCGAGTCTAGTGTATAGTGTAATCTATGTACACCTTCTAAGGTCTTCTATTTACACCTTCTAAGAGACCTTCTAGTCTCTGGCATGGAGGCGTACATTACACACACTTTCTCTAATCCTAAAGCCCGTCAACCTTGGTTTAACTCTGCTTATTCTCATGCTGTCCGAGATAGAGAGGTAGCTCACATACGGTACCGTAAGCATCCATCTCCTGAAACTCATGCCCTTTATATTTCTACCCGTAATCATGCCAAATCTTTACTTCAACTTACCAACAACTCTTTCATTCATAGAAGATGTCAAAATCTTTCTGAATCAAATTAATCTCGTGACTTCTGGCATCTAGCAAATAACATATCTAACAATTTTTCTTCTTCATCTTTCCCTCCTATGCTTCACCCAGATGGCTTCACAGCTGTCTCATCTACTTCTAAAGCTGAACTCTTCGCTCAAACCTTTGCTAAAAATTCCACTCTGGTTGATGAAGGGCTTGTTTCTCCTTCTCCTCCACCCTCTGACTATATTATGCTTGTCATTAATATCGTTCGTAATGATGTTTTCTTTGCCCTTTCTGGCCTAGATCCTCGGAAGACTTACGGTCCTGACGGAGTCCCTCCTATTGTTCTCAAAAACTGTGCTTCTGTGCTTGCACTCTGCCTGGTCAAACTTTTCCGTCTTTGTCCATCTACTTCCACCTTTCCTTCTTGCTGGAAGTGTGCTCCCATCCAACCTGTTCTTAAAAAAGGTGACCGTTCTAATCCTTCAAACTACCGTCCTATAGCTTTGACTTCCTGCCTTTCTAAAGTTTTTGAATCTATACTTAATAAGAAGATTCTTAAGCATCTATCTGCTAACAATCTTCTATTTGATCGTCAGTACGGTTTCCGTAAAGGGCGATCTACTGGCGATCTTCTAGTTTTCCTAACTGAATCTTTGTCATCCTCCTTTAGGGGTTTCGGTGAAACTTTTGCTGTTGCCCTTGACATATCAAAAGCTTTTGACAGAGTCTTGCACAAATCTTTAATTTCCAAACTACCCTCATTCGGTTTCTATCATTCTCTCTGTACCTTCATCTGAAGTTTCCTTTCAAACCGTTCTATTGCAGCTACTGTAGAATGACATAGTTTTTCTCCTAAATCTATCAATAGTGGTGTTCCCCAGGGTTCTGTCCTATCACCCACTCTCTTTCTATTATTCATTAATGATCTTCTAAGTCTAACTCAAAGCCCTATCCACTCCTATGCTACCCTGCCTTTTTCAACGTCGTTTATTAGACATCCAACTCTACAGGAACAAATTGATTCACGGAAAGATGCCACCGAGCGCCTAACTTCTGATCTTTCTATAATTTCTGTTTGGGGCAAAGCAAACCTTGTTTTGTTCAATGCCTCAGAAACCCTATTTCTTCACCTATCTACTCGACAAAACCTACCAGATAACTATCCCCTCTTCTTCAATGACACTCAACTGTCTCCTTCTTCTACAATGAACATTCTAGGACTATCCTTTACTAAAAATCTGAACTGGAAATCTCACATCTCATCTCTTGCTAAAACAGCTTCTAAGAAGTTAGGTGTCCTGTGGCGTCTGCGTCCTTTTTTTTCTCCCTCCCAATTGCTTGCTCTCTACAAGGGCCTTATCCGCCCATGTATGGAGTATGTCTCACATGTTTGGGGAGGATCCACTCATACAGCTCTCCTAAACAGGGTTGAGTCAAAAGCTTTTCGTCTCATCAACTCCTCTCCTCTGACTGACTGTCTTCAATCTTTAAATCACCGCAGCAATGTTGCTTCTGTTGCTCTCTTCTACCGTTATTTTCATGCTCACTGCTCTTCTGAACTTACTAACTGCATGCCTCCCCTCCCCCCTCCCGCGGCCTCGCTGCACAAGACTTTCTACTCATTCTCATCCCTATTCTGTCCATCTTCCTAATGCAAGAGTTAATCAGTATCTTTACTCTTTCATCCCTTTCACTGGTAACCTCTGGAACTCTCTTCCTGTTTCTATTTTTCCACTTTCCTATGACTTAAATCTTTTCAAAAGAAGAGTAACAAGACACCTCCCGAACTAAATTGGTTCACCCCTCTTTTTTATTTTATTATCTTACTGTCTTCTTTATAGGGACTGACAACTAAGCGGGCTTTGTGTTACCCATTTTTGTTGTGCCTTTGGCCAGTCCTTTGTAATGTAAAAAAAAAAAAAAAAAAAAAAAAAGTAACCATTCTCCTAACCTTTACAAGTTGATCTAGAGGACTTTCATAAGATATCTCTTTCTCACTAGAGATGACTTCTTACCATATGTCATTAACTTTCCTCTACATATCTCCTCACTGGCCTCCACTCTCTAGGTGGTGGTTGTTCAAGTTTTTCCTCAACTATTACTACTTCTGCTGGCTCCAACAGCTAGCCATCCTGTCCTATATATTGTTTAATTTATTCGGCCGCTCTCTGTACACGTACACCGTCAAATATATTTTCTAACACATATGCACCCCCTCTCCATACTTCCACTATTTTGTACGGTCCCCAACCACTTAACCGACGTTTTATGTTTGGGTGCCCGTCTCAAAGCTATCTCTTTTCACACCCACGCCAATTCGTCTTTCTCCTACCTTTCGGTTTTCCTGTTCACATTAGCTTTCTCCCGCCATTTTCTACCTCTTTTCCAAATTTGTTCTCTTGATTGATTTCCGTGTGGCCATCTCTGTTTCCCTCCTCTGAATCAAATTTGTGGTAACTTCACACTAATCACTTAGGAGCGTTCGAAAGAGCATAGAAAGGTTGGTACCCCATTGTCCTCATGCACTGCACTATTCAGCACTCTTGGGTTTTCTAAGATACAACGGGCCTTCTAGTGGATAACCTAGCACAGGTTGAGGATAATATGTTTTCATTGTTCGTACATCCTTTCAGAAATACTAATTACCTGTGGATGATAAGGGCATTGTTATCCTAACTGTATGGTCACGTGAATCACATCAATTATTTAAATTGCTGAGAAGTAAATTCCCTAGCGTTATCTCGACAACAAGTATGTGGTGCTCCAAAACACTAATTATATTCCCTGAAATTCTTACATACTTACTCGGTCTTCCTTAGTTCTTATTTTATAAAATACAGTAAACCAACTACTGTAATGATCCTATTTATAATTTAATACTAGCGGTATCATGGGTTTCCCGTTCCATGTCGGTTATGTGCTATGCTTTCCTCTCTAGAGGTCTACTTACTGACGGTAATTCTTGCCTTGTTGGGTTGGAGTCCACGACTACACTTATGCTGTTGACAGGTTTAAACAGTTTCCTCACATATTGTCTCACATCGTTTTTAAGTTGGGCATAAAAGTATCCTTCTGCTTACTTATTACTTTCTTTGCCCTAATTACCCGATTCTTTATTATGATTCATTCCAAGGCCGCTTGCTTCCGTTCACTTAGGCAAAACCACATAAGTAGTGTACACTTAACTGTTATATTTTTCCTTTATTTTTTTTCTGTGTATTATTTTTTTGGGTATTATCGGTCCTCCAGCGGGAGGACCACGGGCTCAGGTTGACCCGTCAGAGAGATGCTTAGAAAACTAGAGAAGAGTGTTTCGTGCTGCTGCGTGGCGGCCGAGGGACTAGCTGTCCATCCTGACTGTTATCTAACTGCTGTTTAGTTAAATATAAAACTCCTTCTTCTATCACAAATTTGATCTAACTACTTCTGGGGTATGTAGATCTGGGTATTCTGCCCCTTCCTAGATACTCTATCATTTATCTCCATCTGAGGTCTCTCTCAGGTTGCATCTTGATTTCTTCTTTAGTTTTTCCTAACCATCTCTCTTCTACTTGACATCGAATGATTCTTACTGGGTTTCCTACCTGGTCTGCTAGTGTTCTTTCTCCCCTGCTTTATATTTCTATTGATACTATAGTCCTCATTTCTAAGATCCATCTGTTCATCCTAGTTGACCTTGGTTCGTTGTTTAAACACTGACACTAACGGTTGGTGGTCTGTCTGATGAATAGCTTTTTGGTTCCCAAAGGAAATGATGAAATTGTTTGCAGACTAAAACTATTCCTAGGGCTTCCCTCTCTGTTGCTGAGTATCGCGTTTCACGGCTTTCATTTTTTGGAAAAGTAAGAGTTACATGGGCTTTGCCCTGTTCATTATACTGCATCAGTCTGCTCCTACATGGGTTTGACTAGCGATCGTATCCAACACAAAAGGGTTATTGATATAGCCTTAGTTAAGATGGGAGCCATCATTAATTTTTTTAGGGGGGGTATCTGAAATGCCTTCTGGCTTTTCCTCTGACCATTCGAATGGGTTTTTCGTGGCTTATTCCACTTCGTGATCGGCACAGCTATTTTAGTCGAATCTGCTATGTACTTCTATAGAAACCTACCATTCCAGATATCTTCCTGGTGTCCTTTGACATTAGTGGGGAGTTTAATCTTTACTCTACGCTTCTATGTTGTCTGGTTGGGCTGGTAACCTTCCTTGGTCACTACGTGTCCCTAGAAAACTAACTTTGCTTTGCACTATTTAACATTTTTGAATTTTTTCTTTGATTCCAAATTTAGTCAGATGTTCAAAAAAACCTATCGTCCTCTCGTCAACATAGACGCTCGTAACTGGGTGCCATCAGGATTATGTCATCCAGATAATTTTTAAGTCCAGTTCTCTTTCATAAAGGGTTAACCTGGGGCTACTTGGCGATAGAAAACTGCCGCACTGCAATTCATCTGCAAAGGTAAGTTCTTTTGAACCTATATAAGGATATTCCTTCACTAAAGTTGTTTAGATCCTACTTACCTCATCACAGTATTTGATATATGCGCTTTCATATCTAGGTGGCATAAATATTCATAGCCCGCTACAGACTCAACTAGCTCTTCCATTTGGGTAGGGGGTGTATATCAGTGGCTAAATATTGATTCACTTCCTATAATCCAACACATCCTTTTTTTCCCCATTCCGGCTTTGTTAAGGCACTTACTATAGTACTTACCACGCAGGCTGTGGAGTGTTTCTATTATGTCCTTCTCTTCCATTTCTCTCAACATTAGCTATTATTCCGTGGCTTTCTCCGGATACTATATGTGACTCCTCTACACGTTTTGGATCTAACACCGAATATTACTGGTTCAGTTTTTTAGGTGCCTATTTCTCCTTCATCTGAGATAAATAATTTTTGTGCTGTTTTATCAAGGCGAAAAGATGGTGTCTCTTTTGTCCCACTTAGGTGCTTCCAATCTCCCCTTTTCCAAAAGCCTGTATTCGTTCCTGTTCGAGTACCACTACCTTTGCTAGCATCACTGTCGGTAACATTAGCGTTACTCAATTCTAGTGTGAGACAGCGTGATCCTTCCGTAACCTGCTGTTTCTTGAATTTCTTCTGAGTTTACTAAAAAAAGACAAATACCTGGCTAGAAAGTGTTCAGAACGTCCTTCAACTGTCCATTACTGTTATTTAACTATTGGGAAACGTGGTCCTTTCTTTAGTCACCTGGAACACACATAGGTGGTATATTTGCATCTGTCTTTTTCTAGGGTCAACCACGCGAATGGTTCCCTCTACCTCGGTCCTCTGGTAATTCTAACCATTGAGTTTCTTTCTTGTCTATGGTCACGCTTTTCTGTATTCTTATATGACGGCTTGATTTAGGACACTTCATCTTTGCATTCGCATGCTCTTAACTGCTCTTATCGGATTTCAACAAAATTCAAGGTTAAGTTATGATAACCCACATGACCTTTTTTTTTGAATTATAGTAATTGATTCTCGTCCTAATATATTCATGCCCTACAGGGCTTGGTTGGAATAAATACTGGTCTGGCACTACTACATTAACCTGCTATTGTTCTAATCTGCTCTTATGGTGATTTTTACTTTTCACTTGACCTAAGTTCTCAACTCCTTGCAAGTTATGCCGTCAAACTAGGGATGTTACTGTGGTTCTATTTGTTATAAGTTTAAAGCTAAGCTCTTCTTTATAAGTGAATATCGCTTCTGTGTCTAATAAACTTCCGGGGGGTGACGTGGTCATTAATGGCTAAGGATATTATTTGGGATCGATGTTTAACTAGTCCCTGGGAGAACACTTTCCTCCCAGGACAACTCGGACTGCCTCTTCCTACATCTACTCTCTCAGGCAATCAAAGGCAAGCTTGCTACTTGGGCTTCCTTCGACAGTCTGCGGCTAGTGGTTGTTCATTTTACAGTTAGGAACCAAACGTCTGGGAGTTCCTTCACCAATCTAAACTGGGTATCTTCTGTCTTTATCTACTCTCAAATCTTGTAAGTTTTTCTCTCCCAATCCTTCCCTCTGTGTCACAGTTTCTTCTACTTCTACTGACGCTACAGTCCTCTGTCTGTTCCCTGCTTATTGGGAAGAGTATTCTGGGGAGCGGGTGTTATCTCTGATAGCTGCAGATTCTGGTTTACCGCATATATCCTATCTGTGTCTCTTCCGATTGCTATTGTCCTCTCGGTCTCCACTCTCTCTATGAATTTTCTCAGTGGGATTTGTTCATCCATGAAAAACTCCAATTTCTCCCTACTTTGACTTGGTAATGCTCTCATCAGATTTGTTTTTATGATATTATCCCTACGGGGATTTTCTCCTGAATGTTTTGACTTTGTTTCCAATATGGCGTATTTACATTTAAGTTTAGTTGCGAAATCTTGAGGATCTTCCGGCTAATCATACTTGACCTCCGAAATGCTGTTAAGGATCCTGTCGAGGATAGGATGGTGAATGTGGTGCCCCATAGAAAATGCAAATTACGACAATTACGACAGACAAAAATTACGACAGGCCAACACTACGGCCAATGCCTCTTTGTCGGTTCCTGAATATTTTTTTCTCGGCGGGTTTAAGTTTTTTGGAGAAGTAACCGATGGCGGTTTCTCTTCCATCGTCTTGAATTTGTCCTAAGACTGCACCTACATGAGTTTGACTGGCGTCAGTAGTTAAAATGTATGGCTCCCCGATTTTAGCTTTCACTAGTACGGGTGCATCGACGAGTTTATGCTTAAACTAATCGTCCAGACCATTTCATCATTCCTGATTTAATGCAGTCAAAATATAACCATTATCGAGTATATCAACAATATGTTGTCCCTTTTTTGCATCCAGTCACCCGTTTTTAAATGATCCGCATTCAAAACCTGTAAATTCCCCGAGCTCTCAAAACACAACTGACGACCATCAGACGACGGACCACGGCTCGGTGACGTCACAGCAGGAAGCCTTCCAGCCCGGCCCTGATACAAATACACGTAGACTCTATTTTTAAAATATAGTACTTGAAGAATTTTAGGTGTTTCTGGTATATTTTTTGTGCGATATGGCATATACTTGCATCCAGTATGGGTGCAGCAAGAAAGCTGTGCCTTTCCAGAGAGCTTAGCACCCATGTCCAACCTATACGGCGACAATATATGTGTGCAGACGTGTGGGGCGCCGGGGAGTAGTGGGCGGTGTGTGGCAGATTGTCTCGCTGAGCGTGTCTACGTGTATTTGTATCAGGGCTGGGCTGGGAGGCTTCCTGCTGTGACGTCACCAGCATGTTTGCCGCCACGGCTGGTATGGGACTGTTATTTTTCTCGCGCTTTTTACAAAAGTTATGTTTTTAGGGAATTAAGGCGTGGAAATGAATTTTTTTTTGTGGATTAGGTATTTTGAATGAACATTCTACATAATTATGCAAAGAAAAAAAGGGTCTGGACGATTACTTTAAGGCTCTCGAATGACTGTTGGCACTTCTCACTCCAATAAAATTATACTTCTTTCGTGGCCAAATTAGCAAGGGGCAAAGCTACATGGGCATAAGAGGGGACAAATTTCCTATAGAATCCTGTCAGTCCGAGGAATTGTCTGATTTCTTTTAAGTTCTGTGGTGGCTTCATTTTCATTACGGCTTCTATATTTTTCGGGTCGAGTTTACAACCTTGTTCGGAGAACACATGTCTTAGATATCTAACTGAACGCTGCCCAAAATGACACTTGGTTACGTTAAGTTTAACGCCGTTTTCAGCAAGACAAGCGAATAATTTGTTTAAGCGAGTGACGAGGGTATCAAAATCCTGAGCATACAAAACAACATCGTCGAGATAATTATGTACTCAACCTTCCTTTTTCATTCACCCAGATGGCTCCACAGCTGTCTCATCTACTTCTAAAGCTGAACTCTTCGCTCAAACCTTTGCTAAAAATTCCACTCTGGTTGATGAAGTTGTTCCTCCTTCTCTTCCACCCTCTGACTATATTATGCCTGTCATTAATATCGTTCGTAATGATGTTTTCTTTGCCCTTTCTGGCCTAGATCCTCGGAAGGCTTACGGTCCTGACGGAGTCCCTCCTATTGTTCTCAAAAACTGTGCTTCTATACTTGCACCCTGCCTGGTCAAACTTTTCCGTCTTTGTCTATCTACTTCCACCTTTCCTTCTTGCTGGAAGTTTGTTCACATCCAACCTGTTCCTAAGAGGCGTGACCGTTCTAATCCTTCAAACTACCATCCTATAGCTTTGAATTCCTGCCTTTCTAAAGTTTTTGAATCTATACTTAATAAGAAGATTCTTAAGCATCTATCTGCTCACAATCTTCTATCTGATCGTCAGTACGGTTTCCGTAAAGGGCGATCTACTGGCGATCTTCTAGCTTTCCTAACTGAATCTTTGTCATCCTCCTTTAGGGGTTTCGATGAAACGTTTGCTGTTGCCTTATATCAAAAGCTTTTGATAGAGTCTGGCACAAATCTTTAATTTCCAAACTACCCTCATTCGGTTTCTATCATTCTCTCTGTAACTTCATCTTAAGTTTCCTTGCAAACCGTTCAATTGCAGCTACTGTAGACGGACATTGTTCTTCTCCTAAATCTATCAATAGGGGTGCTCCCCAGGGTTCTGTCCTATCACCCACGCTCTTTCTATTATTCATTAATGATCTTCTAAGTCTAACTCAAAGCCCTATCCACTCCTATGCTGATGATTCTACCCTGCCTTTTTCAACGTCATTTATTAGACGTCCAACTCAACAGGAACAAATTGATTCACGGAGAGATGCTACCGAGCGCCTAACATCTGATCTTTCTATAATTTCTGATTGGGGCAAAGCAAACCTTGTTTTGTTCAATGCCTCAGAAACCCTATTTCTTCACCTATCTACTCGACAAAACCTACCAGATAACTATCCACTCTTCTTCAATAACACTCAATTGTCTCCTTCTTCTACAATGAACATTCTAGGACTATCCTATACCAAAAATCTGAACTGGAAATTTCACATCTCATCTTTTGCTAAAAGAGCTTCTAAAAAGTTAGGTGTCCTGTGGCGTCTGCGTCCTTTTTTTTCTCCCTCCCAATTGCTTGCTCTCTACAGGGGCCTTATCCGCGCATGTATGGGGTATGTTTCACATGTTTGGGGAGGATCCACTCATACAGCTCTCCTAAACAGGGTTGAGTCAAAAGCTTTTCGTCTCATCAACTCCTCTCCTCTGACTGACTGTCTTCAATCTTTAAATCACCGCCGCAATGTTGCTTCTCTTGCTCTCTTCTACCGTTATTTTCATGCTCACTGCTCTTCTGAACTTGCTAACTGCATGCCTCCCCCCCTCCCGCGGCCTCGCTGCACAAGACTTTCTACTCATTCTCATCCCTATTCTGTCCATCTTCCTAATGCAAGAGTTAATCAGTATCTTTACTCTTGCATCCCTTTCACTGGTAAACTCTGGAGCTCTCTTCCTGTTGCTATTTTTTCACTTTCCTATGACTTAAATCTTTTCAAAAGAAGAGTAACAAGACACCCTCCCGAACTAAATTGGCTCACCCCTCTTTTTTATATTATTCTCTTACTGTCTTCCTTATAGGGACTGGCAACTAAGCGGGCTTTGTGTTACCCATTTTGTGTGTGCCCTTGGCCAGTCCTTTGGGATGTAAAAAGTCAGTATATGGTAGATCAGTATTTTTTTTATTTTGAAGTCTTGGATACCTATATGAGAGAATGTGGCTGAGAACATGATGATGGTATGCAGAGCAGCAGAACAGACACTGAAGGAACGAATTCCCTACTTGATTACCAGACATCTTACTCTGATGCAGGAAAGCCTTGACTCATGTTTCCAAGAGATCTGACCCATGTGGATGCTTACTCCATTTTCAGATGATGGAACTGATCATTCTGATGCCCAATTGGAGCTTGGAGGTTCTTAAAGAAACTATCAAAACTATTGGCCATCACAATTTATGGGGAGGCGGTAGCAGAGTGGTTAGCGTTTCCGAGTGGCGTTCTCGCGAGTTCGATCCCCGACGAAAATCAGTATCTTTCTGCGCCGTCGAGTGGCCTAAGAACACCCACATGCCCTGCCCATTAACTCTTAACTTCGATTGCGAGCGCATCGGAGGACACAGGGGGGCGGCATGAGCCTCTAATCAGTGGCGTCACTATAAAATTTCTGCCTCCGCCACCACGGGCGAAGGCTACCCATCACAGCCCTCAAGTGAACCTCCAGGGCCTCCCATCCCAGCCTACTGCTTATTGGCGCTATAGGCATAAGTGTAAAAAAAAAAATATCCGATGCATTTCTGGGTTACCTGCTACCTTGTGTGCATAATCCTGCTACCTTGATAATCATGAATACAAGGAGCTAGCTGAGCAGGCAACAGCCATGTTTGTGCAGATGCCAACATCATATATGTGTGAGCAAGGTTTATCAGGCTTAGGAATGTCATTCCGAATTTGGATCCTAGCATGCGGGTTCTACTTGAAAATCATCTGATGCCTCGATTTAAGCTGATAGCACACAAATTGCAGCAGCAGCCAAGCCAGTGATTTTTGTTTCTTGAAGGAAAAGGCTTTGTTTTCTGGATTACCAAATTTAACGCAGATTATGTGCAATTATATTTTAGTGTCACGAAAAAAAATGCATTTGCTCTGGAATTTCTAGGCTATGTTTATTTTGTTTTTGTATATTTTTAGAAAGAAAGAAAAGAAAGAAGCATGTGTTATTCATATGTTTTATGTTATACAGAAGAATATGTAAACTGTAAAAAGAAAATGAGTGAAACTGCTTTTTCCTACCTATCATTTTATATGATGTCTTATTGATTAGTCGTATATTTCAATGTCGACCTTAAAATTTTGAGATTAAAAAAAAATTATGGTGGCGCCGGATTGCTTATGACCTGCGAAGAAGGGGCGGGGGGACTGACGCGGGGAGTGCAGGCGTGAGGCTGGGCGTGGGGGGCACAGGGGTGTGGTGAGACGGCCCCCTCATCTTGGGCGGGGGGGTGCGCGTCCACACAAACGCCGTACCCCGAACAAGAAAGAAGTTTTCCCAGGCCCAACGCTTAGGGTCCACGTTGTCCTCCGTATGTGCTATGGAGCTGGCGGGGGGGCACGGAAGTGGGCTCCCCCTTTGGAAAAAATGCCACCGTGATTGTACGCGGGGGAATCCGGGGGCCCCAACCCCAGCGCCTTACATACCCGTAGCGAAAAGACAGGTGCTGAACGCCCTTGGCAAGTCTAGCGGGCTGGTAGAAGTGCTGAAGCGGGGGTAGGCATGTACTTTCCAGACCCATAAGCAGTGGCGGCCTGGCAGGGCGACGGGGGAAATCCCCCCCCCAGGGGGTCGTCGGGGGGGCGGCATGGAGTCCCTAAAAAAAAATGTATTAAAAAAAATAAAAATTTAAAAATAAAATAATAAAATAATGAAAATTATAAAAATTTTTAATAAATGCTCTATAGTTGTATTGTTTAAGATATTTTCATGGGGTGGGATGTGTATATAAAAAATGCTAGTAACTAAGGCGACAAGTGGAGCGCATACCGATCAGTGATTGTGAGCAAACTTTGGAGTAGCGTGATCGGCTTTTGCAGTCGCTGCATTATTCCTATATTTATCTAGTTTTTTAATTTGACACCATGGGGGTATGTGCGGCCCCAAAAAAAAAGGGAAAAGGAAAGGATAAGACATCAAGAGTAAAATTAAAAACAGTACAGCATGCTCATTAAAATTTAAATGTGTGTACCCTGCAAAAAAACCATTACAATTTAAAATAACCCACTAGTTTTGGGTAGGTGACCCTTATGGTTTCCTTTGCTTGATTGACGTCTTAGTTTCTAAACCCAAAAAAGGGAAATTTTTAAATGTTTTGGGGAACTTAAAAGAATCAAAATCGGGGGCGCCCCCAGGAATTTGTAAGGGGGGGGTGGGGCACAATTTTTTTTTCGTAGCAGTATAGTAAACCCGTAGATTCTGCTACCCTTAAATGTAAATTTGCTGCCATCAGCTGATTCCGTTTCGGGCCAAAATTTTCCTTTTTTAGTACTGAATAAATTTGTGGTTAGTGTTGATGCTTGCCAAAGGGCATTACGTTTAAATTCCTTTGATTTAATCCGGTCTTGTCCACAGGTTCTTGAGATATACGCCAAGGGGGTGATTAGGAAGCATTAGGCTGGGGGGGACGAGAGCCAGCTCCAGCTCACCCCTGACGCCCTAGTGGGAAGCCAGAGGATCTGCCAAAAGCCGTCTACCTACCAAAAGGAGGCCCCTTCCGCAAATGCTTAAACTTCGCGCATGATTCGCCGATGCCAGAAATTCCATCGGGGAAAAAAAAAAATTGAAAACCCCCCTCCTCGCTGTGGTCGATGCTGGGCTTTGGGTGCCCTGCCACAGCTGACGCCCTTCAACTCCCTATGTTTCCATGCCGTGGATCACCCACCATTCCGCATTGGGACTTACAAGTTAGAAGAAGACATCCTTTATTGGCCAACCCCCAAATTTCAGTCTTGGGAACGCAGAAGAAACTTTTCACAGAAACAGGGGGGGTGGAAGCAGGACCTACGAAAATCCGCGATGGTGCTGCTTTTCACCAAAGGGATCCTAAAGCCTGCTGCTTTCCCAACCACCACTTTCTCTTATACTAATCAATCCATCCGAGTGAATATAAGTTCTCGTTTGCCCTGGATTTGTGGAGTCTGCTGACTCCTCCTATGACCTCCAACCACCTCTCGTGTATTTTAATACCGCACAGGGAAAAAAATGCAATAGTGACTCCCCCTCTAGGAGGCCCCCAAAAACCCCATCCAAAAAAGGGGAGTCTCAGAAGCGAACTCGCATTTAAATGATCCTTAGATCAGGGGCGTCCCTCCGAAAAATATAAATTCTGAGCAGGAGAGGGGGGACTTGCGTAAAGTTTAACACTATGTAGGTGTGGGAGTACTGACGTGACTCCTAATATCACCCCCCTTTACCACCCTGAAGCGGCTAGCGACACAGATAAGATAAGATTTTATCCATCTAGAACCTTTGCAAGTACCAACTACAATTTTTATTGCAACAAAGCGCCGCCCGTCAGCACGAACTAGGCGGATTCAAAACCGTGCCCGAATGCACAGGGACGCTGCCTTTGGGAAAAACTCCGCCTAAACCTTTGCCCCCCTGACGGGGGCTAGCGAACAGCTAAACAACACGTTTTGGGCAAAGGTGCTCAAACCCTATGGACACAAAATAGTTGATAGCCATCTGATCGCAATCTTCAAGACCCTCGTCGGAGCTATCAGAAAACCTAAAAGGGGAAAATTTTCTGTCAGAAAAATCGTCTTGGGGGACATACGGTCTCTATACTGCCGGGGCCCTCGTATGAGAACCCCAAATTCCCACCGGTGTACAAAACCGCCAAAAACATCTGAAAAAGTAATAAAAAGTATTTACCATCTTCTACAAAACACAAAAAAGATGTTGGGCTTTAAAATGCGAGCGTCTACAAGCCGAAAGGGCTTTCTGCTCTTTCACGCACAAAATAACTTTCAATCCCCAAGGGAATATTCGTGGATACGTGAAACTGGGAAGAATAGCCCTTCTCATCCGATTTGGACCGTAATTTAGTTTACAAGAGACTGATGGGCAGGGAAGGTGTCTTCCCCCACAGATTTTTACTTTTCCAAAACCAACCTCCAGCGGGTGGTGGCTTTATGGTGGTTGGGCCTTTCCCCATCGTCGGGATGTCCCCTTAAAACTGTCTCCCGCTGCAACCCCCTTTGCAGGCGAGCGGGTCGTTCCATATGACAAGACCTACACTGTTGCTCAATAATTCCCTCCAAATGACAAATACCTCTCCAAAGATCTTAGGATTTACCCGCCACCCTCCCCGTCCATTTTTTTCCTTTGGGAACATAAATGGGCGGCATTTTTGAGGGGGATTCCACCAGAATCGTCGCGGTGATTCTCTAACTTTTTATAGATGGCCAACTTAAAATTTTTAAAAAAAACGGGAGAACCCTTTTCCATTCGCGAGGGGAAACATTGACTGCTTTTGCCATCATTGCAGCCCACAGGTCGCCCCGATTTCCTGGGAGGTGGCCGATTCTTTCGAGGAAAGGGCCCTTATCCATATACTTAAGGCATGTCATCGCCCCCCTTTCCCCTGTTCCCAAAATGGGCCTCTCTTGCAGACTGGGAGGGGTTTCAAAAGGCTTTGTGTTTTTTTTAACATTATAGAGACTTTCAGACAAAAGTGAGGCCGTAGATTTTTTTGTGTCCGAATCCCTTTTGAGCCCCGCTAGCATCCCCCGCACTTCGGCCTTTTTTTTCGCCCGGCCCGTTCCTGGTGGGAATCGGACCCGTACGGCAGCGAGGGGTACTCCCGCCGTCTGAGGCGCAATACCTACCGGCCAAATTAGTAACCTAAAATATTTTTCCAGATCAAGAGCTAGATTTCCTGGGGAAAGAAAAGGCTCGTCACTCCTTTGGAGGGCTTATTAAGTACAAACTGGCATCTACCCCGGGTCCAAGGTTTTGGGAAAGAGTGAGAAAAAATGAAGGGAAATTTTAAAAATCCTCCTTCCCGTTTATCAATTAATGGGACCCTAGCGACCCTTGACCGTAGAAGGGAAATTTTCTTCCCCTTTTTTGTCGTGGCGCAGACAGACCCTTTCGTCTCTAAGTGTAGGGGAAAAACTGCGCGGAATGAGAGGCATAGATTTTTTATCTAAAGGGGGGGAATTTTTCAATTTCTTTTTACACCTCGGGCTTTTTCAAACCATGAGGTTTTCGCTGACACTTCCCAGGCCAAGGGGTATACATAGCGATCTCTGTCTCTAAGAGATGAGGTCTAGATTTCTTGTTGAATATTATAAAAGAATATGGATTGAAGGAAACCCTTCCAAGTGTGGGTGGGCGGTGGATCCGATCCCTAAGCTGGGAAGGACCACTCCCACCGACGAATTTCCGCCCATTCCCTAACTTTTTTGTGTGTGAAATTATTTGAAAAAAAAGGGAAAAAGCGATTATATGGTTTTGGAACGGGAAAACTTTTTCTCCCCTTCTCCCGTGTGGGTTCCGTGCATCACTCCATACGGAAGCGCTTTTTTTCCTTAGAGCTCCATATGCGGGGCATTTGCCCTTCGACAAACCCTTGGACCCTCTTTTTTTTGCCTTTAAGGTTACGACACATTTTGGAGAACGGGATTTGCAGCTTGATGATTTGGACAAAAAGGTCGTTTTGTGTGTTCTCCAAGTTTTTTAGCCAACCCGGGTTTTGGGGTTCGAGTTGGCAACTACTGTTTCTGAACACCGCTTCCCGGGGGCATCCCAAAGGGAGGGCTTTATGTAGCTCTGTTCGCTGTGGCCATCAAAGGTATTTTGATGTATGCCCGAGGGGATGTTAGTACATTTTAGTGGTGATTTATCAATCTCTTTGCTGTTCCAGGTGTCGTTTCAGAGAGAAGACTTCAATTGTTATAGAAAAGTTGTGGGTGGACGACGAAACGGGGGTTCCCGGTTTTCTCCCGCGAAGAATGTAGCGGTTATTTTTGCAAAACCCCTGGGATTCATCCCCACCCAGCCCTTTTTCTTTCGAAAAAATACCATGTAGGGAAAAGACCCGGTTTTTAGGGGCTCATTTTTGACAATAGACTGACTTGGGTACCCCACCTTCGTGCTCTCAGACTGAATGCTTCGAAAATGGGTTCGAAGTCCTCTCGCACACCACTTTGGGAGTGACCGCAAAACCCATATTAATCACTCATTATCCTTCGAAACTTTATATGGATGTGAAGGTATCCCCTGCCACACCCACTCGATGCGGAGTTTGGGTCGGTACCCATGTGGTGTCCCTCTGGCAAGGGGCGTTAGGTCATCTCCCATCCCGTCTATTGGTGGATCGGTGTCCCCCCATTAGATCTCAACGCCAGTCCCTCATGTTTAAATGTTTTTATCGCCTCCAAAGCCCCCCGACTCAAAAGCTTTCCGGCTGGTTTTATTTTGGTTCGCAAAATTTTCCATGAGCGAAAAAGCTTTCCAAAGCAACTTGGTTTCCAATTAAAAAAATTTTTGGAGATGCTATCCCTTCCCGCTTTACGGTCTCCCGCATAGACCCACGAGAGTCGGCCCTGCCTTTTCCCCGAATGTCCTTCGAAAAGCCCTTCCCCTCCAAAAAAAGTCTTTCCTTTCAGGCGAGCGTGCAGAATTTTTTTAAACCCCTATTGCACACATCAGGGTTTTCCCTGTCTTTTTGATGGTTCCAAATCAGACGTGGGTTGGTACGGTGTCGTATTCCCATCATTTAACAAAGGCGTCCCAAAATTCCCTGTTTCATCTGTTTTTACGGCTGAATAAGTGTATTTTTTATGCTCTCATGGTATTTTTTCTCTTCCGGGGTCTCTTTTACAATTTTTTTTGATTCTTGTAGTGTCTTTAGTCACTATTAATTTTTAAACTCCCCTCCGCTTTAAGCCATCCTGGAATGGGTGTATTGCCCCAAAAACAGGGCCGACGGGGCACTTTTTTTGGGTACCGGCACTGAGGTGTTGCCGGTATGGGAAGTTTGGGCCCTTTGGGAAAAAATTTAGCTAAGACCAGTCTAAACCTTTTGCAGTCCCCTCGGACCTACGCTCGGCAATCCATGATCAGTCCACACCAGTTGGCAGGAACGTTGATTCATAGGGCAAAATAAACTACCACCAACGCCAAAAATCGAGGACTGGAGCTACTGCGGTCTCCCCGGAAGGGGAGACTGCCTTGGCACATTGCGTATTTGGCACACACTATATACACATGGGTTCTCATGGAGGGGGGCCACCTTTTAGTGGAAATTGTTTGGTCCCCTTAACGTGCGGCCTTGCTGGTCGAGTGTCCCCTTTTTTGGGGACCTACGTGAGCAATTTTTTCCCGGTGTCGGGGGGGCGGCGGTGCCTACCCCCTCCCCGGGTTTTGGGGAGAGGTGTTTTTTCCCGGGACACGAAGTCCATCCCTTTTTTGAGAAGTGGCCTTCCACAAATTATAGGTTTTTAAAATTGACTTATTATTGTTTTAAGTACTATTGTTCTTTTCTGTATTTTTTTTATTTTTTTAAAAATTTTTTTTTTTTTTTTTATCTTAAATTTGTTTTTTTTAAATTTTTCTTTGGGGATTTTTTGTAAAAAGGGGTCAAAAACCCCCCGTTGCGGCGCCTTAAAAAATATAAAATATAATCTATCTACCCCTCACCCCCCCCTTCATCACCTATTTCCCATACCCTACATCAAAGGCTTCCTCAATTCTCGCCCCCAACCCCTTTTTTTTTACAATTATCGCTAATAGGCTGCTAAAAAAGAAAAAAAAAAATGATCGGATCATCTCATCCTCGGCTTAAAACCTTCCCTGGTCAACCTGGTCCCCAAAAGTGGTATATGATGGGATTCCCCTACAGGGGGGGGAAAACCTATACCCACACACACCACACACACACACCACACCCACACACTTTCGCTTTTATTAAATAGATATTATGGTTCTATTATATTTTTATAATGTTGCATTATTTTAAAAAACTCGGATAAATTTTTTTGGGGTTTCTAGTCTTGATAAAAAAATATTTAGTTTTGAATTTTGATTTCTTTTGTGAAAAAAGGGAAACCAAAGGGAGCGCCGAGTTAGGGTTTGCCCAGGGGGCCACACAAACCAGGGCGCCATGCCCATAAACGCCCCCAGCCCGGTTTTGATGCTTTTCGGTGGGCCTCGGCTGCAGCTTTGTAGAGTTATGCCGAGGTCCTGCATGAGCGGCGCCCCCTGCCCCGGGCTCCCGGGGTCCGCAAAAGGGAGGACCCAGCGCCCCCCTCTGCGTTGGGCCCCAGAAAAAATCCAGCCCTGGCTGAGAAATTTAACAGCAAAAAAAAGAGTAAGTGTTGAATTGCATTACTATCAGTCGTTTTAAAGAGTACAGTTTCGTTTTTGTGGGAGACCTTTAAAACCCCAAACTAAGAAGTGAATTTGCCACCAGATAAAATTTTATAGGGCTTGGCAGCAGCTTCACGAAGTAAAAAAAACTTAAACGATAGCATCAAAGGGTTTTAACCAAAAAATTTGCCATTATCTATCCTAGGACCCAAAAACAGTCAAGGGCCTTTCCAAAAGGGGAACCCCCTTTCAAGAAAAAACTTTTTCGGGGCATGCCAGAGGAAACGCGAGAAAAATAAGTAGTTTTTGGAAGAAGGGAATTTCCCCTTAAAAAGTTTTTGACCGTTAGTCATGAGAGGGCTTTTAAGGCTGGTCAGTGTAGAACGGAAGGTATCTGTGGTGACCAACACGCTATTTCAACAAAGCTTACTTGTCAGCATTTCTACTTGTTTTTGCAACCCGCGACGGTGTTTTTGTTTGGGGGCCCGCTGTCCCACCTAAAAGAAAAAACACCCCCTTTTCCAAAGCACCTGGAGTGCCCCGGGCTAACAGCGAGCTTTTGGTTGGGAATTAGGTCCACACTGTCCTACCCTCCTACTCCCCAACACCTATCCCTACTAATCTCAAAAAAAAGGCACGGGGGGAAAGGGTGGCTTCGGTCCCCCGGGGTTCCCCGAAAAAAATACATATGTCACTGTTACATGGGGGCTCCAAACC
>JACEEZ010025574.1:0-7500 GCA_016584305.1 Chionoecetes opilio
TTTGGCTTTTTTGGGTTTCACTCGGGGACAACAAGAAAAAGGGTTTTAAAACTAAACGTCAACTTTGCATCCCGATCTCCGTAAAAAAAATTAAATTTTCAAAATTTTTTTTTAGAGCCCCCCCGTTGAGGGGGAAAAAAAAAGGGGTTTTAAGCAATTGTTCAGCCCCTTAATAATTAATTAGGTTTTTTTTTTCATTCCCTAATTTGATTTTAAATTCCCATGTTCCTACCTTTTTAGGTATGGAAATTTTTAATGTTTTTTAAAAATATTATATTATATATGTTTCCATCCCCCCTTGGGCCCATGGTTTCCCCCTTTCTGTTTTCCTTGTAATTATGTATGTATTCCTCCCCTCTCTTCCCCTCCTTTTCCCCCTTTTTTCCCCCTTTTCCTTTTTTTTCCTCCTCCCCCTTTCTCCCCCTCCCCCTCCTCCTCCTCCTCCTCCTCTCCTCCTCCTCCTACTCCTCCTCCTCCTCCTCTTCTCCTCCATTTGTCTCACAGACCCCACAAAGGAGGAGGAAAGGAAAAGGAAGATTGAAATATATTTGTGAAAGAGGAGAAGGGTAGGGAAATAACGGGGCCAAGTAAAACAATAAGCAACAAAATCAAAAAAAAAAAGGCAAGAAGGGAAATCAAATATATACTGAAAAAAAAAAACAAAACAAAAAAAAGGGAAAAAGGCAAATCACATTAGAGCTGCCCTTTTGAAAGTGGGACGGAAAAATAGATTCCGGGGGAAAGAGGCCGAGCTCCGTAAGTCCTTATTTGGTAAAAACGTGTAAGGCCCGCGGGACGGGGAGTCAGCCCTTTCGCCTGAGCCGGGTTGCTAAGTATAGCGGCCCCAGGGCCGCGCTGATATCTGTGTCACGTCGTGTTGCTACGTACCTTGACAGTGTTGTATGAAACAGCAAATTTGTTGACTTTTTTTGGTGTATCACAATCCACATCCCTTCCCCCCACGCTCGACTCTTTTCTCGACGGACTCCTTTTGCGGGCCTCTTGAAGGCGGGGGGCCACTGGAGTAAATTAAAAGGGGTTTTTTTTTGTCCCGAGCTAGGGAACCGGGGATGGGGGGGAGGGGTCATCACTAGGGGTTGGAAAGGGTCGAAGGAAACCGGTTTCGCCACCAACACCCCACAGGAACGCCCCTCATATCCCTTTCTTGCCGCACCCCATACAACCCTGCCCTTGTCCCCCGGGTGTGTTCGGGTCCGAATAGGAGGGTTTTGGGCCGAAAAACACAGCCTGGGAAGGGGCGGGGCGTGGTGGCGTACTGACCTTGCCCTTTTTAGCGCGGGCACAGCTGGGCGTCACAGTCCTCGTGGGGGACTGCCACCCTCCGAAAGAATCGGGATGGGCGGGGGCCAGGGCGGAGGGGGGGCCAAAAAGTGTCTTTGCGGGGGATCGTCCCGTAAAATTAGGAGTTTGCAAACCCAAGACCCTTTCGAAAT
The DNA here is from genome assembly GCA_016584305.1 of Chionoecetes opilio. Taxonomy (NCBI): domain Eukaryota; kingdom Metazoa; phylum Arthropoda; class Malacostraca; order Decapoda; family Majidae; genus Chionoecetes; species Chionoecetes opilio. The sequence goes on from JACEEZ010025574.1 coordinate 1,455, forward strand.
CTTCACGTCGATTTCTGGGGGGCCCGCCTTGAGGATGACTTGAACGGCCGCCTGGCGGGGCCCTTGGACTGGGGAAAGCGGCGAAGATACCGCGTGATAAACCCCAGCGCTCCATGAAGTTACGGAAGTCACCCTGGTAAATTTGGGGCCCCCGTCAGCCCTAGGGGGAGGGGGCCCCAAATTTCCCCGGAAGTAGGGCAGAAAGCCGTTGGTGTGCGTGGGGTATACGGCCCCCCAGGGGCACCACGGGCCATGGGGGAAGTTGTCCCGATCCCGGAACGTTTCCCCGGCGACCGAAAAAAAGTCTCGGAGACGAACTCGAAAGGCCTGGAGGGGTGGTCGTCGCACGTAGTGTTCCTTTTGCTGACTGGGCTGTAAATCGGGAAATGGCTCGCGGCTTGAACGGGCTTGGCATCGATCCCGGGCCCAAAGACAGCCCGTTGTCCCGGGCGCTTCGTGGCTGCAACCCTCGGTACTGTCGTCGCCGAAAAGGATGCGGGGCGGTGGCTGCGGAACCAAAATTCTCGGGCCATACGGCCAGCTCCCTGTCCGACAGGCAGTCAGGGGAATTTTTCAGTAGGGAGAAAGAAGCTGTGCAAGTGTACCGGTTTAGGGGGGAATCCTACGTCACAGTCCCGTAGGGGGGTGTACAGGGGTCCGTCGCTGCTAGGGCTCGGAGTTCCTGATAGTCCCTTTGGCGTCTCGATCAACGGATCGGGTGTGAAATCTTGATTTTGGGTTTTTGTGGCGTTAAGGGGCACGACGCTCCGGGGGTGTGTTGCTGTTTTCAGCCACACAATTTCCCTCTGGCGGGGGGCGGCTAACGGGGGCCTGAAAAGGCATCGGGGAGCAAAACTGCTTCCCAGCACCCACACGGCCCCGTAAACAGGAAAGCGAACCTTACCCTTTGGGCGTTGGAGGCGAGGATTCTCACCGCTTCCAAAGGTGTATGGTTGAGAATCGGGATCGGGGGTGGGGGTCCTCATAAACGTGAAAATCTTACCCCTATAAAGTAAGGGGTCTCCTTTTCGCCCTGGCCAGGGGCGGCGGCAGCTTGATTAAATGGTGGGTACGGTCTCGGCGTCAGCGGGGAAATCTTGACCCACACTGACGGGGCATGTCTCCCCTGCCATAGTCTTGCAGAAGGGGAAACCCAAAGCCCGTGGGGCAAAGCGTCATTTTTGAAAAAATAACTGGAATGCGGGTCAAAGTGAGCGAGAATCGGTGTCGAAAAACCCCCTCTTGATCCCTAAAGGGCCCTCTCGGATCAGGGGGCCGACGAAACGTTTTTTTCCCGGGCTCATAGGGGCGAAGTGGCTGGGCGCAGCGGCGAGGCTGGGGTGACTCTGCAGCTGGTTCCCCGGGGCCCTGAATGAGGGGAGGTCGTCAAGTTGCGGGTCGCGAACCCCGATGGCACTGACTCTGTCCTTGTCCCGGCCACCCCCTCAGCTGAGATTTTATACCGCAGAAGATCACCTAGGCGCGGCGACCACAAACTTGTCCTTGTTAAATGGAAACCCGTCTTGCAAAATCTATAGCATCTGGTGAATACGTTGGAGATGCGTGGGGAATCGTGTCGTAAAGGAATGTCGTCAAAACCCCCTTAACGCGTTATCTACACCCTGCAGGGGAGGGGGCCGCGGAGACAGTAAGCGGGCACCGGTAGCCGAAAACCCGTGGGACCTCTGCGTGTTGAAAGCGGCCGTTGGTTGATAGGGTTTTAGGTGTAGGTCGTCTTCGTGTAGTTCCAAAAGCTACCCGCCAAGGGATCCGTGTGGAAAAAAAGCGCTGACGGTTAACTAACACTGCGGACGGCAGTAATGGAATTGGGCGGATGTTCGGGGAGGGTACTTGGGGTTTAGCTTTGTCAAATCCCGTGATTTTCACGCCTTTATCCTTAGCCCCGACGACTAGCGGGTGACACCCCTCTGAAAGGGGCGTCACCGGCAGCTTGTGATCCCCTGACTGCTGGCCAATTTCCCCCTGAACTTGACGCGGAAAGGGAAGGGGAAACCCGCCCCGGTGTGTGATGGCAACGGTACGGCTCCCTCCCCCTTCACTGATCCTCATGGGTTTTTCCCCCAAAGGGGTTCGAGGAGCCGTCTTGGACCCCTTGGGGATAACACTCCCCGGAAACTTTCGCGGAAGTGCGCCCCCCCTGCAGCAACGGGAGTGTGAGGAGGAGAGTCATCTCAGCGCATCTGTTTACGTCTTTCCTCCAATAGTGGGTTCGGGGAGGCAGGGAAATGTGCCAGCCCATGCAGTGACTGTAGGAGAGGAGAGGGGTCAAAAACCCTCGTGCACCTGTATTTGGCAGTACAGATTTTCCCGTGGAGCCCTAAAATTGCATAAAAAACTCCCCAAACAGGTCCTTTCTGATCATCCCCCGTCAGCTAGTATGGACGGGAGGGCTGTAGGGTGCTGAGGGGATGTAAAACTTTGCAGGGGTCTTGTGCCGATGAAGTGACGTCGTTCCTGTATCTGGGGACATCTGGGGGCCCGAAGTAGACCGCCGTACACCGGTGAACACAGACCGGGTGGGGGTCTGGGCCTTTAAGGTGAGACCCTTTTACGCTACGACACTTGCTGTATTTACGTCTTGAAGTGGTGTCCACCAATCTTAAAAGCGCCACCCGACCCTGTGACTAGAAGGTTTTGGGGGGCCGGCGAACCTGTCGTAGTGGCAGTCCCCGATGCAAGAACTTGGGTGTTATGGCGGGACCTTGTAATCCCCCCCATGACTTGAGCCCGAGTTGTAGGGAGGGGCGCCCGGGCCCGGGGCCTTCGGGCCGTGTTTGACGCGGGCAAGACGGCGGGGTGGGGAGGGTAGGAACCCCCGTCTATTTGAGTCCTTCCGTATAACCCGAAGGTGGCTTTGGGGTGAATGAGGGGTAAAGTCGCGGGGTCTGCCTTTCTTGTAGGTAAATGGGGTCAGTGGCTTGGGGACGAGTGAATCGGAGGCTGTATTGCGGGTGGCTTCAATGACGCAACAGTACTACGTCGAAGAGAGGGCGCCTGTGTCGCGGGAAAATAAGCGTTTAAAAACGCTCTTCTCTCGCACGCCCTGGGAAAACCATCTTTGCTGGGTCTCCGCGCAAATCATAGCATTACTATGCAAGTGACCTCCTCTGCCGGTTCTTCTCGCACGTAAAATCGGAGAATGACTCGCCCCCCCGGTTTTTCAAAAAGGATTCACGGGGACGGCGCTTTATTGCGCTGGCTTTTTAAAAGGGGGCTGTAAGTGTCCAAAACCTCTGTCACGTCAAGGAGTGTCGGTGCGATCCCCGGGTAGCTCTAGGATCCTTTGACCAAGTGACCGCATCCGTAGTGCATTATTGCTTTTGTCGTGGGGTTTCTTAAAAATAATTTGGGGATAAAAATGCCAAAGTCGACCCATTGCCCAACACTTGAAAGGGGCATCAAATAACTCGGGGGGCTGTGGGAGCACGTGCTCCGCGGGGCAGTAGAGTGCGCAGGACCTGACAGGGGGGCTACGAGTAGGGCCCCCATCAGCTGGGGGGGGCTGGGGGGGGATTGGGGGCCCCCCTTTTGGGAAAATTTGGGAACTTTGGAAAAGCGCATCTTTCTCCCTCCTGCTGGGCCCCGTTGTCACGTCGAGTCGCTCCTCTTCACGCTTGAATCTCACCTCGTCCTCTTGTAAACGACAGTGTTCTCTATAAACGGGAATCTCCGGTATCAGAGGAGAGATATATCGCTCCGGGGCTCCGCGCCGGCTGGGTTGGGCGACGGGGCTGATGGTGAGGGGTCGAGGCCCTCGAGGGGGTTCCCCGGGGGGGAGCGATTTCCTCCTCTTCTTCGAATCAGACCCCTCTGGGAGTGGCCCCGGGGGGGTCATGTTGATGTTGAGCGACAAAAACACTAGAGAAACTCCACCGTGCGTGAAACTTCCGAAAAAGATGGGGTTTAGGTGTGTGGGGCGCCTGTGGTGTGTGTGTATGTGGGGGGGGTGGGAAAACGGGGAGAAAGGGGGGGGGGTTTCCGGGCCTTCTGCCCTTGTTTTAAGTCGCGAGCAGACAAGCGAGGGTTGGCGGCACAAGGACAAACTCCTACTACAAAAACGCCACATACAAACTCCGCAGAGCACTTAGGGAAAGCTGAACCCACCTCATACACATCCACACGCTGTATTATTCCACAGGCACACGGTCACTGAAACGTTTAAAACCAAAGGGGAAGGCAGTGTCGTGGTGAGAAGTTCCTTGAGGGGACTCGCGTTTTTTTTGTTGTTGGAATGGCGGGATCAAAACCCCGGGGTTCATTCTCTGTTTTTTTCAAAACCAGAGTTCGCAGCGCCATAGAGCTGGCCCTTTTTGCAAGTGGTGGCGGATAAGTAGGGTTCCGGGGGGAGAAGCCAAGCTCCTGTAAGTCCCCTTTTTTCTGGGATCAACGTGTAGGGGCCCTGACGAGGATTCCCGCCGGCCCTGAGCACGGGTGTTGACTAAAGTAACGGCCCGCAGGGGGCGCACTGGGCCGTGTGTCACGTACAGTGTTGCTACGTAAACCCATCAGTGTGTGTTTAGGCATGCAAAAACTTTTAACTGTTTTTGGGGTAAACCATTCCACAATCATTATTACTGATCTTTTTTCATTACAAAGGAGTTACGGAAAGGAACACGAAGACTTTCGATGTCCAAATGGCCCTCGGTGACACCCAGCAAACAGTGCACCTGCTCTGGTGCACCTGCTCTGGTGCACTAAGGCATTTGACAAAGTACCACACGAGCGACTCTTAAATAAGGTTAAATAAGGTTAGGGCTCATGGTATAGATAGGAAGGTTCTTCATTGGATCAGAGCTTGGCTAAGTAATAGGCAACAAAGGGTTACAATTAATGGTTCCAAATCTGAATGGGGACTGGTGACAAGTGGAGTTCCACAAGGGTCTGTTTTGGGCCCATTACTATTTTTGATTTACATCGACGACTTGGATAGTGGGATTAGCAGTGATATCAGCAAGTTTGCTGATGATACTAAGTTAGGTAGGATTATTGGATCACAGTCTGACGTAAACATATTGCAGGGAGACTTAGATAAACTTAACGAGTGGGCAGTCAGATGGCAGATGGAATTTAATATTGATAAATGTAGCGTTATGAATGTTGGTAGAAAAAACCCTGGTAATAGATACACCATAAGCAATGTATTGCTGAAAAGATCAGAAGGTGAAAAAGATCTTGGAGTGAGGGTGAGCCCAGACCTCCGACCTAGGAAACAATGTATTGAGGCCAGAAATAGAGCTAATAGAGTATTAGGATTCATTACCAGAAGTGTTAAAAGTAGAAGTGCGGAAGTTATTCTAAAGCTTTATCTGGCTCTAGTCAGGCCTCACCTAGACTATGCAGTTCAGTTTTGGTCTCCATATTACAGGATGGATATAGTGTTGTTAGAAAAAGTGCAGAGAAGGATGACCAAAATGATACAAGGGATGCGTAACTTTAGTTATGAGAGGAGATTGAAGTTATTAAAATTACACTCACTCGAGAGACGCAGAGTAAGGGGCGATCTGATAGAAGTTTTTAAGTGGATAAAGGGATTTAATAAAGGAGAGCTAGGAAAAGTTCTTACGGCTTTTAACCAGGGTAGAACAAGAAGTAACGGATTCAAGCTGGAAAAGCGTAGATTTAGAAAGGAAATAGGGAAAAACTGGTTCACAAATAGGGTGGTGAATGAGTGGAATGGTCTCAGTAGACAGGTAGTTAGTGCGGAGTCATTAGGGAGCTTTAAAGGGGAGCTGGATAAGTTCATGGATGGGGATGAAAGGTGGATGTAGGTAGTGTTAGGTGACAGGAACTACCACGTGTAGGCCTCGCGGCCTCTTGTAGCTTCCTTATTTTCTTATGTTCTTATGTTATGTTCTGCGTGACTCATTAGTGCTTCTCACCTATCCTGCCACGGATCCCAAAAATAGACAAAAAGGATGAAAGGAAGCAAGAAAAAAATGAAATCACTGCACATGAACAACACACTCTGGCCTGGACGGTTCAGTTAGTTAGGGCGTCCGGCACCATTCTGTGGTCCGGCGATCGA
>JACEEZ010025574.1:12500-17481 GCA_016584305.1 Chionoecetes opilio
TGTGGTGGACAGATGGAGCAATAGGTTGGCCGCTGACCTGTTTGCTCGGAAGCCAAATTGTTTGATGTTAAGAAGGTGGTGTGATGTGAAGAAAGACGATATCTTGTCGGCAATTATAGCTTACAGCATCTTGCCAAGAACTGATAAAAGGGAGATGGGCCTATAGTTCTTGGGGTCAGTTCTTTTGCCTTTCTTATGTATTGCCACTACTCTGGCACCCTTCCACAGGGTGGGCCACCTTCCAGTAGTGAGGCAGTGGTGGAAGATAGTAGCAAGGGGCGTTGCTAGCTGAGAGGCGCAGCGCTTGAGGATATGAAGGTTAATGTTGTCTGGGCCAAAGGCCTTCTTTGTGTTGACCTGAACTAAATGTCGGCGAACTTCCTCACTAGTTATAGTGAGGTTAGAAAGGCTGGCATTGGTGAGAATGGGCTCAGCTGGGATGGATCGCTGGGGATCAGGTACTGTCATTTTGTTGGAAAAAAAATGTCGCGAATACCTCGGCCTTGTCCTTGTTCTTGGTGGCCACTGTGCCGTCAGACTTGAATAGCGGAGGTATGGTGTCGTCTGGTGTCAGACCTTGTTGCTGTTTAAGTGTGGTCCACCAGGACTTGTTACCCACTGAACGACCATTGAGCTTGGTTTTGAGGTCGTCTTGCCAGCGTCGTTGAGCCCATTGTTGGATTTCTTTCATTGCTGCACAAGCGTGTCTGTAGCGCTCCTAGTTAGGGTGTGTTGGATGGCGTGAGTAGAGCCGCCAGGCACGACTTTTTTCATCACCAGCCAACATTGGTAACCAAACCAGGGCTTATCAAGGGGCTTGGCAGTGTGATTCTGGCTTGGCACATATTTATTCTGGAGCTCAAGCAGAGTACGTGTGAATGTGTGTACCTGTGTATCCACATCATTGACAAGAATGGTGCTCCAGGGTGTTTGTTGCAGCGTGTCACATAGACCGTCACAGTCTGCTCTGCCCCACAGCCAGTTGGTGCGTGTGACGGGGGTATCTCTCTGAGCTGCCACCTGTATTGTACTTAGGATCGCCACGTGATCTGATGATCCTACAGCACCGAGGGGTGAACAGGTTAAGACACTGTTTGGGAGATCACTGATGACAGGATCAAGTGATGAGCCAGAAATGTGTATGGGGAAGTCAACGTGGTTTGTTAGACCATACACTGTGAGGAAGTCATCACAGGATCTTGCAACTAAATGTTGGTTCATGTCGCCTATGATGACAACGTGCTCACAGGTGTGTTGTTGCAACAGGTCATCCAGGTGAGTGTGCAGATACTCAATAGGCTCCCTCCCCTGCCACTGTGGGTTGTTGCACACACACAGTAGGATAGCGCTGTGATGATGAGTCCATATTTTGAAAAACATCATCTCCAGATGGTTTGGTCGAGTGACTTCAAGCGGCTGGACCGACAGACTCTTGTGAAAGGAGACAGCGATACCACCAAAGGTCCCGCGTGTCCTGTCGCGTCGATGCCACCTCGTATATCCATTTATCTGTCCAAAGTTGTCTGGGATTGACTTGTTGAGGAAAGTCTCTACTGCCGCAACGATGTCAGGGTTGTGAGGGATCACGTGAATGTTAATCAGGTCCCCGATGTTGGTTTGGAGACCTCTGACATTGGTAGATATGATGGTGATGTGATCGCGGGACTTACTGGCGACCATAGTTCCAGGCTGGTTGACTATAGGTTGGCGGCTGGTGAATGTTTGAATGGGCAGGGTCAGGGTGAAGCGGGAATGGTTGTGGTGTGTGGGTCTGTTGTCCTGATGCTGAAGCCCAATTGCTCTCTCTCTCTCTCTCTCTCTCTCTCTCTCTCTCTCTCTCTCTCTCTCTCCTCTCTCTCTCTCTCTCTCTCTCTCTCTTCTCTTACTCTCTCCTCTCTCTCTCTCTCTCTCTCTCTCTCTCCTTCTTCTCTCTCCTCTCTCTCTCTCTCTCTCTCTCTCTTCTCTCTCTCTCTCTCTCTCTCTCTCTCTCTCTCTCTCCAGCCATTTTCGTTTCTTCTAATCTTTTCATTTGTGTGTGTGTCATTCACCCATGGTCTTGTCCATGCGAGGCTGCTCGCGATCGTTGGCTTTGCTTGTCTGTGTGTGTGTGTGTGTGTGTGTGTGTTTTTGTGTTTTTTCTCTCGTGGCCTTGATCACGTGCTAGACTCACGATTACCAGGAACTAAACTCGAGCGAGCTTCGAACCCGTGACCTATTTAGTAGCAGGCCACGACGATGTTCACTAAGCTAGAGAGCACCTATCCTCTTTTTGGACGTCTTTTGATACGACAATAATCACAATAAAATCACAATAATCACAATAAAATCTTAGATAAATAAGTCGATACCTGTGCTTTTGTTGGGTCCTGGGGCGTTATTTGGTGGCAGCGGTGGGATGCGGTTGATGGATTGATAGGACAAGAGGCCGCCAAGAATGAACAAGTTTATTCCATCAGAAAGTTTCCCTGTGCTGGCGTGTGGGAATGAGCTGAGTCGAGGGGAAAATGTGACTGAGATGATTTGATAGAATTCTCAAAGGTTGTCCTGTTAGAGTTACACCGCAAGGATGGAAAGGAAAGTTGGATGAAATGTTATGATTACGTAAGAGAAAACAAGAGGAAATTTGCTCCCCTTTTTTTTATTAAATCTTTCTTCGTTTGGAAATTTGGTATTGTTTTTTTTTGTGTTGTTTTAAAGTTTTGTTCATTATTTTCTGATTTTCAAATTTTTTGTGGATAATTTTCTGAACCCACCTAAAAAGGATAAATATAAAAGAGCGAAATGTGAGTAGGACAATGTGTAATAGTGTTAATAACTTATTTTTAGACTGATTATATTTTTTCAGCCACTAATTCTACTTTTTTCATGTTTTTTACAGACTTATTCATCTGTGGCCGCGGAATGTCAAGGAGTGTGGGAGGATTGAAAAAAAAATGGCGAGGTGATTGTCTCCTCGGCACAAAGTTTGCAGGAACGCGGTAAGTTTTCTTGATTTGTGTACTTAAGGAGTTGAGTGGAATTAACCATCGTTGTGGAAGTCATTGTTACACTTGTTTTCACCCCTTGTTAACTTCTCACTCTCTTAACTTTTAGTACTGAAGTAATTATTAACTACGATGATATTACTGCTACTTCTACTGCTGCTGCTGCTGTTACTGGTTTTATTGTTTGGGATTTGAGTGAAATGAACTATTATTGTTTTCGTCTTCACTGTTACAATTGTTTTCACTGCTTGTTTACTCTTCATTCTCTTAACTTTTAGTATTTAATTATTAACTTAGATGGTATTACTGCTACTTCTACTGTTGTTGTTCTTACACTTATTATTTGTTTTCACTCTTTCTTTACTGTTCACTTTCTAAACTTTTAGTATTTAAATGTTAACTAAGATAATATTACTGGTACTTCTACTGCTGCTGCTTCTATTACTGGTATTATTACTGTTATTATTATTTTGCTTCCTACTTTTATTGTGTGCTACGTTTATTGTTACAATGAAAAAAGTCCTAAACAGCTTGCAACAAAATACCAAAACTAAAAACCCAGTTTACACTCTGGTTCAAAATGTCGCCAAAACATCGTGTGAGTTGTCCATTACACTGAAAGGTCTTTTTTAGTGTGGGTTCATTTTAAAGTGGGCGAGGTGGGCGTGGGCGTTGGCGGGGGGGGAATCACGTCGCTCCCGCCGTCGCACCTGCCACGCCCATTAAGGGAGTTAACGCCCGCAAACTCGTGCCTCTCGGGTGTTAGCGGCGCCTACACCGCATGTAAAATAAAAACTAAACAATATCAGCCTCAACGGAAACAGGAACTCCTATGCATAAAGAAAGAGAGATAGAGGGGAAGAGGAGAGGGGAGAGAGGAGAGGAGAGAGAGAGGAGAGAGAGAGAGAGAGAGAGAGAGAGAGAGAGAGAGAGAGAGAGAGAGAGGGGAGGGGAGAGAGAGGAGAGAGAGAAAGAGAGAGAGAGAGAGAGAGAGATGAAAGAAGATAGAAAGAATGAGAGAGAGAAGAAAGAAGAGATATATAGATAGAGAGAGAAGAAACAGGCCAGATAACTCTACCAAAAAATCTAACACAAACTTTGATATCAGGAATAAGAGGAAAGGAAGAGAAGCCCAGCAAGCAAGGAAAGTAAAGCAAACGAGTTGACCTAACTTAAAAAACAAAAGGTGAAAGCTATGTGGGTTGTGAAATCGTGTGGAGCCCGTGACGTCATCAGTGATTAGATCTGATTAGATAAAGAATATTAGTGATCGGTTCTCGGCAATAATACCAACTCTGATCTTGAAAAAAAAGTGTGTGAGATATGGAAAAAAACGTGAGAGATTTGTAAACAGTTTGTGATGTGGGGGGAAAAGTGTGGGAGATGTGCAAATAAATGTGAGAGATGTGGGAAAAGGTGTGAGAGATGTGGGAAAAAAGTGTGAGAGATGTGTGAAAAAAGTGTGAGAGATGTTGGACAAAAAGTGTGAGAAATGTGGGAAAAAGGGTGGGAGATGTGGAAAAAAGTTTATGATGTGGGAAAAGTGTGAGATGTGGGAAAAAGTTTAAGATGTGGGAAAAAGGTGAGAGATGTGGAAAAAAAGTGTGAGAGATGTGGAAAAAGTTTATGATGGGAAAATTGTGAGATATGGGAGAAAAGTGTGAGAAATGTGGGAGACAAGTGTGAAATATTTGGAAATAGTTTGTGATGTGGAAATAAATGTGTGATGTGGGAAAAATATGTGTGATGTGGGAACAAGTGTGAGATGTGGTGGAAAAGTGTGAGATGGGGAAAAAAGTGAGATGTGGAAAATATTTCGGGGAGAGAGAGAGAAGAGAGAGAGAGAGAGAGAGAGAGCGAGAGAGAGAGAGAGAGAGGAGAGAGAGAGAGAGAGGAGAGGAGAGAGAGAGGAGAGAGAGGAGAGAAGAGAGAGAAGAGAGAGAGAGAGAGAGGAGAGAGAGAGAGAGAGAGAGAGAGAGGAAGGGAAGGAGGGAAAA
>JACEEZ010025575.1:0-5000 GCA_016584305.1 Chionoecetes opilio
GCTAAGCGGTGTAGGAGGAGAGGCCGGCCAGGTGAAGATGCAAGGAACCAGACCTCATCACCAACCAGCGACTGCTATACGGAGGTGAAGCAAACAGACATGAGCTCAACGTCTTCCCCACACATGCATGGAGCTACATTGGATGCGCTCGCAATGCAGTGAGCCCACCTGCGAATCGCTTCTGAGGCAAAACGATATGCCTTTCCATAACTCTCTTGAGGTTCTACTCGATATCTCCCTCTCTCTTCTCGTCTCACTCGTTACATCTCTCTCCTCTCTCTCTCTCTCTCTGCTAACTCGCTCTCTCCATCATGCTCTCTAAACTCGTCTTCGAATCTCATATCTCTCTTTTCTTGGTTCATCCACTCTTTCATACATCATCTCTCTTCTCTCTCTCTGTCTCTCTCTCTCTCTCTCTACCTCTGTCGCTCTCTCTCTCTCTCTCTCTCTCCTCTCTCTCTCGATCCTCTCTCTCTCTCTCTCCTCTCTATCTCTGCTCTTCTCCTCTCTCTCTCTCTCGCTCTCTCTCTCTCTCTTCTCTCTCTCTGCGGTTACACACACTAATTTTCTCTTACGGTTACTACTCTCTTCTCCTCTCTCTCTCTCTCTCTCTCTTCTCTCTCTCTCTCTCTCTCTCTCTCTCTCTCTCTCTCTCTCTCTCTCTATCTCTCTCTCTCTCCATCTCTCTCTCTCTCTCTCTTTCTCTCCTATCCACACACACACACACAATATACATACAATGAGAGTAAGAAAAACCCATCCATCTTTCCACACACAATTATTCATCACGTCAAGCTCACTGCCATTGGTCTCATCTCACGTCCCCGACATATTTTGTGCTATACTTAAGAACGTTCGTCAGCCATCAGATACACCAGTAAACTCTCTATCATCACACTCACTCTCTACTCTAACAATATTACCTGCTTGATTTAACGAATGACTTACAGCTTTCCCCTGATTCATCCCCTCGAGCGCTTGGTCTAAAAAAATAAACAGTAGCGGGAAGAGGGAGGAGATGGTTGAGTGAGGCTTTTACAAGTGATCAGCTAGAGGTGGTAACCCGGAGAAGATAGCCGCCGCCGGGAGCCATCTAGGACTTATGGTGTTGGCTACTGAGTGGTATTTTTTTTGTTTTGTTTATCTGGGCGGCTCAGGTCCTCGTGTGCAGAAGGTTGGGGTTAAAGAGGGTGAGATTATGTATGTTCCTACCTATGGAGTGATTAAAACACACACATATGCATACACACTCTCACGCACACACACACACACACACACACACACACACACACACACACACACACACACACACACACACACACACACACACACACACACACACACACACATACACACACACACACACACAAAGGAATAGGAAAATGTTTGAATAACACAAAGAAGTACATCTCTCCTCATAGAAATACACACACTTGGAATGGACTGGAAAAAGCGGGGATAATGGCGAAAAAGTGATCACTGATTCGAAGAAAACACTGCATGGATATAGTTGATACGGAGAATATAGTTCAGACACTGTATACTGCTACTAGGTAAATACACATATATATGGTACCTATGTTGTTAGTGTTTCATGTTCGTCCTTCATCGCACCGCACAAGAGTTTACTAACATGTGTTTTGGTGTAGAGACAAGCGGCTGTGTGTGCCGTGGATCCCCTGGCTCCTGGACGGCGGCGAAAGGTCAAGAGTCGAGTGATTGTTGGTGTGTTGTGAGCAAGAGACGGTGAGACCTCTTCCACCTCTCTCTCTCTTTCTTTCTTTCTCTCTCTCTCTTTCTCTTTCTCTCCTTCTCTGTTTCACTCACTCATTCTCTGTCTCTATCTCTATCTCTCCTCTTTCTCTCCTCTTTCTCCTCTCTTTTATTTCTCTCTTTCTCTCTCTTTCACTCACCCACTTTCTCTCTCTCTCTCTCTCTCTCTCCTTCTCTCCCCTCTCTCTCTCTCTCTTCTCTCTCTCTCTCCTCTCCTCTCTCCCCTCTCTCTCTCTCTTCCTCTCTCTCTTCTCTCTCTCTTCTCTCTCTCCTCTCTCTCCTTTCTCTCTCCTTCTCTCTCCTCTTCTCTCTCCTCACACACACACACACACACACACACACACACACACACACACAGGAGCCACACAGCAGGATCAATTTGGATCACATCCTCGAGCCGCGACAAAGCAGTTCTGTGATACAAGCATGAAGGGCGTTGTGCCTTTATGCTTTCATCCACACACAAGTACAGCATTACCGACCATGTCACTGTGCTCTCTCCATCACCAACGAGTGTTTAAAGATCACTCCAACATTTTTTTCTGGGGACTAACAAAGCAGGAAAAGATTTAGCTAAGACTTTTAAGAACCCCGGGAGAAAAAAATACTTGCAAGATTAATTTCACGACGTTGTGGTTTTGGAAATAAGTTAACTTGTTTCTATGAGTCATGCAAAAAAGAAAAGATATCCTTAAAGATTTGATATGATTGTGTGTGTATATTCTGAAAGACGCTCGAAGTTTATGATGAAAAAAAAATGCATGTGTCTAGGTTCGGAAATGAGTCTTAATATATCAAATCAAAGAAATAGACATGATTTTTCAAAGCGTTTGAATATAAAAATCATATATATATATATTTATATATAAACTTAAATACATACCACTGATGAGTAAGTCAATTAGCTGATACAAAGGACATCAACCTTAGCCGTGCACACATGTTTTTCTCTCTCTGTTTTCTAGACACTCAAAACCACAATACCACAATATTAAATGAGAAGAAAAAAAACTCTTACTTAAAAAATCATGAAAATTACATGTCTAAAAGAAATAAGTATAGTACCGTTGAAATGGCACGCGATTCTCTACTTTGGGAAGGCGTTGAAAATGAAAATGACAATGATAATGATAAATAATGATAATGAAAATGTACGATCGATGTGGAAGACTGACAGGTTAGGCGGCAACGCAAGGCTGAGAGATGATTATACAACACGATGCATAAGGCAGCCTTAACGGAGCTTTGAGATAACGTAGGGCGGCGAATCTCTCTCTCTCTCTCTCTCTCTCTCTCTCTCTCTCTCTCTCTCTCTCTCTCTCTCTCTCTCTCTCTCTCTCTCTCGTGGGTCCGACTCAATCCTGCACTTTTGACGGACAATAAGGTAATGAGAGAGCATGAGATAAAGAAGAAGAAAAATGAAAGCTATCCATGCGACGCAGCGATAGTACAACATTGGACGAACTGATTAAAAATGTGATATGCTTATGTAGTCACTTGTCGGTAATTAAGAGCAATAATATTATATTGATAGTAGTGATTAGGAAGGGAAGGTGACAGCTGGATTGACGTGATAAAGAAGGGTGGTTATCAGGTTAAAGTGGTGTTGCTTGCTGGCTTCCTGCTTGTTTGAGGCGTCTGTGTGGTGTTGGTGTTGCTGTGGTGGTGTTGGTGTTGCCGTGGTGGTGTTGGTGTTGCTGTGGTGGTGTTGGTGTTGCCGTTGGGTGGTGTTGGTGGTGCTGTGGTGGTGTTGGTGTTGCCGTGTGTGGTGTGGTGTTGCCGTGTTGAGTTGGTGGTTGTTGGTGTGGTGGTGTGTGTTGTTGCAAGGAGTGGTGTTGGTGTTGCCGTGGTGTGTTGGTTGACCGTGGTGGTGTTGGTGTTTCGTTGGTGTGGCTGTCGTTGTTACCGTGGTGGTGTTGGTGTTGCACGTGGTGGTGTTGTTGACGTGGTGTTGGTGTTGCGTGGTGGTGTTGGTGTTGCGTGGTGGTGTCGTTGGTTACCGTGTGTGTTGGTGTTTGCGTGTGGTGTTGGTGTTGCTGGTGGGTTGGTTGTTACCTGGTGTGTGTTGGTGTTGCGTGGTGGTGTTGGTGTTGCCGTGGTGGTGTTGGTGTTGCCGTGGTGGTGTTGGTGTTGCCGTGGTGGTGTTGGTGTTGCCGTGGTGGTGTTGGTGTTGCCGTGGTGGTGTTGGTGTTGCCGTGGTGGTGTTGGTGTTGCCGTGGTGGTGTTGGTGTTGCCGTGGTGGTGTTGGGGTTGCGTGGTGGTGTTGGGGTTGCCCTGGTGGGATGGTGTTGCTGTGGTGGTGTTGGTGTTGCCGTGGTGGTGTGTTGTTACCGGTGGTGGTGTTGTGTTGCCGTCGTGGTGGTGTTGGTGTTGCCGTGGTGGTGTTGTGTTGTTGTGGTGGTGTTGGTGTTGCGTGGTGGTGTTGGTGTTGCCGTGGTGGTGTTGGTGTTACAGTGTGGTGTTTGTGTTGCTGTGGTGGTGTTGTGTTGCCGTGGTGGTTGGGGTTGCCGTGGTGGTGATGGTGTTGCTGTGGTGGTGTTTGGTGTTTGCCGTGGTGGTGTTGGTGTTGCCGTGGTGGTGTGGTCTTGCCGGTGGTGGATGTGGTGTTGCCGTGGTGGTGTTTATGTTGCCGTGGTGGTGTTGCCTGCCGTAGTGGTGTTGGTGTTGCCGTAGTGGTGTTGGTGTTGCCGTGGTGGTGTTGGTGTTGCCGTGGTGGTGTTGGTCTTGCCGTGGTGGTGTTGGTGTTGCCGTGGTGGTGTTTATGTTGCCGTGGTGGTGTTGCCTTGCCGTAGTGGTGTTGGTGTTGCCGTAGTGGTGTTTATGTTGAGCGTGGTGGTGTTGGTGTTGCCGTGGTGGTGTTGGTGTTGCCGTAGTGGTGTTTATGTTGCCGTGGTGGTGTTGGTGTTGCCGTGGTGGTGTTGGTGTTGCCGTGGTGGTGTTGGTGTTGCCGTGGTGGTGTTGGTGTTACCGTAGTGGTGTTGCCTTGCCGTAGTGGTGTTGGTGTTGACGTAGTGGTGTTGCCTTGTCGTAGTGGTGTTGGTGTTGCTGTGGTGTTGGAGTTGCCGTATAATTGTGATGCAGATGATAGTGAAGGTAATATTTTGTTATGGTATAATGGTGGTGTTGTTGGTGGTGATGAAAATGAAACCAAGGAGATGAAGTTATGGTGGTGGAGATGTGTGATAGGATGAGGTAGTAGTGGAGGGTGAGGTATAGTGGAGGAGGGA
>JACEEZ010025575.1:15000-25000 GCA_016584305.1 Chionoecetes opilio
GAAAGCGGGCATCGAGGAGACCTGCCTGACGAAGAGAATAAATAGAATGGAGGTCCTTTCACTCCCCTGCGTGGTGGGAGGGGGGGTGAGGAGGACAAGATAGTGGGTTCCTGGTGGCGTGTTGGGGAGGCTGCCAACACATACCACAGTGGTCCTTGGGTACTAACACCAATGTACTCGCCCGTCATGACACGACCCCCTTTCCCTTGTGCAATGTAGGAGGAGGAAAGGGAAGAGGAGGAAGAGGAAGAAGAGAAAGAGGAAGAGGAGGAAGTAAAGGAAGAACAGAAGGAGGAAGAGGAGGAGGAAGAAGAAAAGGAGGAGGAAGAAGAGGAGGAAGAGCAAGAAAGGTAACAAAGGAGGGAGGAACAACAATAGTCATAACAATGATAATGATGATACTAACAACAATATCTCTAATAACAAAAATGATGATGATGGTTACATAATGACCATAATCTTAGCTCTAGTCTTTTTTCCCATTAGTATCCTTCCCTCCATTTCCCTTTCATCAGTATTACAGTCATTAATTAGTGGTATATTCACATACCACACACTAAATAAATTGCCTAAGTCCAATGCATCATACGTCCCACAAGTATGTATAATTGTATATGTCAGGCATGTAGGAGTAACGTCTTTGCTAAGTCTCTTCTCAACCTACCCTTAACTTTTATCTGTCCCTACTCCCCCTTATCCCTTCCTCGCCTCTCCACATCCTAAGCATCTAAGTCCCACGCTTTGTTCCTTAGGCTTTCAACGTGTTAGAAAAGGTATCGATGCAGGAAACATTCAAGCAATACGCGATTTTTTGTCCTTTATGAATTACGTGGATATTGTTTACACACCTTTCCCATAATAATGTAGATTATTTTTTTTCTCTCTCTCTCTCCCCTCTCTCTCTCTTTTCCTCTCTCCCCTCCTCTTCTCCTTTTTCTCTCTCTCTCCTCTCTTCTCTCTCCTCTCTCTCTCCCCTTCTCTCTCTCTCTCTACTCTCTCTTCTCTCTCTCTCTCTCCCCTCTCCTCTTTTCTCCCCTCTTCTCTCCCCTCTCTCTCTCTCCCTTCCCCTCCTCTCTCTCTCTCTCTCTCTCTCTCCTCTCTCTCTTTCTCTCCCCAGGGAAAGGGGGGTGGGGTACCGGACAATAAGAATTAGGGGTCGCGGGGGTAAAAATAAAAAGCTTGATTTATATATTTTAAAAATATTTCATATTTCAATTTCGATTTTACCCTAAGTGGTAATATATACAGCATAAAAGAGAGGGGAACAAAGGGCGAAAAAAACACAAAAAACACACAAACCACACCCACACACATAAAACCCCAAAACAAAAACACCCAAAACACACTACACAACACCCCACACACACACACACACACACACACACACACAACAAACAAGCAAACAAACAAAATACCCCTGGAGTCACCCGTTGGTCCCTTCACTATGTAGGTACCCGCTGACCTAAATAACCACAGGATACACTTTCAATCAGGCGCGGTACTCCTGCATACAATCACGGTGTGTGTGTGTGTGTGCGTGTGTGTGTGTGTGTGTGACGTAGGGGGTGTTTATCAAGCCCGCGCGCACCTCAACACCCTACCACTTTCAAGGCACAGGTGACGGACACGCGCTGACAGGGAGTACCTCAGCCTATCATGAGGTGAGGTGAGCTATGCCCTTTGATACGTGGGTACTAAGTGATTATTTTTCTTGATGCGCACCTTCACTTGATGTTAATTGAAACCAGATTGTTTTTTGTATATATTTAAGTAAGTGTAGAGATAATTTTTTTGTGTAGTATAAGGGTAAAAATGTGTAAAAATAGTGTAAACATAGTAATGAACACCTAATATTTTACAGGAGTGATGCATACATAGGCAATGATCCTTCTTATTCACTTATGTCATGGGTAAAAGGAGATTGTAAGTAATGCATGGGTTCGAACACCACTTACCTATCCTATCTACTTGCTGTTTTTTGCATCACTATTTTTTTATAGTTTCGGACCCACTACCACCCGCGCAGTCTTTAGCATTTTTTTTATCCTGGCGCATCGACGTGGCCTACAATTTCGTTCATATGTTAATGAGGAGATGACATTCTAACTACTCACTTCATGGCATTCAATTCACCGCCGTATCAACAACTGAAGACACTGATGATACACTTTGGTTGTCTTTTATCTTTGTAAAATTTTTGAAGAGTCCTTATCCACACCGCGGATTTGAGCTTTACCGGGGCCCTCCCGGAGCCCCCCCCCCTCGCCCCGCCCAGCTGTCCGGCCAGTACCAGCTGTCCCCAGGGGTGGGGGCCCAAAACACCGGGGGGTATACTGATAGAAAGACGGGGGGAGAACAGTGACCATTTTTTTATTACGTACTATCCAAAAACTCCCCCTTATCACGCCACGACTACTACTATTACTACTACTACTACTACTACTACTACTACTACTACTAATAACTACTCTACACTTCTATACTTACTACGCTTTTACTACTATATACTACTGCTACTATAAAATAACTATACTATTTACTACTTCTACTAAAATAACATGCTACTACTATACTACTTTACTACTACTATATTACTACTATACTACACAACTACTACACTACTACTGCTTTTTACTATACTCTATCGCTACTACTACAATAACTATACTATACTATTCTACACAATAACTAGAACTACTACTACTACTACATACTATATCAAAAATTTCGATTAAAAGGTCGTACCATACCATAACACGATTAAAAACCCTACTTCACATTTTTATATATAATTCCCCTTATTATCACAACAACAATACATGAATAATAAAAACCACAACAACATGACAAACAAGACCCTGACCATCAGAGAGCCACGTGAAGACAACATGAATACAACGAAGTAGCAGCAAACATAGTAAAGATTTGTGTTGTGTGACGTTTTGTGGACCTTATAAAACACGCCGCATTATGAACTCCGATAGCTATCTTTTACCCCTTCATACAAACAACCCCCCCCTCCTCCTTCCAACCTTTTGGGGCCTCTCCCCCAACTACCTAAAAAAACTCCACTTCTCTTTACCTTTTCAAGCTCCTTCAAAACAAATATAAAATCTAATCACACACCCCAACCATACTTAACTCTTTTTATTTCCCAAGCCCCCCCAGAACTAAAAAAAAATTTATCAAAAACCCCCTTGTTATTCCTTTGTATTCCTATGTATTCCCTCTTATCCCTATCTCTCTACCTTCTTCACTACAAACATAAATAATCACCACCACCACAACCCCCTAACCCTTTATACATACACCAAATACACCACCCATACACCACTATTTGTTCACATATTAAGATGTTAAAATATAAGGTGAAATTCCGTTTAGTAGGCGTGGTGGCCTCTCGTGTTGCCTAGGGTGGAGGTGGGGGGGTCTAAACCCCCCACCGCGTGGCCGGTACAGGACGGCAAAGGGTAATTTGTGCAGGCCAGTGGGGGAAAAGTGGGAAAAGAAAAAAAAGAAATTCGGTACTGTTCGGCTGCTTGTGACTCATACCTTGCTGTGGTGGTGGTGGTGGTGGTTGTAGTGGTAGTAGTGGTGGTGGTAGTAGTGTTGGTGGGGTGGTGGTGATGGTGGTAGTGGTAGTGGTAGTGGTGGTGGTGGCGGTGATGGTGGTGGTAGTAATGGTAGTGATGGTATAGTTGTAGTAGTGATAATGGTGGTGATGGTAGTGGTAGTGGTGGTAGTGGTAGTGGTGGTAGTAGTGATGGTAGTGGTAGTGGTGGTGATGGTAGTGGTGGTGGTGGTGGTAGTAGTGGTAGTGATGGTAGGGGTGGTGGTAGTAGTGGTAGTGGTAGTGATGGTAGTGGTGGTGGTGGGGGTGATGGTGGTGGTAGTAATAGTAGTGATGGTATAGTTGTAGTAGTGATAATGGTGGTGATGGTAGTGGTAGTGGTGGTGGTAGTGATGGTGGTAGTAGGAGTGGTAGTGGTAGTAGTGGTGATAGAGGTAGTGGTGGTAGTAGTGATGGTAGTGGTAGTTGTAGTGGTGGTGATGGTAGTGGTGGTGGTGGTGGTGGTAGTAGTGGTAGTGATGGTAGTGGTGGTGGTAGTAGTGGTAGTGGTAGTGATGGTAGTGGTGGTAGTAGTAGTGGTGGTGGTGGTAGTGGTGGTGGTAGTGGTAGTGATGGTGGTAGTAGTGGTGGTAGTGGTAGTAGTGGTAGTAGTGGTAATGGTGGTGGTGGTAGTGGTGGTGGAAGTGGTAGTGGTGGTGATGGTAGTGGTAGTGGTAGTGATTGTAGTAGTGGTGGTAGTGGTAGTAGTGATGGTAGTGGTGGTGGTAGTAGTGGTAGTGGTAGTGGTAGTAGTGGTGGTGGTGGTGGTGGTGGTGGTGGTGGCGGTGGTGGTGGTGGTGGTGGTGGTAGTGGTGGTGATGATAGTGGTAGTAGTGGTGGTAGTGGTAGTGGTGGTGGTAGTAGTGGTGGTAGTGGTGGTGGTGGTGGCAATGGTAGTAGTGGCGGGGATAGTGATGGTAGTAGTGGTGGTACAGTACACACCCTCCTCACACAATAAGAGAGGGTCTGTTTTCTCTTTGACTTGCCCTGAACTTGCTACAACATATTCCTTTCCCTTTCTTCTTTTAACTCTCTCTCCCTTCCTTTTCATGCTACCCCGGCCTGTGTGTCTATTGTGGCATGTCTGTGTCTGGCAGTGACACCAGTGAAGACACGCGTACGTTATCTGGGAGTCCAGCCACGGGTAATCAGCCAGACAGCAAGGCTCGACCGGACCCACCACACGCGCACACCAAACACACACCACACACACACGACACACGAAGACACTACATACACACACACACACACACCACAACACACACAACACACACACCCCACACACACACACACACACACACACACACACCACACACACACACACACACACACACACACAACACACACAACACACAGGTTGACGTTGCTTAAAGGTTGTATTGAGGGAGATAATGATGCCCAGTGTAGTTTAAAGGACAAGTTATATGATCCTTCCTGGGTTTGGTAACACGCCACTCACTGTCCAAATCGATGGGTTTCAAGTCTTCGATTACTTTGCATTGTCCGCAAATTTGTCCGTATTTTTCGTGTGTTGTGTGTGTGTGTTTATTCATCCACACCAGTTTCATGACTTAAATATGTTTTGACTTCCCCTCTCTCTCTCTCTCTCTCTTCTCTTCTCTCTCTCCTCTCTCTCATCATCTCTCTCTCCTCTCTCTCTCCTCTCTCTCTCTCTCTCTCTCTTTTTCTCTCTCTCTCTCTCTCTTCTCTCTCTCCTCTCCTCTTCTCTCTCTCTCTCTCTCTCTCTCTCTCAGGAATTTAATTTATGCTAAAAGGGAAAAGTGCCATACATCAGAGGTCTTCTCTCTCTCTCTCTCTCTCTCTCCTCTCTCTCTCTCTCTCTCTCTTCTCTCTCCTCTCTCTCTCTCTCTCTCTCTCTCTCTCTCTCCTCTCTTCTCTCTCTCTCTCTCTCTCTCTCTCTCTCTCTCATCTATCTCTCTCTCTCTCCTCCTCTCTCTCAGTCTCCTCTCTCTCCTCTTTCCTCCTCTTCTCTCTCTAAGGTCAGATAAGGTCAGTATTTACGTGGCCACATCCAATACCCTTTACCTACCCTCCCTATTCTCAGTCTCCCTTCGTTCTCTCCACTACCCTATCCTTTCCTTCTTCTCTACCTAACCACCGAAGCCTGTCCCTATACCTTCATCCCTGCCTAATCATCCACTCCTTTAACCATCACTCTCTCTATCTTTCTTCCTAACCCACTCCTCGTCCCCCCTCCACCACCGCTCCCATCCCTCTCATCATCTTAAGCATCCATCCAGATCCCCTCCCTCTCCTTATGCATCCCCGCACCCTCCCATTCCTATCCTTCTTCCTCCTACCCCCCTCCCCAGTCCTATCCTCTTCTATCCTCCCAGCTCCTTTCCTCTCCTGCTTGGCCTCTCCTCAACAGGCTATCATTGGAGAAGACACATTGCTGCTCATCTCTCAACTTGGTCATTTCTAGTGATGAATTTCTGAGTTTTTTTCTTTAATTATGCCACTCTTCATACGTGTGTGGTGTGTGGTGTGTGTGTGTGTGTGTGTGTGTGGTCATTAATACATTCACCCTTGGTCTCAACCACGCGAGCCGGACTCGCGATCACCAGTTTCACCCTCCCGGAGCGAGCTAGGGGCTTATTATTACCGATCTTTGGGTAATGTGTGTGCTGGGCCGTCACCCCCCCCAAAAATCTCCTTTCTCAACGGGACTAGCAACCGCCCAAATTTGTCAGTGAATAAATCAGCGGGAGCGAGCATTCGATTCGAATCGATTCGACCCATCTAACCACAGAATGGCGCGCCAAGGCTCTAGTCTAGGATCTAGGGGAGTCTAGGCCATCCACTGTACCTCGTGGCGGGGGTGTTGTGTGTGTGTGTGGAGGAGAGAGAGAGAGAGAGAGAGAGAGAGAGAGAGAGAGGAGAGAGAGAGAGAAGAGAGGAGAGAGAGAGAGAGAGAGAGGAGAGAGAGAGAGAGAGAGAGAGAGAGAGAGAGGAGAGAGAGGAGAGAGAGAGAGAGAGGAGGGGAGAGAGAGAGAGAGAGAGGAGTGAGGGAGAGAGGAGAGAGGAGAGAGAGAGAGATAGAGATAGAGAGAGGAGAGAGAGAGAGAGAGAGAGAGAGAGAGAGAGAGAGAGAGAGAGAGAGAGAGAGAGAGAGATTTAGATATAGGTACAATGAAAATAAGTCATGGAGGATCTCATGAACAAATATTGAATAAACAACACTTGAGAGACTTAGAACAAATACTTAACAGTATCAATTATTTCTTAACAGTACTGATTATCATTATTATAATTTTTTCTATAATTTGTTTCACTATTATCATTATTGTTATTATTATCATTATTATTATTTTAATTATCATTATTATTATTGTTGATATTACTATGACTATTATCATTACTATTATCACTATCATTATTATCAAAGTTATTAATATTACTAATATTATCAATATTGTTACTAGTAGTAGTAGTAGTAGTAGTAGTAGTAGTAGTAGTAGTAGTAGCAGTAGTAGTAGTAGTAGTAGTAGTAGTAGTAGTAGTAGTAGTAGTAGTAGTAGTAGTAGTAGTAGTTGTTGTAGTAGTTGAAAATGTAATAGCAGTAATAGTAGAAGTATTTGTAGTCTTCGCCGCTACAAATAGTAGTTGAAGTATTAGTGATAACAATGTTCACATTATAATCGATAGTAACAAGAAAACACTCTGATAGTAGCAGTAATAAAAATAACAATGATAATGCCAATAATAGAAATAATAATAATAATGATAATAATAATGGTAATAATGGTAATAATAATGATAATAATAACATAAATAATGATTACCATAATAACAATAATAATGATAATACCACGGCAGCAGCCCCAACAATGCCTGAACCTTCAGTCGCAGCGCCTTGAGGCACCAGACCTTAAGCGAGGCATCCGAGACATCAAGTCTTGTCTTCTTGGTTGCTCGTTCATCACGCTTGTCTGTCACGCTTCATGGCCTGCAGCACCTCCAAGCACACACACCCTACCACCTCCCCGCCCTCTCCTGCACGTGGGAACACACAGCCGCCCTGCAAAACTCCCACAGAGAAGACGGTAAAGAAAGACGTGTGGGTCGTCTTCGTCGCTGCGTCGGTAAATACCTCGTCTCCCGCATCCCCCGCCACAAAAAGTTGTCCCTGGGATGGATAACTGAGCATTACCTAATTGTGGGTGTTGCCCTGATGAAGTGAACGATCCGGGTAATTATGCGTAGTTTATTGCATATCTCCTTCACATGGAGCTGATTATGCTGGCACAGGGATGGAATTTTAATGAGTGTTGACAGAGTAAGCTGGCGGCGGGAAGACAGGTTCAGGCCACACGGACATACGACATGGTGGCTTGCCAGATAAAGGGGCGCCATCAAAACTGTGGCTTTATGGGTTCGCAAGGAGGCTGGACACTTGGGAACACAATTAAGAGCTGCGAAATATATGGGATGCCACACACGCTCTTTCCTAAATGTAAAATTAACGAATTTACGCGGTCATATTCCCTGATATTTAAGATGCCCTTCTTATCTCTGCAGAACTTTATAAGGACTAAGTAGGTCTTTACACAGCGCGGGGACACCCATACCCAATCTACGCAGGATTTTCTTCTTCAGGATATTATTGCTCTGTGCTAAGCTTCCTAAAAGATTTGTTGGTTCAGAATTTAACAGACACACAACGACGCCTTACTGTTTGCCTCCCGCCCGCAGTGTCACCGCGCCCGCAGCCCTGCAGCAGGCGGGGCACACACGGTGGTCCGCCGCGTGATGGTCGTCCATCATCACCGGAACTAAACGTCGGGGAGGCGGCACGCACACCCAAGATAAATGTGCGCCATGCAGGTAGCAAGTTGCTTCATTTGTTTCTTTTTCCTTTTTGTTCAAGTACTAATATTCTGTGTGCAAAACAGGTTTTTAATACAATCTAAAAGTATATGTAGGTACAACAAAGAACTCATCTGATAAGACCCAATATATTTCTAACGATATTTACCAACATTCTCTTTATAATATTCGTCACTTGGGTCACGTTATGATGCAACGGATGCTTACGAGAGGCTGCAGGTCTGAGTGAGGCACGACATGCGAGGAAGCAAGGCCCCTGGTGCGGCCCGGGGCGAGGACCACCTACCTGTGAACCCGGGGCTTTGTGACCCGGGGTGCCCCACAGCGCCCCTGGTGAGTGCCACTGATGCGCCCCACACGACAGTCGTCCCAGTAATTACAGAGCGCGGTATGACATGTTGATTGCTCATTGCGTAATATTGTTCTCACTGACAGGAAATAAGTTGGCCGCATTGGTATGTACAGTACGTACATTGTCAGTGTACATATTCTAGATAAAAAACAATGACAATTACGTACTTCAATATTCGAAACCCTGACAAAGACAAGTGTGCAATGTACAAAAAGATGTCGATTAATTTTTTCACAAGATAAAGGAATGTTAATGTTTCTGAACAAAGAGATCGCAGCTTGACAAGCGAGGCGACGCTTGGCTGGCCACAAAGGGTTACCGACACTGTTTAATCATGGTCAAAAAGAAGTTAGAAAAATGAGGAACATAATTATCTATACAAAAGAAATCATATCATTGTTTAAATTTTTGCTGATTTCGATGAACAATAAACAATGGGCAGATTCGCCGACAAACTGAAGTACATCAAGACTTTTGATGGAAGATACATTAGATGCGTAATTCAGGAATCTAATTGATCCTTTAGAGCTCCACCTACAAAAAATCTAAAATTCTCCTGCGGCGCCGCATGGTGTCGCTTGGGGCGGTGAGGCGCATCGCAGGGACCTGCAACTCAAGACCCCAGCCAGACCGAGGCTCTTCACGTCACCCGCCGCGACAACATCAATAAAATGCAGATATTAATTGGCACGGCATGTGTGCGAGGGACTGTCATCAGCGTTCATTTACAATGTCTCGCTGGCCGCCGGCCATCCCCATCACCGGCTGCGTCCACCTGCAATGACTGGACGCCTGGCACACCAAGCGGTGACGGCGGCGCGTCCCGTGTGTTGACGGATGCAGCAATCGATGGAGAAATTCTGCTGAACCTGCGGCCATTGTGTATAGTTGATTAATGTCCCCCTGCGGCCGGGTCCGGTCGGTGAAGTGTCCCAGTAAATAAGTGGTTCTCCGCCGCTGCTCCGCGTCTCTAGGACAGCGAGGACGTACTCGGCAAGGCAATTATATAGGGAGAGTGAGGATGACGAAGGCGACTATTAGGGTGACAAAGATGATGGCGTGTGGCATGAGGAAGGTTTGAGGGCGCAGGACGCCATAATATCTGGTGTAGCGCTGAGTCCAATTATACCCGAGGAACACCCAAGATTAATTGTAGCCCTGGGAGTGTTGATTATGGAGCGAGGGTG
>JACEEZ010025575.1:37500-39007 GCA_016584305.1 Chionoecetes opilio
TCTCTCTCTCTCTCTCTCTCTCTCTCTCTCTCTCTTCTCTCTCTCTCTCTCTCCTCTCTCTCTCTCTCTCTCTCTCTCTCTCTCTCTCTCTCTCTCTCCTCTCTCTCTCTCTATATATATATACTATATATATATATATATATATATATTATATATTACAGGGGTAACACGAGTTTCTGCAAATATTGAGACATGATATATCGTATAATTCTAAGTAGAAAATGCTCTATACACATATTTTTTATTTTTTTTTATTTTATTTTTTTACATCACAAGGAACTGGCCAAGGGCACAACAAAAATGGGTAACACAAAGCCCGCTTAGTTGCCAGTCCCTATAAAGAAGACAGTAAGAGAATAAAATAAAAACAGAGGGTAGGCCAATTTAGTTCGGGAGGGTCTTGTTATCTTCTTTTGAAAAGATTTAAGTCATAGGAAAGTGGAAAAATAGAAACAGGAAGAGAGTTCCAGAGTTTACCAGTGAAAGGGATGAAAGAGTAAAGATAGTGATTAACTCTTGCATTAGGAAGATGGACAGAATAGGGATGAGAATGAGTAGAAAGTTTTGTGCAGCGAGGCCGCGGGAGTGGGGGAGGCATGCAGTTAGCAAGTTCAGAAGAGCAGTGAGCATGAAAATAACGGTAGAAGAGAGCAAGAGAAGCAACATTGCGGCGGTGATTTAAGGATTGAAGACAGTCAGTCAGAGGAGAGGAGTTGATGAGACGAAAAGCTTTTGACTCAACCCTGTTTAGGAGAGCTGTATGATTGGATCCTCCCCAAACATGTGAGACATACTCCATACATGGGCGGATAAGGCCCCTGTAGAGAGCAAGCAATTGGGAGGGAAAAAAAAAAGGACGCAGACGCCACAGGACACCTAACTTCTTAGAAGCTGTTTTAGCAAGAGATGAGCTGTGAGATTTCCAGTTCAAATTTTTAGTAAAGGATAGTCCTAGAATGTTCATTGTAGAAGAAGGAGACAGTTGAGTGTCATTGAAGAAGAGGGGATAGTTATCTGGTAGGTTTTGTCGAGTAGATAGGTGCTTATAGATATGCTTTTTGAAGCTTCCTTTAGACGTGAGATGAATTGTAAAAAATCACGGCGGCCGCTATTGTCACAGCGATGCAACGTATGGAGGTGCATTCACGGTTGCCACTCGGTGAAATTTAGAATTATTTAATCATAATTTTTACTTGAAATGAAACATTAATTTAGCTTTTAACAACACAATTGGTATTAATGGACTTGTTATTTACCAAATAAGCAGTACTACATGCGAACAGCATGGCTGTAATAAGCAATACTGTAAAAGGCTACTTGGCATACTGTTGGAGCAGGGTAGGAAGGAGGGGAAGAAGGAGGAAGGAGGCGAGTCACTACCTCCTCACCAGCTCAGAGACGAATTTCTCCATACGTTGCATCGCTGTGACAATAGCGGCCGCGGATTTTACAATCATCTCACGCTAAAGGAGCTCAAAAAGATATGTGTATAGAGCATTTTCTATTT